>MU226842.1:11480-36693 GCA_018584345.1 Thuja plicata | reverse complement strand
TATATATATATATATATATATATGATAAAGTAGGATACATAACATAGATAATTATATTAATTATTTTAGGTCCAAGAAAAAAATACTAATAATTTAAAAAAATCATTTAATTATTATAACTAATAGAAAAGTAGACAAATTAGGGGTAAATTAAGTAAATATAAAAAATAAAAAATTTAGGTGTGTACACAATTTATTAAAGTTAAGATATCTTATTTTTATATATTTTAGAAGAAATATAATATTAATACATTTATATAATAAAAATCATTAGAAGTAGGATTACATAAATTAATTTAAATATCTTATAATGTTAAACATATATTATATAATTTATTTATGTTCCACAATTCAAATTGAAGGTTTTTAAAAAAAAAATTATAATCTATAATTAAAAAATATTATATTAATTTAAAATTTTTTAAGAAAATTATCTTTAAAAAGTATGACGTGAAATATTTTAATCTTTGAAAAATCAAGATATAGTTTATTATAAATTTGGGGGAACTAGTAGTGATTCCAAACAATGAGATGTGTATGCTTTCATTAAAAATATTGCTAAAATATTTTGTAGGTAAACATTAGCTTAACAACTGAATTTTCGAAAAAAGGGCCCATATCGGTAGAAATTTCATAGCCAATGAAATCACATAAAATTAATTTTGTAAATATGTTTTGTTAAAGAAATTGCAACTTACTTTAACTAATACACATATTTATGAAATATAGGAAAATATCTTGTATCAAAAAGTTAATTATTAATAACTAATTAGATACTAGTTATTGCCTATAGTTCTACTGCGTAGGCAAGAACTAAAAAATGGCATTCCTCCTTTTTGTCCGTTTTGGACTTGGCCTCTTATTTGTCTTTCACCATGCACTTTCAAATGCCCTTTGTCTATTTTAACAACCTCTATTATCCATCCACGGTGAAACAAAGCTAATATGATAAATAAAAAAAACTCCTCTCTGATTCAAGCCTTCAAAATAATAACACAAGTGGAACAAAGGATGATAAAATTTGTTGAGGTAACATTTCAGAATTTTGGCAATGGAGATCAAACATAGTATCTTACCAAAGGACACACAATTTGGGGGCTTTCATTTGTAATAAGAATTAAAACCATCATTTGCAGCCTCTACAAAATCTTCAACAAGTCCACTTTCAATATGCACAAATCCTAATTTAGCTTTTACGGTTGCCCATATGTTGCTCATGGTTTTGAAAAGATAAACTAATTCACATATATTCAAAGGCCCATTCTACTTTACCGCTGCCCCCATTCAAGCAATTGATCATTCATTTTATTTTAATATCATTTTGTATACATGACTGCGAGAGCATTTTTAGAACCTTTATTACTGGCATAGGCAGCAAGAGGAACACCTTCAAAAAAATCTACATTATGTGTATCCTGCAAATGGTGTCTATGAGATTGCACTTCATTTGGCAATCTACTATGAACAATTTACATGTCCGGTCTATGCTTTGATGTGCTTCCATACTTTGTCTTGCAATTTTGAAACTTTGCACCAATTCAATTATGCATAGCTTGCAGAAATGGAATGAATGAGACCACATTACTTAAGGGAATATTGCCTTCCTCTGCACCCTCCATTCTTGGCATTCAAAGGTAGAGAGAGCATGAAAAAGGTTGAAATGAATTTACACCTACTCTTTGGATATAGTCAAAGCCACAAAACTTTTCAACAAATCTATTTTTGCATTTCCACAAAAAATGTAGACAGAGACTACATTCTTTTGGCATTCTGCCAAAAGATCACCATGCTCAATCAATGCTCCCACTATTACTCCAATTGAGCATTGAAGTTGTAATTAGTATTCAAGCACTCAAAATAGACAGTCGGTAATAAAGTCACAAACATGATAATCAGTATAATCACCGAAGTGCAAAGTTAACCGAGAGCACTGATCGCACCCAAAGTTAACCGAGTAAAGTGATTACCAAGCAAAAAGACTTTACCAAGCAATATTCTACACCAATCAACATATTTTAACCGAACAACAGTATAATTGAGATACACAGACTACACCGAGCACCGAGAGACAACATTAACCAAGTGGACTAGAGGCCACATAAATTTTTTTATGGCACATCATTCTATGTAACAACTTTTTTGCTGACCTAGATAACGGTTTACAAAGATCGAGGAGAGCATTAATTACGGATTCACAACATTAGTTGTTTATATCTCCCATGTTTAGATGTTCAAGGTAAATTATGTACACTATTGATATTAGGTTAGGGATGTAATTGTTAAGCCCTAATTAGGTCATAGATTTTAATATATATAAATGTATAGATGTCATTTTTGTAGTGTATGTTGATCAAGCAATGATCAAGTAGCCGCCATACTACAGACATCAAAGATTAGACAAGGATTGTAAGGACAGAGACTACATTGTAGTAATCAGTTATAAGAACAGAGGTAAGGCTACCAAGCAGAATAGAGTAGAAGGTATTATCATTCACATTGAGGTGATATGTTTTGTATGTACTTAAAGGATCTATATCAGAAATATTGAGATTGTATATGTTCAGATCACCTTTATGTTACTCTCTAATAATTGTAATATACCCCAAAATCTCTTAATAAAGTAGACTTAAACATCTTTTTGTAAATCTCTTAACCGAGTGCACACATACTTTGTGTTGCTGAATCCTCCCACGAGATAGATCTAATCGATCTTATTGTTACTCCTAACAGGGTAAGATCATCAGAAGTGATCATTCTTTTTAATCTTTAACAAGCTACTTTATTTACTGTAGTAGTGAAGTTTTGTGGGTCTCATTCCCACCGTAGTTTTTACCTTCTAATAGGGGTTTTATGTGATACCAAAATACTAGTGTCATGTCATGAGTACTTAATTTCATGTGTGTGTATTGTTTACTTTACATGCATTTACATTTCAGTAGTGATACTATATGTTTGGTATATGCAATCTACTTAGTCGGTTATTCCAGAACTAGTGTTTACAAAGATTTTATTAAAAGTTTTGAAAGATGCTGATTCATGCTTCCCCTCTTAGTACACACATTTCCATTATCCCAATAATTGGTATCAAAGATAGTTCTCTTGTTTAGAAGGTTTAATCACTGAAGAGAAAGATCTTACAATGAAAATGTATACACTTGACAAAACTATTGAAAATCAGAAGTTACAGTTGCAGATCTATGTCGAACAATACAAGGAAGCCAAAGAGAAACTCAGTGAGATGTTGATTACGAGAAAGGACATGGAACTTTTCTATTGTGAGATTGATTATCATGAAGAAGAGATTCATGACCCATTTGACACATCTAGATCTGATTCTAGTAGCATATCTGATGCATCTGAAGGAATCATATCAAAGCTATCTGAGAGAAATCAACAACTCACTGAATAAGTAAAAGCACTACAGATCGGTCAAGATACACAAATGGTTAGAATGGTTGAAGTATTAAATGATGCAAAGAGAGCCGAGAAAGATAGAAACATGGTTGTTGATAATAGAAGATAGATGACTAAAATGTTACAAGAGAAAGAATCTAAGATATTGAGACTTACTGAACATTACTTTGAGATCACCAATCAAGTGGTTTGATGAAGGGCAAGGCAGGAGGATCCCCAATGGAGATGTCCTAGCCCCCAACCAATAACCATACAATGGAATATAAATAACAACATAGAGATTTATATCCACACAATGCAAATACTCATAATAGAATCATTATATTTTCATCCAACATGCCCGGCTATAAGGCCTTCCGGGTTACGGCCAAATACAATGCAATTACAATAGAAAATCTATAAGATCTCACAAGATCCAAATTAAACCCTAGCTAGTCTAGATCCACACACTAGTAGGAACACCCAAGGAAGATCTAAACTTGTGCTCGCAAGCCCACCAAGCAATCTCCTTGTTTTTCAAGCCGCAGCGACTAGCTCCTCACAAAAATTGCTCCACAACCACCTCCTCTTCTCCCAGGTGGATAAATAATCCTAGCTAGTCCAGATCCACACACTGGTAGGAGCCCCCAAGGAAGATCTAAACTTGTGTTCGCAAGTCCACCAAGCAATACCCTTGTCCCCCAAGCCGCAGCCACTAGCTCTTCTCAAAACTCGCTTCTCTACCTCTTCCTCTTCTCCAGGATGAATGAATAATGACTAAAGACTTCCCCCACAACCCCTTCTTATACCAATCTAAGCCACAGGTCGGCCCTGAACATAAATTAAATACAAACACATAAATTAAATGCCACAAGTTGGCCAACAACAACAATTAAATGCCCAAAATTGATGTCTTAGTAAAATCGCGATATCTCCTAGCTCCGGATGAATTGGGACTCGTGCTTCGAACCGTAGGTAGAAATCTAGGCCCTCTTCAATCCCTAAAATTCTCATCCTCTGAATATTTTTGTAAAATTACTTATATGGCTTATAATAAGCACCAAACTCCTAAGCAAGGTCGAGCTCCTCCCAGACCATGCCAAGCAACCAAGACCATGCCAAGTTCCATTAAATACATCAAAACCAATTACCCAAGACCCAAGTAGGTCCACACAACTGTAAAAAATCCCTCACACATGAAAATAAGTCCACACAACTCCATCAAATATCTCAAACATGTAGGATAGCCAACTACCCTGGGATGCTCCTGCATCAGACTCCCCAGGTGCGAAAAGAAGTATGCCTCATACTTTGACGCCAGATGAAATATCCATAACCATCTTCATCTTCACCAAAGGCCTCCAATCCAAAAAGGACAATAGAACCAACATGTAAATCATCGAGATCCGCATCCATCTGTCAACCACTAGAATGTCAACCATCCAATCAGCATGCTCACTCCTAGGAACAAACTGAACATAGTACCTCGCCAATAACCTCTGTAACTTATCAAAACCATCAATGTCATCGAACATGAAATCCACATCAAAAACATGTAAGATTAAATCCACAATAGGAGAAACATGTAAATCCTCAACCACGCCAACCACCAACAGGTCCACATCAGGAACATACAGATCCACAGTATCATGTAGATCCTCAACCGCATAAACAACTAGTGAATCCACACTAGCAACATCCATATTAACAACATCCATATCACCAACATATGGATCATCACCCTTAGCAACCTGATTATCCATGACCAAGTGCTCCATAATTTCCATGTAAGACTCAACTAACTGATCATGAAAACCAATCTCAACCATAGTATCAACAAGGTTAGGAAGCTCCTCAGCAACAACCACAAGTTGCTCTACAGGTTCCGTATCAAATTCCACACACTGATCAACAAAACCAACTTCCATCTCAACCTTGCTATGCCCTTTTCTCTCTTGAACAAGTCTTCTAACTGGCCAGACAACTCACTTCCTGATCGGTAGACTCCAGCTCCATGGTTTCAAGATCTCTCGAACTCTCTTATGAAATTTATCCAGAGATGGATCACTCTCAACCATCCGTTCCTTAACTCGATTAGTCAATCTAGCTTCCATCCAAGCAAAAGTCTTTGAAATATTCTTCTCCACCACATCATGGATTTTTTGCAATCATCATAGGGTCTAATCTTCTTAGAGCCATCTTCTAAGATCTTCACAAACCCTCTGCAATGAATCACCAACTAGATCCAACCTTTACTGCAGGTCCTGGTGCAAACTGCCTCACATTCGGCACTCTGTCCACACACTTAGGAACAACTGTGCTCTGATAAACTCCACCCAAGGTCTTGGTGTAAACTGCCTCACATTCGGTGCTCTGTCCACACACTCAGGAACAACTGTGCTCTGATACCATCTAATGAAGGGCAAGGTAGGAGGATCCCCAATGGAGATGTCCTAGCCCCCAACCAATAGCCATACAATGGAATATAAATAAAAACATAGAGATTTATATCCACACAATGCAAATACTCATAATAGAATCATTATATTTTCATCCAACATGCCCGGCTATAAGGCCTTCTGGGTTACGGCCAAATACAATGCAATTACAATAGAAACTCTGTAAGATCTCACAAGATCCAAATGAAACCCTAGCTAGCCTAGATCCACACACTGGTAGGAACACCCAAGGAAGATCTAAACTTGTGCTCGCAAGCCCACCAAGCAATCTCCGTGTTTCCCAAGCCGCAACCACTAGCTCCTCTCAAAACTCGCTCCTCTACCTCTTCCTCCTCTCCAGGATGAATGAATAATGACTAAAGACTTCCCCCAAAACCCATACTTATACCAATCTAAGCCACAGGTCGGCCTTGAACATAAATTAAATACAAACACATAAATTAAATGCCACAAGTTGGCCAACAACAACAATTAAATGCCCAAAATTGATGTCTTAGTAAAATCGCAATATCTCCTAGCTCCAGATGAATTAGGACTTGTGCTTTGAACCGTAGGTAGAAATATAGGCCCTCTTCAATCCCTAAAATTTTCATCCTCTAACTCTTTGTGTAAAAATACTTATACGGCTTATAATAAGCACCAAATTCCTAAGCAAGGCCGAGCTCCTCCCAGACCATGCCAAGCAACCAAGACCATGCCAAGTTCCATTAAATACATCAAAACCAATTACCCAAGACCCAAGTAGGTCCACAAAACTCTACCAAATCCCTCACACATGAAAATAAGTCCACACAACTCCATCAAATCTCCCAAACATGTAGGATAGCCAACTACCCTGGGATGCTCCTGCATCATGGTTGCTATGAATCATGAGGCAAACCGAGTAAATACTGAACTTGACAAAAAAAATAGAATATATTGGTGTATTGAAAGAAGAAAATGAGAAACTGAGAAATGAAGTGAAGATTTTACAACAACATAATGAAATGATTAAGATATCTAAAAAAATCACTAAGAGAATGGATGAATTTTTGAACTATTAAAGAAGACTGGACAACAATACCAGATTAGGGTATACTGAGCAAGGAGAATCATCAAATCAAGATAAAAAAAGGAATGTATACTCAATCCTGAAGCCTAAGAAGCCCTCTTTCCATCACTATGGAAAACCAAGATAAACATCAAATGTTTGCAGAAGCAAAGCAAAAGGTATTCGTAGAAACCCTCCTAAATTTAATGGTATTTTTTATAACTATAATAAACATGGACATCAAGCACATGAGTGTAGATCTAATTTGAATAAACCATAGAAGAAACCATACATGGATAAATAATTCCAAAATTACAACATGCATGGTCATAGATTACAAGCATGCAGGAAGAACACAAAGCAAATCTGGAAGCCTAAAGGATAGGAAAAGGTAAATCAACCGAGAAGACAAGGAAATGCTTATGCATGGGTTTATAACACTTGGAGTAGTTGTACAATATGTGGTAAGTATGGACATATAGAATAAAATTGTATGAGACAATGGCGAACCAAGTCTATGAATTGGTCAAACTCTAGTATGACATGTTCTCACTATCACAAAGTCGGTCACTTAAGCAGAGAATGTACACACTGAATAAACACTTATGGAAATGACAATACAATCAAAGAAATAGTAAGGATCAGAAATCAAATGTGGAGGAGAGAATTAAATGATAATGTAGGGCCAAGCACAATAGGTGGTGACACCTCATCCAATGGATTAGGTGGCTCCACTATCTCCAACTGAGAAAACATAAGCAGGTAAGGAACTATGTTTTGCAAAGCTATATCTTACATCAGTTCCTATATTTATTGCATAATTGAGATGCACTATGGTATTAAATTTTGTTTACTTTGATCTAGTTGAGTCAGTTAATATGTACTGAGTTAGAAATGTCATTCGGTGAACATGTGAAGAGACAACCGAGTTTCTATGGAAACTGAGCATTTGGTATACTCACCAAGCTAAAGTATTGTCAGTGTTAACTGAGCATAATGTTTGTTCATCAAGTGGTTGGTGAAGAGAATTTATTCCACCACCCTAAGTCATTTTCTATAAATTTGATCGATGTAAACTCATTTTCTTACACCATGATCAAAGAGCAGAACAGAGAAAAGTTGTAGTAGAGCATTTTCAAGCATTCTACAAATATTCAAGAAAATTTTGAGCACATAGAGGTTGGTCATTATGCATTCTACTATTACTGAGTTATTCGAACACCATTCATGCAAACCCTAAACCAGAAATCATTGCATCCACATCTCGAACCATGAAAGAAAATATGGAGAAGGATAAAAATATTGTTTTGGTGAAGAACTCCACTTGCACAATGCCAAACTACAAGATCCATCCACAGGCTACAGCCCAACCTGATGACAAAGGTGAGTTTTCATCTATCCCACCTAGGGTTTTGTTACTCTAAGACATGGGTCCTACATTCACTAAAAAATAGGTAAAATAAAGGATTTTGAACTTGTTTCCACATATCAATCACTATGCACAAATGAGAAGTTGAAACAAGATCATAAACATTTGGAGGTTAAAGGGTTAACCAATGCCCTAAATTTCCCAAATGCATTCAAGACCAAGTGGATCTACATTGTTTTGAGCTAAGTACATGATGGAAAGTTCTGGCTGAATGGGCCCATGAAGATAACAAAGGATGTTATTCATGTCGTCACAGGGTCTCCCATATGTGATAAATCCAAATCCCTAAGGCACCCTCTGAGAACCAAAATAGAAAAGTTAACAAGAGCCGAATGAGACAATAGAGGTTTGAAGATAAATTTCATCACTGATCTTGATCTGAGATCTAGAGCATATGCCATTGGCTACAAGATATTTTAGTCTAGCAGACTGAATAGTGTTGCTTGTGGAGTTGTTGACACAGCCTACAAAATTTTCAAGAAAGGAGTACAATATGACCTAGCTAAACTATTGCAAAGGCAATTTGAAGAAAACATGAAGACCATTAGGTAAGCATAGTCAAACACATGTAATCTTGGTTCACTACTACTTTGCACATTCTTCTACATGCAGAATTTCTTTCCCTCCATTGGTAAATAAAGTGGAACACAAACCGACCAATTATAATGCAAATTAATGAATTCATTACAAGTCTAGGAAAGAATTTTGAACCTGTTATGAATGAATATTTTTTGAAGTTCAAAGAAAGGATGGAAAAGAGATCCATAATACCTAAATAATTTGTGGAAAATTACAAAGATGAAATATGTTTTGCAGTTGACATTGATACAACACTAATCAAGGCAGCACAACCGAGGACAACATGGCTACCTCCATTGGATTATGAGTTAAATATTGACATTGCTTCAGAGGATATTGAAAAATTGTTGAATGAGCTTGTTGATAAATTTTCATGAGATTTGGAACCTATGATGAAGCCCAGACCCGAATATCCATTGGTCTACAAGTTGAGAAGATGGACAGGAAAAATACTAAGATAGTCAAGAATTTGAAGAGAAAATTCACAATCACAGATGAAGAATTAGAAAAGTCTGTAGATGAAACTGAGGAGAAGACCTTAGTCAGTCAAGATGATGAACCTAAACATGATGTTGATGCCACCGATTCAGATGAAGCAAAAGATAAGGCACCTAAGGCCAAAAGGGGCAAAAGTCTAATGAATGAGTCTGCAACACAAAACAGATCACAATCGATGACTGCGGATTCCCCTCCTTTGAAGAAAGGTGTTGCAAAGATAACAAGACCCTCACCAAAGTTAACATACCAAACAAGAAAACATAAGGGTACTATCAAGAATTGAGCACCGAGACAAATGAAGAAATATGTAAGGAACAAGGATGACATGGATGATTTTGATAAAAAGGATTATTTTGATGACAATACTAAATAATTTAAGGTTTTATAGAATAAGGCACTAAATAATATTGATGAAGTTGCATAAGCCATCAGGACAACTAGAGGATTGTCACATATATGCAGATCTGATTACCAAGAATAAGAACAAACTAGAATAAGCTATCATAGGTATGATGATCAACTTTAAACAATTTCCTATTGAGTTTTCTACTTACATTCCCCAGGAATTATATGATAAGATATCAGCTAGATGGTCATATGCACTTAACATCAAGAAACAAATGAGAGAGGCAACTCTCACTCTACTAAACACTGAATGCACAGTGGAAGAGATAGATGAGATAATGTAGAAATATGCCAAAAATTTTCCCAAGAAATCACGCACATTGAATATCCTTCAAGGAAAATGAAGGGAGTGGATGATGAGAGCACCCAAATTTGGAAAGATCTACTAAATCTACCTAAGGAAACAAAGGAAATTGAGGAAGCAAAATACATTGCATCCACAGTCGATACCGAGAAAGATCAACTGAGCACAGAACCAATAGATATTGATGTTGTAGATGTTGACATTGTATTGGATGAAATTCCTCAACTATTAACTAATATGATTCACCCAGAGATCACAATAAATGACATAACTAAAGGTGATCCTGATGATAAGGCTAAGGAAGATGAGATAGTCAGAGCAATCAAGACCATAGATGAACAAGACACCACAGAGGTCACCTGAGCAATGGTACCAGGCCAGTTGCCTATTTGTGTACAAGCAATTGAAATTGAAAGTGAAGCATAGTAGAAGAAACCTGAGCAGGTTACAGATACAAATGAAGACAAGGGTGATACTCACAGTACACAGACCGAGCATAGTGGTGGAACAAAACAAGGTGATGCACCAAAAAATACCACTGATGTAGAAGAAAAAGGTGAAGGTAATACAAGGTCAATTACTGAGGCACCTCATCAAGTCATCACACCAAGTACCAAGAAAGCCAATCTTGAAACCGAGAAAAAGGCTCAATTAGCATTAACTTTATCTCCTTCACCAATTGTCCAAGGAAATAAAAAGAAGAAGAAGAAAGGAAGCAAGGATGTAGTTACAAATGGATGAAATCATAGCGATTCTAGCATGGGACCCAAGGACACTCACTCTAGAAACATTGAAGAAATATGGTGAATTATACACCAGGAAAGAAACATAGGATAAATTAAGGCAAGAACATAAGATTGCACAAGTATTAGAAGCTGCCAAGGAGATTTTACAGCAAGTTGTTCCTGACTTAGATATCAATGAATCGACCCCCATCATTGATCAACTTGAACTTCTCATTGTGGCAATTAACAAACCTTACATTGATGCTAAGAAAAAATTGGAAGAATGAGCCAAGAAGAAGATACAATACAAAGTTACCAAGAAGATCAGCCAGGCAGTGACAGTAAATAAGGTAACTCTGCCTGAATTTGTAAGTTATTTAGAACTATTATATCTAAAGCCATTATAATTCTACAATATTTATGCATGTTAGATCACTTCACTACCGAGATTAGTGAAAAGATAAAGAAAATAGATCAAGATCTAAAAGATAGTGCCAATAGTCTATTAACCGAGCAACATGAATTACATATGCATTACAACAAGGTTCTTCAAAACTAGCTATTGAGAGTAGACTTGAAGAAATAAGAAGAGAAAATTAGAGAACAAGTAACCGAGCTACAGGAAATGTTACTTCCACATTTGGCTATGATGCAAAAACATGTGACATTGGAAAAGAATTTGATTGCTACCCCATAATTGCCAGTGATAGAAATAATATATGATATGCTTGCTTAGATAAACTTAGAGCTACTAAACCTAGAGAATTTAAAGGAGGAATGGGAGAAGCTACTAGAAAACCTCAAGAATTCCCATCCTAACATTTTTGACAAACTGTAAGTTTTATTCATTTTATCATTATTTTCGAAAAAGGGGGAAATATATGTATATAAATATAGTAAAGGGGGATACACGTAGTAAAGGGGGATATGTATATAAGTATAATAAGGCAAAGTTTATATACATATACCGAGCATGTAAAAAGGGGGAGTCACTATGTATAGTATTTTGTATAGTAATACATTTTTAATACTAATGCCAAAGGAGGAGAATGATACTCCGATTGAGCATTAAAGTTGTCATTAGTATTCAAGAACTCAAAATAGACAGTCGGTAACAAAGTCACAAACACGATAGTCAGTATAATCACCGAAGTGCAGAGTTAACCAAGAGCACTCATCATGCCCAAAGTTAATCGAGTATGATGATTACCAAGAAGATAGACTTTATCGAGCAGTAGTCTACACCAAGCTACATAGTTTAACCTAACAACAGTATAACCGAGATACACAGACTACACCGAGCACCGAGAGACAACAATAACCAAGTGGACTAGAGGCCACATAAATTTTTTTTATGGCACATCATTATATGTAAAAAAAAAAAATTCTGACCTAGATAACAGTTTACAAAGGTTGAGGAGAGCATTAATTACAGATTCACAACATTAATTTTTTATATCTCCTATGTTTAGATGATCAAGAAAAATTATGTACACTGTTGATCTTAGGTTAGGGATGTAATTGTTAAGACCTAATTAGGTAATAGAGTTTGATATATATAAATGTGTAGATGTCATATTTTTAGTGGATGTTGATCAAGCAATGATCAAGTAGATGCCGTACTACAGACATCAAAGATTAGACAAGGATTTTAAGGACAGAGACTACATTGCAACAATTAGTTATAAGAATAGAGGCAAGGCAACCGAGCAGAAAGTAGCAGAAGGTATTATCATTTACATTGAGGTGATATGTTTTGTATGTACTTAAAGGATCTGTATCAGAAATATTGAGATTGTATATGTTCAAATCACCTTTTTTTACTTTCTAACAATTGTAATAGACCCCAAAATCTCTTGACAAAGTAGACTTAACTGTCTTTTTGTAAATCTCTTAACCGAGTGCACACATACTTTGTGTTGCTAAATAATCACATGAGGTAGATATAATCAATCTTATTGTTACTCCTAATAGGGTAAGATCATCAGAAGTGATCATTCTTTGTAAGCTTTAATAGGCTACTTTATTTACTGCAGTAGTGAAGTTTTGTGTGTCTCATCCCCACTGCAATTTTTACCTTCTAACAGGGGTTTTCTGTGATACCAAAAATACTAGTATCATGAGTAATTAATTTCATGTGTGTGTATTGTTTACTTTACATGCATTTACATTTGAGCAGTGATACTATATGTTTGGTATTATATACAATCTACTTAGTCGGTTATTACAGATTTAGTGTTTTCAAAGATTTGATTAAAAGTTTTTAAGGGTACTGATTCACCCCTCCCCTCTTAGTACACACCTTTCCATTATCCCAACACCCACATCTTGTCCTCACATGCTAAATTATCTTCATCTAAAGAGAAACTTTAAAATCCTGTTCAACAAATATTTTCTGTGCATAGCTTGCAAGCATGGTATCTCATGAGACTTTCATGCCCTATTCAATACTTTCACCCACGCTTACAAATCGAAGATAGGATTTTATTTGTAAAAATGTTGTTGCATATTTCATTGTTTTTATCCCATTATGAGAAAAAATAATATACTTAAAAACCACTCGAGCAAATAATTGATCCAAAACACATTTCATTATCTGTATCTTCATCATACTTCCTCAATCTAATTCTGGACTCTGTAGGATTATTTTATTTTAAAACCCTAGCTGTCAGAGCCAACATCCCTATTTTCATGATTGAGTTGAATTGAATAATTTAATTATGTCCATGAGACCATCAGTCTAAGGGACCATGAAACACATCCCTAAACTAACTTCATAGAATTTTCCATATCTAATCTCCTGCTGTGAATCTTGACCATCAAACTAGTTGTCTACTTTATCTTATCCTCCTCAAATAAACTGTGCATGTTTCCAGCCATCAGGATGTCCCCGTATTGAGCTTGAATATCATCATATGTCACGCACTCAAAGAGAAATTTTCATTCATTCTCAATCACACCTTTTTCACAAAACCTACAAATCCTCTCCCCCCACTCCTCTTTGGGCCTTTTTCGTCTACCTGTCTCACATCTAAGATGATGTGAGCCTATCCTTAGATGCACCACCAACACTCTAGGTTTACCCTTAATAGCTACCCCAAGGTAAGCCTTATCCCCATATTCATGGGAGGGGTTGAACACTTCTATATAATGTGTCTTTTTCTAACCTATGTCATTAGACCACATGGAAGTCTGAAATTTACCCATGACAAACTTATTTACTTCCATATTGGTATTTGGACAATCATGTAGACAGATGTTCCACCTACTCAACCACTTTATTTTTTGTTTCATCCAAGTCTTCTTCCTATGAGGAAAACCTTCTTCCATCAGAATTTTGGGCCATCGCTTGCTATCCATGTTTTCAAGTTTCTTTAAATAACTTATTATCCAAGTTATCACTGTTGCCTCCAATGGGAAAATGTCAGCTTCAACTAATAGAATTCATAAGGCACTGAGGCTTTGAACTTGATATTTCTAGTGATTAAGTGCTTCTAAATCCTCTCTAACTGTCTCCACCCACACTTTGTCATGTTTCCCCCCAAAACCTTGCAGCCATAAAGAACAACTAACGTGACCAACAAACCGAAAAGAGTTTTCTCAGTTTTCCAGTCCCAAAGTTTAGCATTTCCAAACCTATTTTGAAGCAGATAGAGCACTTTCCAACCTCCTTGTATCTTTTTTTCTCTACAAGTCTCCCAGTTGAGCCTATAATGAAATTCAATCCCCAAATATCTGTATTCTTTCACAATCTCTAATGGGTTGCCTTCAAAAAGAAAATCAGTATGTTTCTTCTTTCTTTTCAAAGAAAATTCCATGATTTTAGTCATGGCAATGTTCACTTGCATACCCACTTCCTGACAAGATCATTCTAGAGATGCTAAATTTTTTCTTAATCCCTGGGTCATTTTTGATATTAAGATAAGATCGTCGACGTATAAAAGAAGCTTCACCACATAGCCCGCCAAATGGATCCCCTCACAGTCAATTTTATTTAACCAAGCTTCAAGTTTATCAATATATATACCAAACAAGGTGGGAGATAGTGGGCACCCTTGTTTCATACCAATGTCACTACCGAAGTACTCGTACATACCATCTTTAGTTCTGATTTTGGCTTTAACTCTCTCATAAAGTCTATGTACCGCTACTCTATACACATCCGGGATGCCTAATTCTTCCATTATGTTCTATAGCTTGTCTCTAGGTATCATATCAAAGGCTTTCCTGAAATCCATAAAACAACAATAAGATTCTTCCCCTGGTTGTCCCATATTTTCTCTATCAAATGCCTGAGAGTGACGCAATGATCAATAGTAGAATGTCAAGGTATGAAACCCGCTTTCCCTTTTTCTCTTTTTCCCGCCCCTTCTGTCCAACTTCTAATTTTGTGTTCTATCGTGCTCCCAAATTTTTTTCTAAAAAGAGGGTTGACCATAATAGTGCGATAATTAGATGGATTATTAATGTCCACACTCTTAAATGGAGGAATAAGCACACTAGTAGTCCATCCAACCAAGAAACCATCCGAAAGTACCCTATTAAAGACCTCTTTTATGTGAGGGGTGAGGAGATCAATTCCCCACTTTAGAAATTCAGCTTGAAGTCCATTAATGTCAGATTGAATTTAACGTTTACCGTAGGGTTGTAAGGCTCTCCAACCTTTTCTCTCTCCAACCCATGGTGTAGTGACATGTAGCCATGTGGCCAAGAGGGCCCACAACATATCAAATATAAATCATGGAAAATGATTTTAATTTTTCCCCTTAACAAACTCATATAGCATCCTCGCGACCCATGATGAGAATATGCTTTGGCAGCTGCAGGAATGTGAGTAATTGACACGTGGAGGATGAAATGAATAAAATAATATTTAAAGGTTTTACCTTCTGCATTTAGATGGGGTCACACCATAACATTTTAAAAGCTTAATAATATCATTTTCCTCTTTGATGGAAAGATCACAACCAATCTTCAATATTAATTTCTAGACTCACGATGATGTGATTCTTTTATAGGTGCATATATTTAATCAATATTGCAATGTTCTCCCTTTTAATTCTTTTCTTTTATGTTTCCTCCTAACTCACCATTTATATTGTCTTTGCAAACATTAGCACTTGGAAACCTATCAAAGCCTTATATAGTTTAAATCATTGTAAAATTGATTCAAAATAAAAATATATTTGTGCTTTTCTAGGCTTAAATTTTGCAAGAATATTTAAATTATTTAAAGATAAATGATTTAAATAACCTTCACTAAATGTTATGTTTGAACTTAAAATGAGAAATTGTAAATTTTTTTATTTAAATCATTAAAATGACTTAAATAAAAAATAATTTCACTCTCTTGTCTAGCCCTCTAGTCGTTGATGAGAGTCGGGCCCCTCGTGGGGCTGGCTATTTTTTTTTAAAATTGAAACCATTTTCATCTCAACTACCTGAATGCAGTCCCCTATGTATCTGAAGTGAAATCACCAAATTGGTGGCCATTAAAGTCAATTTTTGATCTCTCTGCTTTCCGACCCAAAATGATAACTAGCCTCTGGAACAAGTTTGAAAAACTAACCAAATGACCCCCTAGAACTATGAGAGCTAGAAGATCAACTGATCTCCAACATGAGAGTACAATTTCCAAGCGGATTTTCAAGACACCTTGAGGATTGGGAAAAAATAATTTTCAAAGATAGTCTCTTCAATCATTTTGCAACTGCATATGTGAAAACACTAAAAACTGATTTTGGAATCGGTCCCTTAAAAATATCAAAGCTTGCACTAAGGCCCTCAAATTTGTTGTGGTAGTAATTTAGATGTAAACAATACAGTGGACCAATTTACTCAGTATGAAATTCATCTAATATCAAGACATAAATCCACAAACTTGACTCCCTGGAAGACACCTCATAGTACAAACGGAAAAATCAATAGAAACTGCATTTGGAATTCGCTCTGAAAAAATACCAAACAATATCCTGAGACCTTTCCACCGATCTTGGTAGTATATTTACATGAAAGGAGTATAAGGATTCAACTCATCTATTATGATGATCACCTAGTGTCAAAATATTGACATTTAAATTTGGCCCCATGGAAAACGTTATTGTTGCACACACTAAAAACTGAGTATATATTGTTTGGATTGGACTTGGAAAATAGATCAAACAAGGTCACTAGGGTCTCAAAATGGATCTGGGGGCTCTTTGATATGCCTATAATATAGGGGAACACTCTTCATGTAATAAAAATCAATTGGGTGTGAAATGTGAAACCTCAAAGTGAGGTACTTTATTAAATTTGAAAATGTGCAAAGTGCAAACATGTGACCCACTCAAAATGGGTACTTGAAATACTGATCCAATCTCACTATGGGAGGTTGTAGATGATCAAATATATTCAATTAAATGAGAAGAACACAATTCTAAGGCCAAATTTGATAAAACTCAATGAGGGTCAAACTTGTTCTCAAATTAGGCCTCTTTAAACAAATTTTAGGGGTGCACTTCGATGCCTTAACAAAAACATTTACATGTGCACCTCAAATTCCTTAAGAATTTGAGAGCACCAACAAGAGGAAAGGTGGAGAAAAAATTGGAAAGATATCACCAAGGAGGAAATTTATTGGAAACAGCGGTCCAAAATTGTTTGGTTGAAAGAGGGCAGCCATAATACCTCCTTTTCAACAGAACTACTAGCACTCACAAAAAAAAGAAATACTATCACCTCCTGAGTGAGTAAGAATAATCAGTTAATAAAATATGAATGAAAAATTTATTAATTGGTGGCTATTTACTTCAAACATACTTTTTATGAGCATCGGGTGGCTAATCCTCTCATCCATGATGATTTATTAGTTCACCTCCCTACTATGGTTGACAAAGTTGATAATAACCTCCTGCTGGATCCTATATATGATGATGAGGTTAGAAATTTTATCTTTTCTATGAATTTATACAAAACCCCTGGCCCAAATGGCTTCCCTCTGTCTTTCTTCTAGGTATTCTGGGACATTGTTAGCTTTGATGTTATTAGGTCTACTCGTGATCTTTTCAGAACTAGGAAGTCGCTTAAGAAGTTGAATAACACTTTCATTTCCCTTGTTCCTAAAATATCAGAACCTAAGTCCATGAATTACTTCAGACCGATAAGTCTCTAAAACCTTATCTATAAGATCTTTCCAAGGTCTTGGTCAATATATTGAAGCCTCTGCTGGATAAATTTATTAGTTGTAGCCAGAAGGGATTCGTTCCTAGAAGAGAGATCCATGATGTTGTCATTTCTACTCAGGAAATAAATTACTCCATAGAAAAAAGCTGCAACCAAGGTATGGCCCTTAAACTTTTTATTTCTAAGGTTTATGATAGGGTCAATTGGAAATTTATATATATGGTGCTTTCCAGATTTGGGTTCAGTGATAAACTGATTTTTATGGTTAAGATTTGTGTGGAGATTGTTCAGTACTCTACCTTGGTCAATGGGGTGCCTTGGGGGTTATTTCCTACTGGTAAGGGTCTCAGGTAGGGAGATCCTCTATCTCCTTATCTCTTCATCTTTCTTGCGGAGGTTCTTAGTAGAAATTTCTTGAACCTCTCCTCCATTGGTCATATTCAGGGTATCAGAGTTACTTCATCCCTGCCTCCTTCGGTCTTACAATAATTTATGGATGGAACCTTCATATTCTGTAGATCATTTATGGTGGAATCCAGGGAATGGAAAAGGCTCTTACAATATTATGTATGTTCTTTTGGTCAGTGCATTAACTACAAAAATAGTAAGGTCTACTTATTGAACACGGAGAAGGACCTTCAAACTAAAATTAAGGGTATTCTGGGCAGCGAGAGTGTGAACCTCCCAGATACTTATCTGGGCCTCCCCCTCACTATGAAAAAGGTTATCCCCACCTTTTGGAATGAAATTTTGGAAATGATAAAGAAGAAACTTACGGGGTGGAAAGGAAAACTTCTTATTAATGTTGGCAAACTCCAATTGTTCATTGCTTGTCTACAAGGTATTAATGTGTATTTTCTCTCCATTTTCAAAATATTTGGCAACATGGTTGACAAGATGGAAAGAATCCAAAATACCTTTTTATAGAATGTCATGGAGGAAAATAAAATAATGGTGTTAGTCAATTGGGACATGGTCTGCCACCCTAAATCTCAAGGGGGTCTGGGTGTGAGGAAACTCACTAGTCTGAACAAAGCTCTCATTTCTAAGATGGGTTGGAACCTCTTAGTGGGTAATGTGGATTCATGTAATATAATGAAATTCAAGAACCTTAATCATGGTTTATTCCACCAAGTTCTTTGGGTGAATGGCATCCCTACTGTTATGCCCTGCATCCCCGTCCCTACATTTTGTGTGCAAAATGTTGGGTCCCCCTTTTTTTTTGCTTTTGTTTTCTTTTTCTTGCGGCTTTGCCTTGCCTTTTTTCCTTTTTGTTTTCTTTCTCCGGGGTTTTCTTCCCCTGGTGTGGTGTTTTGTGCCTTTGGTTTTCATCTCCGGGACTCCGGTCCTAGAGGTTGTCCTTCGGTGGGAACCGGATTTTGGACTCTGGGATTCTTCGCCATGATGTCCTTAAGGATATCATCATGGGGAATCCCTGGGCCCGGAGTCTGAAGGTTTGCTTGTCTGGAGATCGCCGGAAGGAGGAGGATTACCTTTTTACCGCGAGTATAAATAGAAATTATCTGTCACTTTCACATTTACCGCGATTAAAACCTTCAAGCACTTAGAGCGAATTAGAGAGCGATTTCAAAGCGATTAACAGAACATTCACAGAGAGTTTATGATAATCAACGCTTAACATTTTCTGTCATTCTCAGGCAATTACAAGTGCTTCATGGTGGTGACTCTGACCATTTAAAAACTTGAGCTTTTACAGAGCTCCTGTGGTAAATCCTCCCTTTCCTCCACCTTCTGCATTCTCAGGTTGGTGTTTCCGCTTTCCCGCTTCTCTGTTTTGCTTCCGCTCTCTGGTTTTCTTCAGTTTTGTTTGGTTTTATTTGTCTTATTTTTGTTTTGTTTCCCTACTTCATCTGGTTTCCTGTGTTTCTGGTTTTGCCGCCTGTTGGTGGGTCGGCTCTGCCAGAGGGTTGTCCGCCCTCTGCGTAGAAGTAGTCTATCTGTAAAGTATGTAGATAGTTGTATATGTGTTTCTGCCTTGTCTGGTTTTCCCGCGGGCGTCGTCCCACATTGTATATTTGTGTATATGTGTATAACTATATATAACCTCTATATATCTCCTCATTTCTATGTATATATCCCTCAACTCCATGTATATCCTTCTGGGTGGCTTGACAAGCTAGTCGAGTCGCCTCTGTTTCTGGTTTTCTACCTCTGAACTCGCTTCAGGGCAGAAAACCACCTGTTTGAAACTTGGCTCTCGGCCGGTTTCAAACAGGCAGTTTTCTCTCTCCTCCATGAATTTTGTCAGAACCTAATTTATGTCCCATGCGCATAATCAATTCCAGCCAAGTGGCTTTCCCTTTTTGCGCGTTCAGACAGTTGGCTCCGCCATCATCGCCATAACTTCCATTTAACACCTTCACACGTGGTGCCCATGTGGGCTTGATGACTTGGCTCTTTACACGTCCTCACCAATGGTCATTTCTCTGAGCTTTGGGTCCCCTACCACCATCCATCTTGTGTCTTTACCAAATGTGATAAAATCCCTGGACCCTGATGTTTAATGAAGATCTTAAGTTTACGATATGTTTTGCTTTTCGGTTACCTTTGCATGATACTAAATTTTCAGGAAAGCAAACACCATGGTGGTAAGATATCCAAACCCTGGAATGATTATTTTGATAAACATGTTCTGATGGTTTCTTTTCTTTGTAGGTTCTCAGAGTTCATCTTCCAAACATGTCTAAAGCATCTGCATCATCTCTGCCCGGAAGTCCAGAACTACCTTCCGCAGCCGAGACCAGGGCAGTCGTAAAGTCCAAGATGGAGAAGGCCCTGGAAAAGCTGCCCCTCACCATGAAGTTTGTACAGGATAACGTCATCGTGGGATCAAAGATTGAGTCCAAGGTAAAACTGATAACTGACACCAATGTCAAAACATGGGCAGAGATGCAGGCCTTGGTGAAATTAATGCACATCTAGCGACAGGCTGGAGATCAACTAGCAATCAACGTCGGGAACTCCAAAATCCTACAAGCAGCTTACTTCCCGTGCTCCGTACAGTCTCCAGAGCTTATCTTAACACTGGTGAACAACTACAACTCCTCTATCTAGGCTGTTATGCTCACGGCCGCAGATCTGACAGGATACCCCACTCCACTGGTGTTCCTTGACCCAGTCACATTCCAGGCGAGCCTGGGCATCCCACAATTTGATAGGGCCATGGTGGTTACGAGGACTGATGCCTTCACCCAGTTCACACAACTGGAGGACGCCGCCTGGATGTACATGAATACCCATTGGCTAAGGCCCCGAAGAGGGACCCAAAAAGGATGAAGATAGAAATTCCCTGCTCTAAATTCAAGGAGAGCATCCAGATGGGGATGATAGCATTAGCCCAGGTCTTTGGGCAACCCTCTGCCTAAGAATTTTACAAATGGATGTACTATTTCCTCCTCGGCATCTCCATCAAGGGAGAATTCTTTGACTGGGCCACAATAATCTCCAACCATGTCGACTCCTAGTTACAGCAGTTGAATCAAAAGAAAAAGTTTTATGTCTTCTTATGTTTTCTGGGCCCTAGCATAGCAGAGGCCCCATCCCCATAGCCTACAAACTGACAGAGTACTCGGGATTGGCCTGGGACAAAAAGCACCATGGGACCATTTCCCACAGATTCAATGGGAGGCCAGCTTCCCCAATTTCTGCCGGGTAAACGACGCGTTCATTTACTACCATCTGCTTACACCCACCCGGGATGCCGGATACCACCTGTCTACTGAGGTGATGAAGCTAGTCCATAGTTATGGACATTACTATATTCAGTTCCAACAGCACACATACATTAGGGTCGCCGGCTTCTCTGAGAAACCCTACTTTTTGCCTAGGCATTGTGGGGACAAGATCATGCTGTTGGAATATTGCAGGCAAATAATGGAGGTGCATGGCTTCTTTGCCCTCAAGAAGATCCCCAACATCCTGTTCCCAATCACCTGTGGGAACTACACATGCAGTCTGGCCACTGCAAAGGAGGCGGACAATGAGCTTAAAAGTTATAACTTACAAGAATTTTATCTAGCGCAGAAAATTTTTGATCCGCATGGCAGAATTGCAATGGCAATGCCCCGGGCTTTAGAGCCCTATCACATACACATGGAGGAATTCTAGGAAGACTACCAACATGATGTCGATGTGTGAAGCTGGCACTATGTCAAAATGACAGCCGGCATGATGCAGAAACTAAGGCTCCGTAAGTTCCCGGTGGACTTCTCTGACGTCGCCCCCATTGTCGATCCCTAGTACAAGAAAAAGGGGATCGATAAAAAGGCCCTTCCACCAGTAAATTGGGCTGCCCAGGAGGGGCCCAAAATTGAAGACTTCACTTGAGAGGTGGTCGAGTGAAGCCACGTCTATTTCAAGAAGGTGTGCCCCGGGAGTACCTGCCGAGCAGCCTAGCCGGGGCCAAAGTTAACTCCACCGCCGGTACCTAAAATGACCCTGGGGGCCGGGACTTCTTCGCAGGGGGCAGATAAGGGAAAAATAATAGCTACAACCCCTTCCGCACAAGAAGTCCCCATCACAAAAAAAATAAAATAGTCAGTGGCAGCCTCCCGACAAATGAGGCAGCAATTAATAACGAAGCTGGCCACCCCACCACTTATGACCGGGCCACTTTGTCCCTCCTCCTCCCCGTCATTAGCAGCCTTAATGGTAAAGGCGACAGGGGTGGATCCCCTAGAAGTGGTGGCACTAAGAGATGCGGGGCCACCTCTGGTTACCCAGAGAAAGAAGAAGCTCAGCAAAAAGCCCAAGCCAGAGCCGGGGCCGGAAGCAACCCTCCCCCAGCAAGTAGAAATTCTTTCTTCCAGTTCCCCGGAGCTGGAGAAATAAATAGAGCGTGTAGAGGTCCCAGCCAGTCCCCCTCCAGAAGAATAATTTGATGTATTTGCGACCGATGAGTTTGGAAATTTGTAGGGGGACGATACACAAGAAGAGGCAGAAGTCCCAGGGGTGGAACAAGAGGCTGCAGAACAAGAAGATATTGAGCAAGAGCCTGCATAGGGACAAGAGCAGCAAGTAGAGGAAAAAGAGCCAGAGATGGAGATTGCCTCTGGGGCTCAAAAAATGCAAGGTCTGGGAGTGGACCAACAAAAACCAGGTGAACAAATGGCATCCGCTGGGGCAACCGGACCTTCGGGAGTAACCGTAACCCCAGCCACCACGTTCCAAGGGCCACTCCCGGGAGCAACCTTTGGGTAGGTAATCACAGCGGCCCAAACTCTAAATCTTGGGCCAACACCTCCCCTTCTGCCGAGAGAGGTGCCAACAAAAGAAGAGGCCCCGACAGAAGAAGAAGAGAAACAAGAGGAGCAGCTCAAAGAAGAAATCCCCAAGGAAGCCTACCAGGGTCCAGACCTAGTGATCGACATACAGAACAAGGCTGAGGAGATGGAGATTGAAGAGAATGTTGCTACAGAAGAAGTTGAGGTAGGGAGAGGAACAAATGAGGTCCACGTTGCTGAGGAGCAACAGCCACAGGACACTGGGGAAGAATCAGGAGAACAAAATCTGGTAGGAAGGCCACCCCTACCACCTCAATGGATGATAGAGAGAAGGAAAAGAAAAGCTCAGTTCGCTCCTGTGATTCCTTTCTCCCTGGCCAAAATGATGGCCCAAGTTTAGGCCCCGCAAAAGGCAAAGAAATCCCAGACAGTTTACACTCTTCGAACTAGACCAAGCGGAGAAACAGTTGCCATTGTGGCAACACCTCCCCCAGACGCTGACGAAGCAACCGCAGATCCCGCAGACTACAATGTTGTAGAGGTATCCCTGGGTAAAAGGGGAAAGCAAGGTGAAGTAGACTTGCTAAAGGAGGCAGCAAGGGTAGTGGAAGCCCGATATGAGAAAGAGGTCCAAAGGCTCAAAGCTGAAAAGGAAAAGAATGCAAACCTTATGGGGTTGCTTACTGAGCTGGCTTGACCCATTAATACTGCTCCTCCGGAGGGCTCCACCTCAGAAGAACTACCATAGAGTGACATAGATTCCCTATGAGTAATGAAAAACAAAGCCCAGGCAGTGGACGAGTGGGTCGCCCTTCAGATAGGAAACACCCAGCATTTCCTCGCGTCCACCCTCCCAGATCTATACACGGCCTGACAGGTTATTCATCAAGCGGAAACACTTATTGAGCTATGGGAGGGTGACGCCAAAAATTACCAAGCATGGAAGGTGGAGCTCGAAGATCTCCTCACCTTGGGAGAAGATATGATTTCTAAATCCAGAATCCTGGGTGAGGAATCATTTGATTTTGTGAGAACCCAACACTCCAGACTTGACCTCACATTGGAGGTAACCAAACAACTGGTAGGGTCCTTGCAAGATAAGGTAAACACTGTAAAATATTCTTCTAATTTATAAAAGTCTTTTGTAATAAAGGCTTCCGGGGCTGATCCCCTTAGCACAGATATATATACCCCCGAAGATTCAGTTTTGGGGTGTTTTGATGAAATAATGAAGTCCCGGTATCAATCTCCAGAGGGGATAGATGGGGCTCAGATGGTGAAATTAACCATCATGATACTCAAAGGTCATGACGCAGCAAGAATGGCAGATGAATTTAAAGAAAATGTTCTGGACCTGGGGGAACAAGTTGAAGTGGCTAAGCATAGAAGGGCCAGCCTGAAAGATATAGATGAATATGGCATCTCCTGCCTCCTCCAGGCTTTCAACGATAATAAGTAGCCTTGAGCTTTCTCTGGAGGCTGGGGAAAATTCACATTGAGTATTCTTTATTCTTTTTGGGACGTAAGTTCCCGGATCCTGGAGTCCCGAATCCAAAATTTTGTATTCTTTCAAAGTGATCCATGTCCCGGTCCCCGAGGCCGACCGGTCACTTTCAGAAGCAGTTAATAAAGCCTTTCAGAAGGTAGTTGGCCACATCAAGAGGCGTCGGCTCGACACTTGGTTCTCTAACAAGGTGGTCTTCTCGAGGTGTCGCTCAGAGGTATGCCTGACACATTGGAGACAGGTGTAACACCCCAAAATTGGCATCTTGCAACACTAACCAATTTTGTTGCATTTGTCATTCTTCTAAATCATCAAAGTCCTATTGTACTAGGCAATTCTGAGTTTTCACTGAATCTACTCGACCTGAGTGTCAAATACAGACAATCCTAAATCTGTATTAATCATACATCATAATTGATTCCTAAATATCTATTTGGCTAAACAAATCCTATGATCGAATTAATTTAATTAATAAAGTCC
>MU226841.1:2256963-2267455 GCA_018584345.1 Thuja plicata | reverse complement strand
AAAATAAAATTTCCATTTTAATTTAGACAAGTGATAAGCATTATGTGGCTTTGAAGTAGGAATGTACTTATAGAAATATAAATTCTTACATAGAATTAAAAAAAGAACTGCGTTAATCAAGGCCTATTCCTTAATATAGCATTATCTTTTGCTAGCTAGCGTTGTACAAAAAAAAAACTTTGCTACAAGCGTAACTCCTTTTCCTTACAACTAGATACAATCATAACTATTATATAACTATAATATTAATAATTAGTTATTAACAAGTATCCTCTTCAATTTTTTTGACCCCTTTTCCTATTCAAACACAGGTAATTGTAAAGGATTAGATTTTTCTAACATTGTCCTAAGCATTATTATACAAAGCAATAAGCAGTAAAATAATGTGAAATTATGAAAATATCCTAGGTAACATCCTCAAGAATTCAACCAAGAGACAATCAAGGAATTCTTTAGGTTGAATATCTTTCTTAATATAGATTAGTTCTAAACAGTGTAGAAAAACATGGGATTCTAATGTGTCTTGATTAATCCATCATGAGCGCTGAGGTAGAATACTTGTAGAATTAAGATATTTACATCACAATCAGAAACTATTACCACCTTCTTTTTATAGGGAACCTGAAAACTTGTGTTTCTTTTAACTTCATTTTTCAGTCGATCCTCTATAATAGATCTTCAGTTAAATTCATAATTACAAATACTACATCTTTTTGTCTTTCTATGCATTTGAATGCTATGCTTTCTCAGGAAGGCCTACGAAAAATACAGAAGGACATTACTATAATTTTAATTCATCCAAAATGTATGCCCATCTATAAAACACATAATATTATTAAAGATTATAATATTAACCCTAATATTAATATAACTTTAACATACATTAATATTAATAAAATAACCTAATATTATTATATACATTAATATTATAACCTAATAATATTATAACCTAATAATATTATAACCTATTAATATTTTATTCATTTATATTAATTTATACTAATAACTATTAATATTCATGTATATTTAATGAATTTTGTTTATATAAATAACCTAATATTAAATATATATTATAATGTATATTAACTGATTTATTTTCTTAATAAAATCATAAATAAAATTATATGTTAATATATGTGTTTATGTGATCATATATTTATTTATGTTTCTATATATTATACCTATAGGATGTTTATATAATTTGGACACCTATTAATTAATTTATTTATAAATTGTTAAATATCTGGGTATTTACAGTTTCTACTAAAACACCTATTGGACACCTATCGGCCTAAGTTTATTTATAAATAGTATAATAATTTCTTTGGTCAGTGTTTTGGTTTCATGATATCAGTGGGTATTCTTATAATGTTATCTTGCATTTTGGGGATATAAAATATAATCTATACATATTATGATGATGGTGCGGGAGCACCTCAACTCGTGCCATTTATGACAAGTTTCATAGTATTGTAATATCTTAGGCATTTAGGTTTTGGGTAGGACCATGTCTAAGACATGCATCAATTAATCAAAATTGCATTATAATGTACGTCATAATGGATCCTATGGCATTTGTACCCATTTGAGATTGTCTTTTATTAGACAGCATTATGTAAGTATGGGCAAGTGGACAGTTTTGATAACTACTCTCAAGAATCTCGATAAAGAGATCTTAATAGAGAGGAGAGTCGATAGACGATAGTTTGGGAGATAGGGTGAAAAGGAGAGGAAAATCCCGCCAGAGAGCCATTCCTTTGTAATTGCAGACTTTTATATTAATGAAGTTTATAAAATTGCTTGTTATCGGCTTTTAATTTTATAGCAATCTCTATGTTTTGGGTTTCTTCCTGTTAAGGAGTTTGGTAGCATATGCGTTGGGTCTCATTAGTTTGGTTATAAACAATACTTAATGGTCTATTATGCTTATGTAACGATTTTCTCTAACAGTCCCGAGATGGATGATAGTGTCATTTGGGTTGTATATTGTAGTTGGCAAAGACTATTTAAAATTGATGTGTGGATTATCGACTGCATTAAGCATAGGAAATGATTTCTTGAACCGCTATGTAATCATTATGAGTGTCGACCCATGCAGAGTTATCAGAAATGGTGGTGTTTTTTATGCCGCATGGAGTCTGAGCAAATGGTTCGACAGTCACTGTGGGGGAGTCTGAGGAAGATGTGATTGCAGAGCCAAACATTAACACTCTTTGATAATGATAAAAGGTGGCGGGTTTGTCTTATAACCGTACATGCTCGTGTTGGAGCCAAACCATGAAGTGGTAGAATATAGTCAGAGTTATGGTAAGCCCGGTTTTTGTGAATGAGAAAGGTGGTGAGCGTAGTATGTTCATATACGTGCATGCTGGTGGCATGGCAACATTGAGACCCGAGAGGAAGTTAGAGTTTGCAGAGTTCAAAGAATAGCATGGCCGACCAATGTAGACCATTATATGTTAGTCACGACATTTGAAATAGGAAAAGGTGGCGGTCATGAACTTCACACTAATATGTGAAGGTGAAATGTGGGTTGAATTGCGAGATACCAAAGTTGATGGTAACATATGGGATTGACAATGGATTCAGTCTTGACACAGATGAAAGTCAGTTTTGGTTAGCAAAGTATCACTTTGAAACCTGACTGCAAATGCTCTAGTGTATTGAGCATTGGGAATAAATAAGGTATCAGAATGGAGTTTGAGATTCGACCCATGGAAGACCCACAAAGCATGAATATCATTGAACACACAGCAACCACGGTGAGTCATAGTGATCATATGTATAAAGAAGGAAGAAGGGAAAAAAAATGTCTTCAAGATGACTATGTTTGAGTCATAAGAATAGAGAGATAATGTGTCTCCAAGCTCTGTCTGCAAAGAGGAACATCAAGATAAGTAGATTGAAGAACGTTTATGAAGAATATGTAGAACATCTAGAATTCCTCCGCATCAGATGACCATAAACAAGTATCCAAATAATGAAAACTGTAGCAACAACAAGGATCATCCAATCATAAGAACATATTTATCAGATCTCAAAGGTAAATATAATCACTACCACCCTATCACGTGGAACCCTGAGGTCCACCTCACTATGCCGAGGAAATAAACACCGGTCCCACTCAAACAGATACACAAAAGAAAGAAAGGCTAATGCTAGGGTTTACTAGATGCAAAAGATACAAGGTGAATAAATTGATAAATCAAAACACACACCTAGAGGCACCAAAAAAATTGTAGGATACCTAGGACACATATAGGAAATTGTCATCACATACGTGTAACCCTTAGGTTATCTTGGCAATCTCTCTGGTCTCCAGTGCCTAAGTGACCATATGCGGTATCAAAAATCCTTTCATACAAATAAGGAAACCAACTATGCCATACCTCAATGTATCCTCTGGATGGGAAAACATCTTCTCCCACTCCCATCATTAGCCTGCACTAGCACTCAAGGCATGGGCGAGGAACACTTATTATCTTATTAATTTTTCTCCTTATAATTTTATTAAGTTATCTCTTATTAAGCTACATATAATGAGTTATCTTGGCAGCCACTTTAGGGCCCTGGCGCTCATTGAAAGCCACTCCCCCTCTATGATCCTAGATAACCTACCCTAATGCTCCAATTGAAAACAAAGTGAAGGCAAAAACCAATAACCTCAAAAGACTTCTCACAAACCATCAAATCATGAAAATCACCAAAGAAAAGTGCCAGAGCATAATAAAGAATATCACATCCTATATCAGAATCCAAATTGTCTCACCTCAATGTGGACATCTCAATAGGTCAATTACCAAATTCACATAGTTAATCATATCACAAGATCGATGGTCATAAAAAATAAACTTATCAATGACATCAACTTCCAATCATAAAATGAAACATAATTCAAAAGACCATCTTTAGATCAAATGACAAGTTCCAATAGAAGAATCAAGGTGACCAAGTTGACAAATAAATCTCAACACAATAATACCAGTCACCACTTGAGGTCAATAAAATGATGATATAAGACTCAATTGAATGCATAACACAACTTCCAGATACACCCAAACCATACACATGAAATATCGTGACATAAAAAGGTAAAACATAAAATCATGAAAGAACTCCAAGCCTCTTAAAAAAATGATCCCCGCCTAGGGCTTAGCACTACCCGTGGTTAACAATCAATCATTAATAAAACTAAACAAAACAAAACCAAGATCCTTTATCACGAAAACCTTGATCCAAAAATATTGTTTAACAAGAGATTATCACCAAAATAACACGCTCATAACACTATAATATTATTAACAAATAATATTAAACCATAAATATTCTTAATGAATAACAATATATTTTTAAATTTGAATTAATATTAATTCCATTTATAACATCTTAATTTACTTTCCAAATTAGATCATAAAATACATTAATTTCCCATCCTCATTTATTTATATATTACAAATAACATTTAATTATAATCCAAACTAAACTAAATTATAAATTAATTAAATAAATTATAATCTAAACCAAATTAAATAATAATTTTATTAAACTAAAATATAAGCTAAACTAATATTTAATTATAATCTAAATCTGAATTTAATATTAAAAAAATGCATTAGAAGAAGATTAAAAAATAATAAAACATTTGTATGCATAATGAGTTAAAAAAAAAGCTATTTATATAAAATTAATTAAGAAACAACATTGAGATATATTAATATAAAATTGGGAAGGGGATTGGGCATGACCTATTCCATAGATTCACACCTTACAAATATTCATTTACACAATACAATAGATTTTCATGTGATTTACATTGGCTTTATTTGATAATTTATTTTTAAAATGTTATAAAAATGTAAAAAAGAGATGAAACCATATTTAATTATAGAAATTTATATTTTAAAGTCTTCCCATTAAACTGATACAACACATTAAAAAGTTTAATTAAGATGTAATATAGAATTAAAAAATTAAAGTTTTTAACTATTTGAAAATAATTTTTTTAACAACTTAAACTTAATTTTAAGTTTAATTAATCTTAATTCTAATTAAAATAAACATAATGATATAAATACATAAACAAAACCTAAAAAGTAATATCTTAATTATTTTTATAAAAACATAATAAAAAAAATAACAACAGGTACAAACTGATAATGGTTACCATTCATGAATAGTGGAGGAGTAGTCATAGAGAAGTGCATCGAGAAAATTGTGGAGTATCTTAGGTCGTTACATTCTTGTGGGGAGTTTGTAAACATTTTTAGCATTTATACCTATAAATCTTAGGATACCTGCAAGAAGCTTTAGCCAACCATTCAACATACCAAAAACAAAATTTATTACTTTCAAGAATGAGAAAGGTTTTGGATAACAATCTTAACATCTTACATAGAGGTGGAGTGCCGCTCCTTACATTCAATGTACAACACCATTTACAAAATCTTATATCCTTGATTCTATGTCACAATCTTTAAAAAAATAAGATTCAAAGTTAATCCTTCAACGTGTACTCAAATTTGTCTTTTGCCTAACTTGTACTCAAAGTGGAAATGTCATGCAAGGAGGATCTAACCACAAAATCCAAAAGTATGTAAGAAGAGTTAGGTTCACCAAAATGTAAAATAGGTGAGCCTATAAGCACATAAAGGGAATCTAACACCAAAATCAGAATAAAAATATTATGAGTCAGGTTCACCAAAATGTATAATATGAAAAAGGGGATCACATAAAAGGGTTGATTTCTCCATTTCATATGACACATTAGAATACAAAACCACCTCAAGATAAAAATGATCAACACCTGTTGAAAGATGCCAATGCAATATCTGTGCTTGAAGGGTTTTTATTCCTTTGTTGCTTAAAATTGAGAAGGAGAGGGTTAATAGTGATATACAAGATACTAAATAAGAATAGATATGATCTAATCCAATTAAAAAGTTGATATAAAATATAATGAGGAAGAATTTGAGTGCACCTAGAAATAAAATAGGAGAAGTGAGTTTTCAGATTTGAATTCCTGACTACCGGAACCTCAGAAAGACCTATAACTGCAAATCTGAGGCCTAGAGGCAGTAACTTGAGACTCTGCCTAATTTGAGTTGAAAATGTAGAGAACAAGGTGAAACTTGTTATGTACCAAAGGATACAACTCAAAATGGAAAACACAAACAATAATCTTATAACCTTTGTCACTTATCGTTAAGTTTTCATAGGTTCTGTCAGCGACTCAAAATCTAAGCAATTCCTAAGCAACTTGTGTTGAGAGCCATTGGAAGTGCAGATAGAACCAAACAAAAGGTGTAAAATCTCACCTTCTTATGTGTTTATATCAAACAAAATTTGGTGAATTGCGAGCCGTTCTACAATTGAGAGATAAAATTTGGTGAATTTGGGCAAGAATGTGGAGGTGCAATTTTAATTTTGAAGGCAAATATGGACCTGACATCACCATTCAATAATAGTTGGAGGTGAATTGGGTCTGACCTAAAGAAAAAAATAATTAATGTTTTTGGTGATATGGCCCTTCAAATTTAAAAATTGTGTGTCGGTATTGACGAATTCATTTGTGTCCATCGATGGCTTCTTGCATTCGTTTGGAAATTTGGGGAAAAATTAAGTCTAGGAATTATTGAAACCATGTAGGAGTTGGTGAAAAAATAATGACTATGAATGACCATTTCAACCAAAAGGTGGCGAATTAATAACACATGGAACCAATACTGCATGTAAATTAGGCAATACGACCACCTGCCGCACTAATACTATTTGCCAATTTGTCGACCCATCGGGCCTCACATTTTTGCCAATTGACGAATGTTTGTTACTAAAAATACCACTAGCCATTAGATCCCTTTTAGATCCCTTGGGAATCCCCTTCTTCCTACTCCAATTGGAAGCATCTCAAAATCTCTCTCTTTGATATCGATATCTTTGCCTATAAATATTTTTGGCTTAAATGTCAAGGGATCTTTCCATACAGTTGGATATCTTCCAATCGCTCTTACATTCACCATAAGCCTTGTCTCTATAGGAAAAACAAAGCCCTGAACTCCCACAATGAAAGCTTTTGTAGATTCATGTGGCAACAACAATGGGACTGGGGGATGTAGTCTTAAGGACTCTTTAACCACACAATGCAGATCATATTCTCTTACCGTGTGGTGTTTTCCTACTACAAACACAATTTATGCTTGCACTTTTGCTGCAATATGGGGATTTCTCACCATTTCACTCATTACCCATTCCAATGTTGTAGATATGGTATCTATTCCAACAATGAACAATTTAGGTTTACACCCGCCAATTACATTTTATTTTCATAATCATATGATATTTAACATATTTATTCTGGTTTTTATTTTCATAACACTTGCTTCATGCTTACAAACATAGTAGCTATTTTTTGAAATAATTCATTATCTCTGTAGTATTGTGCAAAGCCTACTACAATATTATTTTGGTCCAATTTTATTGTTGTCCGATTGAAGGAAAGTGCAACCATTCTCTTTTGTACCATTTTTGAATGATAATTGTTCTTTAGATTGTTGATGGATTCATTCTACCTATATGATTAAATAACATTAAATTATGCTTTTTGTAGATTGAATGGTGACATCTTTTTTATATTAAATAGTGACTTCAAATTTGATAATAAAGGATTGATGCAATAAATATATGTACTTTTAGCTCAGTAAAATTCAAGGGTGAGTTTTAGCAACACAATTAACAAATAAATCAAAAGAACTATGGATGTCCAAATCCAATTTTGAAGCTCTTGTTTTATCAAAAGTTCCATTCACTACAAATCTTACGTTCATTACACTCCATGAAATGACATCTTTTTTATGTATTCTAACATGCAGTTCACATGCCCTGTATATGCTTCTTACATAGAAATATCTTAATGGTATCATCAAATTCATTTTTTCCAAACCCTGCAATAGTTGCATTCATTGAGGTGGTCTGTTGAACAATTTAGCTAGAGAAGATGTTTGTATCTACAATCATGTCTTCTGCGCTCTTGCACTGGACAAAAACAACATTCAAGTTTTAGCTGGCATTGATTTGAATCATGCAGCCATTGCAGGCCATCTTCTAGAGGACCTTGGTCTGCTCATAGATCGTGTCCTATTTTATATTAATACCAGTAGGTTGTGTGATAGTTGCAAACTCTATAATAGAGTACTACTATTCATCAATGCATACTAGAGTCCAGATGAGGTATGTAGGTTTTTTAATACATCAAATAATTATGTTCTTGGGCTTTGCAATAATTTCAGGGATATCCACTAAATGGATATGTTGAAAAAAATTTAGAAACCTTCAAGCAAATATCATTGGGTTCGATAAACTAAATTACATGGTAGGTTTAGAAAGGGTTATGGTTGTCCATATAAGAATAGCTTGAAGGGGATATTTGTCAAATGTTGATCTTGAAGTCATCTAAAATGACATATATGCAAAATGTAAATGCATAGACAATGCACGTAATTTGTTTGACAAAATGTCTTGGTGAAATTTCAACATAAAGACCACTCTTCAACTGGATCTATTGTTCAAGGGGTCCTTCATAAAAGGATCGACTAGGGCATCAAAACCCTAGAACCCACCGCATATATTCATATATTCATCTTAGTTCACACTACTTGATATTTCATGAGAATTTCTAAAAAAAATATAGCATATATAATACTAATTTAACTTCGATAACACAAACATAAGATAACATAATAAGATATAAATTTTCATCCAAAATATATATTGTATAATATATTTCAAAATATATCATTATAAATCTTATACATCTCAACAATAGTAGTTTCAAAAATCATACTAAAACCTAGGAAAATGCAATTTCTTTCCTTATATTGTAGTAACCCCTTTTAAAATCATCGCGGACCTTTAAAATCACTCAAAATCTGCAATGTCCGTGTGGAAAAGTTAGTTTTTTGATGTCCTTGTAGCTCCCTAACACCTTATGTAGTTTCTTCTTGTACATATGCGTGCACACATAGTTTGATTGTGTTTCAATTTTAAAAATATATTTAAATGTATATATTTACCTTACATCAATGATGTCATAAATACATCTTCTATTGTATCGATAATGTGGACAAAATGATTATCAATCAGAATAAGACTTATTGCAAGTTCCATTAGGTCATTAGATTATTGTTAATCAAAAATTATGGATAACAATTTCATAAATGTAATATTTCATGAGAATTACTCAAAAGAAATCACATAATACCTTGTAGGTGTTTAAGAGGAATTTATATTTTAACCCACCGACCTGAAGCTTATCTTTTTACAAGGTGAGCATGTACATAACCTCTTAGGCAACACATAATGAAACCTCATCCACATCACAAGAAAATCAATAGTTGAACTCACAACCTATGCTACCTAAAGCAATAGCCAAGACCAAGCGAGCTAACACCCAGTGGTTAGGTGTTTAAGGTTTATCGTGGTTACTCAAATGTAACACAATGTTGTTTATATTGTTGAAGACATCATGTTTGATTTTCTTTTCACCACACAAGTTGAGTTTTGAATTCACCATGACTTTCAATTTATTGGGGTCATCCAAAATAGCATGCTTTAGTCATTCAATCATTTCCTCACCCAAAAATTACATTCACCCATTTCAACAAGTGCATTTTTAAGAATAGAGGTCCTTTGGCTTAGATCTCAGGTCCTATTATGCTCCCATAAACTCACCTGTAACTAAAATCCTTATTGGCAGATCATGAAACAAAGAGATTTATAGAGATCGAGTCAAAAGGCACTATGGCATTAGCATTATGCAACGTTTCTTTACAGTTAGGGATTGATGGTAATCATTCAAGGGGTAGAAGAGTAAGTCGAGGCCTGGAAAACATAAGGGCCTGTTTGTTTCGTGAAATTGACCAGGAATTAGCATTTTTGAATTCCAGAAGTGTTCAATTTAGTGTTTGGTTCCAAAATAAAAAATTGGAATAGGTTTTTGCGAATTCTAATTTTGGGTCATTTTGAGCATTCCACAATTCCAACTCAGACCTGGAATTGGATTTGAAAAGTGGAATTGGAATTGAGAGTATTATTTTGGGAAGGAAAATCCATTCCTATTTTTGTGTCAATATTATATTGCTATAAGTATGTGTATATATACACATGTGTATATACACATGTGTATATATACATGTGTATATATATATACATATGAGTGTACACACACATATATATAGTATATATACATGTATGTATATATACACATGCGTGTATATACACACATGTATGTGTATATATATACACACACACATGTATATACACACATGTGTATATGTATATATATGTGTGTGTATATATACATGTGTATGTGTATACACACATGTGTATATATACACACATGTATATACATACATGTGTGTATATACACTTGTGTGTATATACACTTGTGTGTATATATACATACATGTATATATACTATATATACATGTATGTATATACA
>MU226841.1:2244189-2256718 GCA_018584345.1 Thuja plicata | reverse complement strand
TATACACACAAATGTGTGTATATATGTGTCTATGTGTGTATACACACATGTGTGTATATGTGTATACATGTGTGTATATATATATGTGTGTGTGTGTGTACACACATGTGTATATATACATGTGTGTATATATACACACATGTGTATGTGTAAATACACACATATGTGTGTATATGTGTATATATATACACATGTGTGTGTATATATATACACATGTGTGTGTATATATATACACATGTGTGTGTATATGTGTATGTGTGTGTGTATATATGTGTATGTGTGCAAAAACAAAATTCCAATTCCAATTCTAGTTGTGTGGAACCAAACACAAAATTTGCATCTTCTCAGTCAACTTCTAGGTGAACCAAACAGGACAAGCCCATATTCTAGAATTCATTTTGAGAATAGTAGAATGAATTCAATTACAAAATTGGCAATTCCAACATGCACAAATTCCATGAAACAAATAGGCCCTTGCGATTGATGGTAAATATAGTTAAAGGAGTAGATGAATAAGCAGGGGTCTGAAAATTAGGAGGGATTGATGTTAAATATAGTTAAAGAGTACAAGAATAAGAAAATGCCTGAAAAATAGGAGGGGTTGATAGTAAATTAAAAAACTAGGGGTTAATATTTAGAATCCTATGAATACGTATGAGGTTTCTATGAGAAAGTTGCAAGATTCCTTGATATATTGAGCGTTAAGTAACTAGTGAAAATTTTAACAGTCATACCATACTTTCAGAGAAATGAAGATTACAAATATTTTCTTTCAAAGCATAAGAGAAGTGTGTCTGTTTGAGACGTGCATTCAAAGACAAAGTTACAGGAATCATTAATGAGTATTTTTTTACAATTATATTATTCTACCAGACAATGATCTTATTGTCTATTGTCATTTTTCAATATCATCCTAATGTCTGTAAAGGAGAGAATTATGGTGTAACTTTTCAAAAGATGAATGAAGGCATATTAGGTAACCCTTAACATTGAATTTTTTGATGTATCTCTAATTTTTTTAATCCCTACAATATTCTCTTTGTGTATCCTATTTCTAGGATTATTATTTTTTTCTCATTATTCTTCCCTTTATGGTGTTGGTCCAAATTGTGTTGTCTACTTTGATGGAGGTAAATGAGGAAGAGGAGTATTATGTTGATGATGGCTACATGGGATTCGATGAATGGAAATAATGGATAAGATTTGGAGGTGATTGTCCAGACGAAGATTATCCCAATCCTATTAATTATTCTACCTAATCACAGTGGCAACTTGATGCAAGGAGGGATAGTACCTGGGACCAAAGGAGCTCCCAAACACCAAACCTACTTGCATAACCACAACTCAGAAGCTCAAACATAGAGAAAGAGAGAAGAAATATAGATACTTTTCATTAATTCAACAAGCTTCATACATGCCAGACTGTAAGGCCTTCCCGGTTATGACCAAATACATTCAAAATCTATTACAAAAAAATCCTCATACATGTGAGATCCATAATCTCTCTGATTATTCTACTGCCAATTTTCTACTGACAATTCTACCAAATTTTCTACCTAAACCTATGAACCGAACACTACATTTATCCAAGAGGCTATTGAAAAGGTCAGCCCAAAAGATCCTAAAGGTCCAGCATTGGAGAGAGAAATGACCCAAATTTAGGTCCACACACATCCCAATGAGAGATCCTAACATTAATTATGCAACCAAAATTAAATGCAGAAGTTGGCCTTAAGATCTAACAAAACAAATACACTTAGTGAGACAACAAATATGAAACCACCGAGCCACAGAGACCGGTCAATGAAATCATGTGAAGAAAAGTAACCAAGTTCAGTCGGTGAAATGAAATCAAAACCTTCAATTGAGAACTCGTAGAGTAGTTACCAGGCAGTTTACTAAAAGTATCCAGCAAGCTACTGAGTTCAAAAGAAAACATATTTTTGGTTGCCGCAGGATTGCCAAAAACCCAAGATGCTCTCGCATTAGACACCTGGGTTGAAAATAATGATTCCCCAAATCATGAGTGGGGTATAACCTGAGTTGAATCCAAATTAGATTGAGAAATGCATCTAGAGTCTTCAATTGGTCTATTCTTCCACTTTACCAAGTATTCCATGTAATCCTTTCCTGTTGTGCTTTTGGCAGTTCTTTGTTCCAAAATCTATTCAACTTCTTCTATCTGTTTCTTAGGATAAGCACTCAAAACTGTCACTTCTTCATTAGGTTCACGATACTCATATAAATAAAAAATATTGAGTATAGGTGATATGTGCATGTCATCAGGTAACTCTACTTCATAAGCATTTCCACTATCAAATTTTCACAATATCTTGCAAGGACCAAATTTCTTCATCTTCAATTTACCATAAGTTCCAATAGGAAATCTTCCTTTCTTCAAATAAATAATCACTTCATTGCCAACCTCAAAAATCATATGTCTTCTTGATCTATCTGCACTATCCTTATATTTTTATTACTTTTCTCCAACTTATGTTTCACTTCCTCATGCAATGACTTCATAAAATTGACAAATTATTTTCCTTCAACACTCCTCTTCTCTTCTCTAGCAATATTTCTCAAGTCTGATATACCTCTCAGCTGTAGGCTTGTAACAATCTGAAAAGGTGTCTTTCCAGTACTCCTATTCACTGAATTATTAAATGCAAACTTTTCTTGTGCTAACATTAAATCCCAATTACTTGGTCTATCTCCAAATAAGCATCTCAACAAGTTACCCAAACTTCTGTTTACAACCTCTACTTGTCCATCAGTCTGTGGATGAAATGTAGAACTATATTTCAACTCAATGTCCAGCGTCTTCCAAAGAGTTTTCCAAAAGTAGCTAACAAACTTACTATCTCGGTCAGAGATGATACTCCTCGATAATCCATGCAATCTAACAATCTCTTTGAAGAAAATATATGTTATATGCATTGCATCTGATATTTTCCTACATGGTATGATATGTGTCATCTTGGAAAATCTATCCACAACAAAAAATATAGAATCATCACCTCTTACTGTCCTTAGTAAGCCAAGAACAAAATCCATGCTGATATCATTCCAAGGTTTCTCAGGAACAAAAATTGGTGTATACAATCCAGTATTCTGACTTACTCCTTTTGTAACTTGACAAAATCCACAACTCTTCACAAATTTATGAACATCCTTATACAACTGAGGCCAAAAATACCTTTCCTTAAGTAAACTCAATATTTTATCAATGCCAAAATATCTAGCCAAACCACTACTATGCTTCTCCTTTATGAAATTGGTTCTCATTGATCCTCTTGGTATACATAACAGACTACCTTTGAAATACATATCTTCTTGAATGAAATATTCTTCAAACCTACTCAGTTGATATGGAATTGGTACTCTGCACATTCTCCATGATTCAGAAAAATTAGGGACAGTTTCATACACATTCTTCATATCATCAAAACCAAGAACCTCAATTCTCATTTCAGTCAACAAAGATCTTCTTCTACTCAATGCATCAGCAACTTGGTTGGATACTCCACTCTTATGATTTATCACAAATGTGAAATTATACAAATACTCAACCCATTTCATATGTCTTTGATTGAACTTATTCTGACTACCTACATATTGTAAAGCCTTATGATCAGTATACAACACAAATTCACTTGGTATCAAATAATGTCTCCATTTCTTGAATGCTTGAACAATAGCATAGAATACCCAATGATACACAAAATATATCCTTTTAGCATCATTAAACTTCTCACTAAAGAAAACAACATGTTTACCTTCTTGACTCAACACAACTCCTATTTCACTACCACTTGCATCACATTCAACTTGGAATACCTTATTGAAATCAAGTAAGGCTAACACAGGAAATTCAACAACCTTCAATTTCAAAGTCTCAAAAATATTATCAGCTCCATGTGTCCACTTGAATTTTCTCTTATCTCCTCTCATTGTCTCGGTCATAGCATTGTAAATTAAACTGAAATTTCTGATAAATTTTTGGTAAAAAATTGATAATGTATGAAATGATCTCACCTCACTAACATTTTTAGGTGTAGAACAATCAAGGATAGCTTCAACCTTCTCAGGATCCATTTTCAAACCATTAGCTGAAATCCTAAATCCTAAATACACAAGTTCTTCTTTCATGAAGGAATACTTTTTCAAATTAATCAACAACTTTTCCTCCTTCAATCTTTGTAATACCTATCTAATGTGAAACAAGTGATCTTCTCTGGTCTTACTAAATATCAAAATCTCATCCAAGTAAACAATCACAAATTTACTCAAGAATTTCTTCAAAACCTCATTCATTAACCTCATAAAAGTACTCGGTACATTAATTAAACCAAAAGGCATAACCAACCAATCATATGAACCTTGTTTTGTCTTGAAAGCATTCTTCCATTCATCACCTTCTCTAATTCTGATATGATGATATCCACTCTTCAAATCAATCTTGGAAAAATATTTTGCTCCACTCAAATAATCCATTATATCATCCATTCTTAGTATAGGAAACTGATACTTAACTATTATCTTGTTAATAGATCTTGAATCAATACACATTCTCCATTCTCCATTCTTCTTAGGTGCCAACACACTTGGTACTGTACATGGACTCAAAATTTCTCTGGTCAAACCCTTTTGCAACAACTCATGAACTTGTCGGTTGAGTTCCTCATTCTCAGTTGGTGTCAATCGGTGTGGTGCCTCGTTTGACAACCTAGCTCTAGGAATTAGATCCATACAATGACTAATATTTCTCATTGGTGGTAAACCATCGAGTACATTATCTAAAATGATCTCCTTGTACTCAGTGAGAAACTTCTCCACCTCTCCAGGAACTTTATCTTCTATTTTCTCACTCAGTTTGTTAGTAATCAAAGCATAACAAACATAATTTCTCTTTAGATCTTGAACAAACTGTCTACCTTCCATCAAAAAAACTTTCACAGATGTACATATCTCACCAACAGATTCTTCAACCAAAGGTAACAATATTTTTCATTTTCCATCCATCCAAATAGTATACTTGTTCAATATTCCATCATGTATAGGATGTCTATCATATTTCCAAGGTCTACCCAACAAAATGTGACAAAAATACATAGGCATAATATCACACAACACCTTATCATTATACTTTCCAATTTTTAGATTCACACAACATTATTCTCTTACCATAAGTGTATGCTCATCCTTGATCCATGAAATATGATAGGGCTTCGGGTGCTTCAATATTTCTAACTGTAACTTTGTAACCATTTCCTCGGATGCCAAATTCTATGAACTCCCACTATCAATAATCACTTTCCAAACTTTGTCTGTAACTCTACATCTGGTCTTGAACAAACTCTTCCTTACCAGATTTTTCTTATTATTTTCACTCCATAGTATTCTTCTAACCATCAAGTTTCCTTCCTTATTAGGTTCATTTGATGAATCCTCTTGTGCCAAAGCATTTCTTCTACTACCAAAATTCTTGCTTGCATGTGTAAACTTAAATGATCTATGTCCCTCTTCGCCACAATTGTAACAAGTTCATTGGAATCCTCTTCTGCCATATCCACCTTGGGAGTAATTACCTCTTCCTCTAAATGAACTTCCACCTTTTCACTCCACCTTGCCTTGTCTTGATCTATCTTGTCCTGATCAGATCTACTATTCTCACCATAAGATCTACCTCTTCCTCTAGGGAATCTACCACCTCTTTCTCTTTGTCTTTTCTCATGTCTTTTATTCAAATCCTCCTTAGCTTTTAAGGAAAAATGATAAGGCTCCTCAATACTCTCCATCTTCACCAAGATGATCTCTTCTTGAATAGAACTCCTTAATCCATTCAGGTATCTTGCAATTCTTTCCACCTCATCTTTAGCATGTCCAGATCTAATATTTAACCTGTAAAATTCCTAGGTGTAATCCTTCATAGAGCTATCTTTCTGCTTCAAACTTTACGTTCTCCTAACTAGGTAAATCTGATAATCACAAGGTAGAAACTTTCTCTTCAACTTATTTATCATCTTATCACATACCTTGATTTCGTCTTTACCTTTCTTCTTTCCATCCAATTGCAGATGTCTCCACCACAAGGATGCATGACCTTTCAATTTTGTGCTTGCAATCTTCACCTTTTTCTCCTTTTATATGTTCACACTCAAAGTATTTCTCCATCTCGGTTATCCAGTCTATCATTTCATCCAAATCCAATTTTCTACTATATACTCAGGAGGATTAAACCGAGGTGTGGACTTCAAACTTGTCAATGCTTTCAGGAATCTTTCATCTCCTTGATCCATTATAGGTGCAGGTGTGACTTACTCTAGCACTTCCTCAGCTTCATCATCACTAACATCCTTAAGATGTCTTCCTTGGTGCGAGGCTATCTCAACAAGTTCTAATCTAGAAGCAATTTGTCTTAGCATATGAACTATGCATGGATCTATAATTTGCTTTGCTTGAACCATCATGAAACCCTTAACAACTGCAGGTTAGATTGCAATTTGCTACCCTACAAAAAATAACCAAGTAGGGTTTACAAGAAGGAACCTTAGATCTAACCTTGATCTGATACCATCTGATGCAAGGAGGGATAGTACCTGGGGCCAAAGGCACTCCCAAACACCAAACCTACATGCAGAACCACAACTCGGAAGCTCAAACACAAAGGAGAGAAGGAATATAGATACTTGTCATTAATTCATCATATTTGATACACGTCAGGCTTTAAGACCTTCCCGGTTATGACCAAATACATTCAAAATCTATTACAGAACAATCCTCATACATGTGATATCCACAAGCTCTTTGACTATTCTTCTGCCAATCTTCTACCAACAATGCTACCAAATTCGCTACCTAAACCTATGAACAAAACACTACATTTATAGAAGAGGCTACCGAAAAGGTCAACCCAGAAGATCCTAAAGATCCAGCATAGGAGAGAGCAATGACCCAGATTTAGGTCCACACACATCCCAATGAGAGATCCCAACATTAATTTACATGACCAAAATTAAATGCATGTCGGCCTTAAGATCTAATAAAATAAACACACTCGATGAGACATGAAACAAGAAACTACCGAGCCATCGAGACTAGTTGATGAAACCACACCAAAAACATTAATCAAGTTTGGTCGGTGAAATGAAATCAGAACCTTCAACCGAGAACTCCTATAGTAGTTACCGAGCAATTTACCAAAAGTCTCCAACAAGCTACCGAGCTCAAAAGAAAACATATTTTTGGTTGACATAGGATTGGAAAGAACCCAAGATGCTCCTGCATCACAATTGTAATTAATTGTCTAATTATTTCACCTCAGCTATTGTCTTTATTCTTTTGAGTAATTTGTTTTTTTTGGAGGGAAAAATTCAAGTTTTTGCAGCTCTTCTCATCCCATATTCTGAAGTTAAATATTTACTATGTATATACATTTTACAATTAGTTTTCTTTCTTTTTCTTAGTATTATAAAATCAAGATCACAATACACATTATAAAAAAAATAGTTGACATCTAACATCTTGTTCTACATTTTAAAAATAAGTGAAAATGATTTTAAACATTTATTGCCCAGTCTTCTCTAATAATGATGGTTGGGACAAAAGTGTTATATTTTTTTCTTTTTCCTTTGAAACTTAACGTATTATCTCTCAATCTACTTTAATTGTAATAGAAAATTGTGGAGTATCTTAGGTCATTACATTCTTCTAGGGAGTTTGTAAACATTTTTACCATTTTTACCTTTAAATCTTAGGATACCTATAAGAAGCTTTAGCCAACCATTCAACGTACCAAAAAAAAAAGAATTACTTACAAGAATGGGCAAGAGTTTTGATAACAATCTTGACATATTACATAGAGGCAGAGTGCCCCTCCTTACATTTAATGTACAACACCATTTACATAATTTTATATTATTCTTTCTATGTCACAATCTTTAAAATAACAATATTCAAAGTTAATCCTTTAACATGTACTCAAATTTGTCTTTTGCCTAACTTGTATCTATTCTCCTTCCCTAAGGATGTTGTATTTTTCATATTCATGTATTAATTCTATTTTTCCTATTCTTTTGTAATAATGATTCTAATGACATTCCATTAGAACGGTGACGATTTCAGAAATTAGTGGCACAAATGTAGTTGTATTTCTTAGACATTTTTATGTTCTTGTCTAATGATTTACAATGTTTTCCTAATGCCCAATTTAATTGCAATTGTTCAAAATTAGTATCAAGTGGCTCTTAAATTTGTAATCCTAAGATAATAAGTGATAAAATAAGCGATGAAGTAATAATCAAAATATGTTGCATTCCTATTTTGATCTATATTATTTCACACAACCAATTGAGTAAACTTAAATGAAGTTGATAATACTATTAAGGTGGAAATTTATGTTAGCGTATTATTTAACCTTAGGAGAACTAGGCCTGATTGTTCTGTCGTCATATTACAACAATGTTATGCCAACAAGGTGGATCTACAATACAGATATAATTTCACCAAATGTTGCAAAACATCCAAAATGTGAAACCAAAGCAAGTAGATTGGAAACTCTTGATGGCATAGACAAACCACTTACACCAGTTGAAAAGTAACAATTCGACAGCTCAATGCATTTTTTTTCTACCAATGATTTGGTCAAGCTACACAACCAAAGAATGCTAAAATTCATGAATCGTCCAATTGCATTGAGTTCTGTGACAAGCACTAGGAGCATAACGGAAAATGAAACTTGTGATGAACAACTCGAAAAACATGTCCTTCTTTCAAGTTCATAACTTCTCCAAATTATCTAAATGACCAATTGAGGGAAGCCATTTAGAAAGGAAAGAATGTAAAGACATTTTATGGTCATGCCTAGTACTCGGCATAGTTCACTGCAATCTCTCACCTTGAGGAAAAATATATAATGCTTTTCACACTCTCCAAAAGTACTGGACATGAAGGCAGTAGGTCGGGGTAGATTATTTTTTATTTCATTCTTTATTTAATATACCTAAAATTATTTGGTTTAGTTTTTTATGCATTGAAAGTCCCTTAATACACACAAAATTGAGTAGTAATGATGAATTAAATTAGAACATTTACACAAATACTTTCTTTTAAGACATTTCTTAAAAAATTATTTTGTGCATATCCCGCTATCATAACATTCCAGGAGATTACATTTCTCTGAGGCACTTTGTCAAATAGTTTACATTCCTTGTATATGCTTCCACATTTTCTATTCATGTCTACCAACACACTCACAACAACATTTGATGAATGCCCATTTACTGTTTCAAAGATCCCAATTCAACACACTATCTAAATAATGTTGACATTAGGATTGGGAGTGGATGACATTGAAATTATGTGATTATATCTCAAGCATTTAAAAATGTACATTTTTACTCAACCTACTTTTGATGCAATAATGACAATGAAACATAGTCATCATCTTTAGCATCAAAAGTTGTTTCAAGGGGATTTACTACTTGGATTGCAAATAGACTTTAGTAGGAACATAAGGATTAAGTTATTAGTATTTAATATATAGATTTTTTTAAAATGAAGTTGTGATACATAAATAGTGTCTAATAATTAAATTATTTATTCTAATTATGATCAATAGAATGTAATTGGTGTTAAAAATCAAGCAATTAAAAAAATTAATGTGGTTAAGATAATTGTGCAACTAATAACAAATGTATGTAATTAAGATCATTTGTTGAAGGACGTGGAGGGAAATAACTGTTGGCAAGTTGACTTCCTGAGGAAGCATGACTTATTTTGTGTTGTCAATCATGGCAACAAAGTCATACTAAGTTTCTGTCAAAGATAACTTAGAAGATAAAATGACTAAGTACAGAAAACAGGACAGACAGAGAGATACAAAGATCAACACATTAGCGCACATGTTAGAGATCACACCAGAACATGCATGCTTATATATATACTCTATGGTGTATATATATGCTAGATCCAAATGCACAGAGTACAGAACATCAATACGAAAAAGTTACAGACAAATTAGTAGACCTGCAGTCCAGGAAACAGAGCATGGAAGCCAACTACAATTTTGATCAGCGTGTATGATTTTATAATGTAATGGATAAGAACCTTTAGTTATAAGCTTGTAATAATGTAATTAATGTTATAGTAAACACGCTTGGGCCGACTTGTTCGGAAGCGTTATGTATTTTTGTTTTAGGGCCAACTAATGATTTTCTTTGGGTCGCGCCTATTCGGATTTGAAGATATAAGTATGTAATGTAAAGATATATTACAAGTGTCGATTATTGTGTAAGAAGAAGTTACAGAGGGATAGTATAATGAAGTCAAAAGATGATATAGCTCTTTGAATAAGTAAGAGCATCCACGCATACATGGAACTGATCAGACAACATTGTCACTACAATAGTTCATTTTTGATATAGTGCATATCAACATTCAGAGGGTTGTAGCCTTCATATTATTTGGGCAGTGAGCCTAGGTAGTGAGCCATACACCCCTAACAGGGTTATTGTAAAAGAATCCTAATAGGGTCAGACCTTTAACTAGGTCATTGTACTCAATTTGTAAAGACTGCTTCTAACAGGGCAAAGGAACTTTAACAGGTTCATTATACCTAGTACAATATTTTGTGGGTAGTAATCCCCACTAGAGTTTTCCTCTGATCAAGGTTATCTGTAATCATATCATGTGTTATGTGTTCTTGTGTTAAGATTCTTGAATGCATATTTGTTTCATGTTTAATTGGCTGAAATATAATTAATAGATAAACACTGATTCACTCCCCCCCTCTCAGTGTTTCTAACAATAGGTATCAGAGCTCTGGTCCTCTGAAAGAAAGTTTAACCACTTGAGGAGATCATGGACTCAGTTGAAGCAAAACATTTGAAAAAGAATCTTGAAGTAGCTCTTGAAGATCTTGACAGATCTGAGAAGGAAAATGAAGAACTAAGATTGAAAAATGATGGCTCTCAAATACTTATTAAAAGGCTAAGAAAAGATCTGAAAGATTGTTCTACAAGTGATCTAGGACAAATGGTCAAAAAGCCTAATGAAGAAAATAAATCTCTAAAGGATAAACTTGAAGATCTAGGGGAACAACTTACAGATAGCCAGAACACCATTGAAGACAAGATCAAAGAAAGCAAACAATTGGAAGATGAACTTCTGCAGGCAAAAGCGAAAGTCTTGGAATTAGAAAACATGAAAAAGAAGTTGGAAACTAAATTAACAGAAGCAAAAGATAAGATTGATAAACTCCACACAAGTTTTGATTTGATTCAATCCCAGCTCAATGCGCAAAGAAAAATAGGGAACACTTCTGGTCTTGGATTCAGTACAACACAAGATGAAATCAAATCATCACAAGAGAAAGAAAAAATACTTGAAACATCTTCAGAAGCTAAGAAAGTTGAAGATACTACAGAGGTTATATCTGAACCACCTAAAAGAGAAATCAAGCAAGTTAACAAAACTTGTTATGCATGCAATAAACATGGGCATTTGGCAAGAGATTGCAAAGAGGTAAGACCTTTTCAAGGTTATTGTTACTCCTGTAATAAGTTTGGTCACAGGGCTATACATTGTAGAAAAAGTCATAAGAATCAACATCAGCAGAATCACAGAAGTATGAATCAAAATAATCAAAGAAATCAACTCTCAAGAAATTTGCAGAACATTACATGTCAGATATGAAACTACAATGGACACATGGAAAAATAGTGCAGCATGATGAGCAAGAACATCAAACCTCCTATCATTTGTCACACATGTGGAAAGGCTGGACATATCTCAAGGTTTTACAGATCCAAATCTCAGAAACAAGAGGATCCTAAAAAGTCACTATTTGAAGAGAAAGGAGAAGTCAATTTTGTCAAAGCAAACGAAGATTCAAGCAAGATATGGGTTGAAGTTAAGAAGGACAATAATGTTGACAAAGTAGTTGATGCATCCTCAGTGGACACACCCTCTACTTCTGCTTGAATAGACCTTCTTAGTCTTAGGGGGAGCTATTCTAGCTCAGAACCCCTGCGTGGTTGGTTTACTCACTTCAGAGTATGCGCCTTTGGATTCATGGTTAAAAGCTCAGATTACAGTTATATGCATTCACGCATTATCTAAATTGCATCGGGATCAAAGTTTGAAAATATCTATGTATGGTTGCAAGCATTAAATGTGGCAGATCGTATAAAAAGAAGTTCATAGTTGATCATTTTCACAATTACATTCGAGAGCACAGAAATTGAAGAGCATTAGAGCACTAAGACATCAAAGCATGAAGGCATAAATAGTTTGGCAGTTAGAGCAAACAGACAATCAGTTTGAAGTGGAGCCCTAGTAGTCGCGCCATTTCAGAATTTCATGGAAACCCTACATAAGAAAACTCCAAGTAAGTATGGTGATCCTAGTTGTGTTTGATGTAGCAGAGAGGAAGAGGTTTATATTTAAGAAGCATCCATTCAAATCCATACTGGATGATGTGGAAGGGGCTTTCTCCAAAACCCCGCTTGGCGTTGTTCACGTGGAAGAT
>MU226841.1:2218559-2242239 GCA_018584345.1 Thuja plicata | reverse complement strand
ATGATATGAATAAGGTTGATGAAGCAATGAACACAGATGACACATCTCTACAACAAAATGAAGTGCCTTCCATTGATCCAATAGACTTGGATAAGGAGAAAGATACTCAAGGTAATGAGACACCAGTTAAGGAGATTCATGTCAAAAGTGAATGTGTTGACACAAGTCAAAATACTATTTTCTCAACATCCACTCAACCATCTACATCATTGTTGTCAAGGTTAACTCTTGACTTAGCAAGTTTAGATGCATGGGGAGAAGAAGACCTTATCAAGATCAGTGTCCTTGCCATGGAAAAGGAAAAAGAGAAACAAGTAATGAGGAATCCTCACTTCTTGGAAACAGTGAATATTTTGAATGACTTAGTGCCTACTGATCAGAAAGTGGCCAAAGTACAATCAGTTGAAGATGTAGACAACATCTTATCAAACTTCAAGTCACATTTCACTAGCTTAGTAGAATATGCTACTAAGATTACAGAAGATGAATATAAGAAGGAGAGACTACATGACTTGGTAAAGAACTTTACCTTAGATCTGAATTCCTTAAAGATTGGGCAAGCTATATTGAAGGAATTGGCAGATAAAGGAAAGAAAGTCATAGCAAACTGTATGGATAGAGTGAAGCTCACCTCTGAGCACACTAAAAAGATAACAAAAGTAGAAGAAATGGTGGACAACATAAGAAAATTAGTTGAAAATTCCACGCAAGATATGAGCATATGCAACAATGTCTACCAAGGGCAGTTAGACAAAATTGAGAAGGCAAAACTGGAAATTAGCAAGATAAGGGTAAGACAAACTCAGTTGAGGAATGCACTTGCGACATCTCTAGCAGTTCTTAATGAGAACATAGAATAGATTGATAACACCATACAGAAATATGATCAAGGTCCTTGCATGGATCTGATGAAAATGGAAAAGTTGACATATGCCCTATGCGCGCATCTTCAAATTGTTGATGCAATGAAAGTCTTTTGGAAAAAAGAGATTCAATCTCTTCAAGTTGTGTACCCAAAAGTCTATATGGAGTAAGTATGTTGAAGACTTACATTTTTTTCACACCTTTGTCATTAATGTCAAGGGGGAGTAGTATAGAATGTGTATATGCGGAGAAGTATATATATGTATATGAAGTCATTTTGAGTAACTTAGCCACATTCCTTTGTTGCCATAAATGAAAAAGGGGGAGATTGTTGGAAAGTTGACTTCCTAAGGAAGCATGACTTATTTTGTGTTTTCAATCATGGCAACAAATTCATACTAAGTTTCTGTCAAAGATAACTTAGAAGATAAAATGACTAAGTACAGAAAACAGGACAGACAAAGAGATACAAAGATCAACACATCATCGCATGTGTTAGAGATCACACCAGAACATGCATGCTTAGATATATACTCTATGGTGTATATACATGCTAGATCCAAATGTGCAGAGTACGAAACATCAGTACAAAAAAGTTACAGACAGATTAGTAGACCTGCAGTCTAGGAAACAGAGCATGGAAGCCGACTACAGTTTTGATGAGCGTGTATGGTTTTATAATGTAATGGCTAAGCACATTTATTTATAAGCTTGTAATAATGTAATTTATGTTATAGTAAACATGCTTGGGCTGACTTGTTCAGAAGTTTTATGTATTTTTGTTTTAGGGCCGACTAATGATTTGTTTTGGGTCGTGCCTATTCGGATTTGAAGATACAAGTATGTAATGTAAAGATATATTACAAGTGTCAATTATTGTGTAAGAATAAGTTACAGAGGGATAGTATAATGAAGTTAGAAGATGATATAGCTCTTTGAAGAAGTAAGAGCATCCACGCATACACGGAACTGATCAGACAACAGTGTCACTACATCAGTTCATTTTTGATATAGTGCATATCAACATTCAGAGGGTTGTAGCCTTCATATTATTTGGGCAGTGAGCCATACACCCCTAATAGGGTTATTGTAAAAGAATCCTAACAGGGTTAGACCTTTAACCAAGTCATTGTACTCAATTTGTAAAGACTGCTTCTAACAGGGCAAAGGAACTTTAACAGGTTCATTATACCTAGTACAATATTTTGTGGGTATTTATCCCCACTGGATTTTTCCTCTGATCAAGGTTCTCCGTAATCATATCATGTGTTATGTGTTCTTGTGTTAAGATTCTTGAATGCATATTTGTTTCATGTTTAATTGGCTAAAATATAATTAATAGATAAACACTGATTCACTGCCCCCTCTCAGTGTTTCTAACAATAACCATGTATCATCCCTTACAGTGAGAGGTTGACAATTTTTTTTTTAAATTTTCTAAACTTTTTAAAAGTAAATTAATATAGTAAAGTTTACAAATTGATCTATAATAATTTAAAACTTCAAAATGAGAATGGTGATGTATGCAAAATGCAAATCGTGAACTAAATTGTATTAAAATTTAATGATTTTAAGTATTTATAAGTGGAAATAGGAACTTAAAGATGACTCCATATTTTAACCCTAATTGATCTAATTTCTTTACCCTATTTCTATCTTTAAACCTAATTATAACTATAAACCTATCTAGCTAACTCTTATTCTGCATAATGTATGATACCAAGATACATTTTTTGCCCTATCCTTAATAATAGTAAAATTATAATTGTAACCCTGTTTGAATTCAAATATAACTCTTAACTATTGATAATATAATAGGATATAATACAATATAATAAAATTGAATGTAATGTAATATAATATAATTTAATGTACTGCAATATAATTTAATAAAGTATAATACCATCAAATGAGGCCTGAATGCAAAAAACCACTCAATAACATCTATTCAACAAATGTTCTCCTTTGAGCTATACTCCAAAATACAAACAATCCATGCACAATGGTAAGGGAAAGGAGGGAGCTTGGTTTAAACAACTATTTCTCTAAGAAATAAATGTGTGAAACTTTAAGTCCTTACAACCTCACACCTCAATTATTCTCGAAGCATTAATTTTATTGTTACAAATTTCACCTCTACAAAAATCTACTTTGACCTATGACAAAATCAACTAGAATTAGTCAATTTTAAAAATCCAACATGCATATTGATCAACAACATTGCCTGCCCTTGACTTAGCAATATGAAGACGTTATTTTACTATTTTTCTTTAGGTCTTGAAGACAATGACCACCAACAAATGTATTATACATGACCAGTGTATTAGACTAATGATTAACATGTTTTGTAAGATTTAGGATAATTGTCATATTGCATTAGATTAAAATCACTCAAAATTTCCTCCTCGCCCTTCAATATATTACCCAAGGATATCTTCCTATCGACGTAACCATTGCATCTTGTTAGAGGTGAAATTGCTAGTATTTAAATTTTGAGATGATAACTGATATTTAAGATGATTTTAAATATATAATTTTAGGTACTAAATTTAAAATATTAGATATTAACTAGCATACCTATATTTTAAAAAAACATGTAAAATAAAGCTGAGACATATCATTTTAAAATAAAAATATTTATAAGATCCAATACAATTTCAATTTCAAAATACATCTGAAAAGTTCAAAATCATTAAACACCAATTTCAAATATAATTATTAAATTAAAATTAAAATTAAAAAAATCAAACACACTTTCAAATATAATCTTCAAATTCAAATAAATTACGCATCGGCTTCAAATCTAATCCCCTAGCTTAAAAAAATCAAGCACAACTTTTAATTCTATCCCATACTTTAAAAATATCAAACAGAACTCTGAATCTTATTCCCAAATACCAAATGATCAAACACGACCTCCAAATCTGATCTACAAAATCAAAACAATCAGACTACACCTAAAATCATATACCCAAATTTGAAAGTCATTTGTTCTCTTTGACTCATAGTTTTTTGTAATTCCTAAGCAATCGACTAGGAATGTTTGGTATTCTCTTAATTTGTCTTTGTCATAAAATAAAAAACTTCTTGTAAGTGCTTTTCACTTCACCCCAAGTTCCTAAATTATTTTTATGAGTAAAGAAAAGGCCCAAAATATGTTGTGATTAACAATGGTGGATTGTAAATAACTTACGAGTTGAAAAAAAAACTTAAGAAAAAATAATGGCTCTTCAAAATTTGAATTGCTCTTCAGGTAGGAATCTTTGTGCTCGCCCTGTGATCCTGGCTACTAGTGGTAAGGAAGGCCCATGATCTGCAAGTGAATCTGCTGATGTTCAAGAAGGTGGTGTTGACCTAGAAGGGGGACCCCCATGGGGATGTCAATAAGGGTGGTGGGGGGGTCGTTCCCGTGTTGAGAATATCTCGACCTAGATTCCTTTAGAGACCTCGCGCCCCTGGTCTCCCTTTTTGGCATTAAATTGAGTGGGGAATCCTCTCTCCCCCAGGTATGAAACATTTATATTCCTTCCCAAGGGAAGTTTGCAATTGTTATCCCTGAACTGGTCATAGATCACAAAAATACCCTTATGGTTCTCACTCTGATTGGAAAATTTATGGGGCCCAGACCTAATATTGATATAGTCCAGGATTTTGCTAGGAAAAAATGGGCCCTCAAGGGACATGTAGAAATCACAGCCATGTCCAAGGGATTTCTATCCTTTTCCTTTTCCTGCCAAGAAGATATGTCAAAGGTTTTATACGGTGGTCCTTGGATGGTTGGAGAATCATCCTTGTCCCTCCAGAGATGGTCACACAAACTAGATATGAATGAATCCTTCTTTTTTCAGGCCCCTTCTTGGGTGAGGATCTAGGGTCTCCCCTTGGAATTCTGGTTTGAAGATGTTTTTAGTGGTCTTGCTAGTTCTTTTGGTGAACTTCTTTCTATAGATCCTATGACGATGGCAAGAAGAAGGCTTACTTATGCTAAAATCTATGTGGGAGTGTCTCAAGATATGGACATGCCATCCTTTATTGAAATAAACTCTAAGCTGAAAAAATGGACTCAGTAGCTGGAATATGAAAGTGTTCGTTCTGCTTGTTTCCTGTGCAAAAAGGTTGGTCATTTTGCCAGAAAATGCCCTTTATAGGAGGATAAGGAGAAAAATAAAAAAGAAAAGAAGAAAATTTGGAAGTTTAAGAACACAGAAAAGATGGACACTAATGTTGTTCATGTTAACATTCTAAAGGATAATGCTACAGATTATCAGGAGAATCAAGAGAAGGAGGTTGATGGTTGTTCTCAAAAGAAAACATAAGACATTAATAACGAGCCTCAAAAAGTGGAAGAGTGGAAGGATGATAGAGCTACCCTAGTGAGTGATTAGACTCTGGTAGAAAAAAATGATGTTATTATCCCATATAGTGAACAAAATGATCAGAACAGAGAGGAAGGGGAGATTAATTGAAATGAGGAGGAGGATTCCAACTCTTGTAATAATAGCTCAAACAATGATCCCATTTTTAATGATTCTCAACCCTGCCAAATTTTGGGTTTTGATTTATCATAGGTGTCCCTGTCCCATGAGTCTATAGCTTTGGCTAAGAGCTCTTTTTCAACCTCTACTTATGCTAGCCCTAAATGGGATGATGATGATGGAAAAATATTTCTATCTAAAAGAGATATGGATGACTCCAACCTGGAGAATGAGGATCCTTTTACTGAGGTGGTGGATATGAAAAAGGGGGGGTGAAGGGTCCCAAAGCTACTCCCCAGATTACCCTAGTAAAAAAAAAGAAATAGAAGCAAAGCTGATGTAAGGGCTAAATCTACAACTCCAGGCATAAGACTGCTAATTAGCTTAGAGGAAAGGAAACAAACAAGAATATTGTGGATGGTACTACATTGACCATCCACGAGGTATGTTCCCTTAAAAGAAAATCAAGATTATCTCTTGGAATATATGTGGTCTAAATGGACCATATTTACAATATGTTCTTAGGAACTTAATTCAGGAGCATAAGCCTGATATTGTATTGATTCAAGATACTAAAATGTCTAAGGAAAAAGTTGATAAAATCAAAGTGTTTAACAACTGTGGTGTTTTGGGAGGGAGCTCTGATGGTGCTTCTGGAGGTATTGTTTTTTTGGAACTTAAATCATATCCAAGGGGATCTTATTATGGTCGAGGACAATATGGCATTTGTTATATTTTAGCATATTAATGATGGTACCTCTTGGCTCCTGATAAATATGTACGCTCCAAATACAAAACAAGGAAGAAATAAGTTCTAGAAGAAGCTTGAAAAGGTTAGATTTCAATTTACCAAGGAAGAATGGATTATTATGGGTGATTTTAACACCCCTCTTAAGGAGAGTGAAAAGTCTAGTGGAATGCCCTTTTAGCTTGATAGTAGATTGGATCTGATGAATTTGATCAATAACCATACATTTCATGATTTGGATCTCCAGGGTGCCAATTATACTTGGACTAACAGAAGGGTGGGTACACATATTATTCAAGTTTTCCTTGATAGGGATCTCATCTCTAATGACTGGTACTCTCACTACCACTTCTCTCTGGCTACCCTTCTTTGCATTGGCTCTAGCCATTTTCCTCTCTCTCTTTTGTGGAGGATCCCATTTCGGGTAGAATAAATTTTCCTTTCAAATTTGAGAGAATGTTGCTAGCCCATCCTAAGCTTGAGGGGGCTATTATGGAGTGGTGGAATGTCCATGTAGAAGGTTTAGTGATGTATATAGTGAAAAAAAAACTAAGGTATGTCAAAGATATGGTGAAAAAGTGGAATAAAGAGGTCTTTGGAGATATTTTTGCCTCAAAGTCTACTATTCAATCTGATTTAGAAGCTAGACAGGAGAAAATTCAAGCTGAGGGGTATGCTGAGGAGTTTTTGAAATCTGAAAAAAATAGCATCATATTATTTCTAGAGAAGAAGAATATTGGAGACATAGATCTCGCTCCATCTAGTTGACGGATGGGGACAAGAACACAATATTTTTCCACATGATTGCCTCTAAGAATAGAGCTACCAATAGAATCTCTCAACTAATCTCCATCCCTTCTCCATTGATTTTTGTCAATGGATCTCTGACACCTTCCTTTAGACCATCTAGAGGCATCAGACAAGGTGACGCTTTATCCCCCATTCTTTTTGTTAGAATGGTTGAATGTCTTGGTAGATACATTATGAAGTTGGTCTCTCAGAATCAGTTTAAAGGGCTCAACCCCTCTTTTATAAATTTAGTATGTTATCACCACCAATTTGTTGATGATACTATATTTATGGGATCCTCTACTATAAAGGAGGCCAAAAATCTCAAGCTCACTCTGAATTGTTACAACAATTCCACTAGCCAACTCATTAATTGGGATAAAATCTCCCTTTTCTTCCGTAACACTCCTGAGGATAGAAAAAGATGAATTGCCAATATTCTCAGCTATCAAATCAAGAAACTCCATTCTATTTACTTGGGGCTCCCACTTTGTAGGAAACCTCTTGAGTCCTTCTGGAATAGTTTAGTGGACAGGTTTCATATAAATCTTGTTGGCTGGAAAAGTGCACTGTTAAACCAAGCTGGGAAAGTTTAACTCAGTAAGTCTATGCTCTTAGCTTATTTAGAATTCCTGGTAAATACTCTGATGTCATTAAGAAAATTCAAAAATCCTTTCTATAGCTGGGAGTGGAAGAAAGAAAACACATGTCTCTAATTTCTTGGGAGAAGGTTTGCAAACGTAAATGTTTGGGTGGTCTGGGTCTGAGAAGTATTAAAACCTCAACCAAGCCCTACTTGTGAAACAAATCTGGAGGTTATATAGTGGTTCTGAGGAATGGAATAGTATTCAGAGAAATAAATATCTAAACCTGACCCATTCCTTGGATGTCTTTCTATCTTCCCATGAAGGTCCATCGGGATTGATGATCTGAAATAACATCCTTTAGGCTAAGAAGACTACCAGTATTGGAAAAGCTTGGTCTATTGGTGATGGTAGCGGTATAAAGTTGTGGGATGATATCTAGGTCTATCAGTCTGCTCTTTATTTATCTTAAGCTTTCCTTCCCTTTATGCAGTCCTGTAAGAATAGATTTGGGACCTTGGTTGCTGACTAATGGAATTTTTAACAAGTGGGTTAATCTTAATGAGATCAGTTGTATTCTTAATTCTTTAATGGTTCTTCTTAATTTGATGGTGCTTGTCTGAGAGTCCTCTGATAGAATCATTTGATTGGGTTCTCCCTTGGGAAACCATTCTATGGCTTAAGCTCTCCTTTTGATGTCCCGATCCCATGATTCTACTCCTTTATGGTCTCAAGCTTGGATTCAGGGTCTCAGTTCGAAGGTGAAAATTTTCTTCTGGATTATTTTTCCGAATAAAATTCTTACTATTGATAATTTGTGTCGTAGGATTTTTTGTCTTCCCAATAGGCGCTCTCTTTGCACGAATGATGAAGAGATTGTCAACCATATCTCTATCCATTATGCCTTCTCCCAGATCTGGTCTCGTATTTTGAAGAAGATGAACTTGTATTGGATCTTTCCTTTCTCTATTTAGGAGTATTTTAGTGGTTGGACCTTCTTTTATTGTAAGAAAGCCATTAATAAATTATGGTCCTTCATCTTGCCTCATGTTTTTTGTGGAATTTGGAAGGAAATAAATAATAGAATTGTTAGAGACCTCAAAGCTCCTTCAGATGTGGTGTATGGAAAAATTGAGAGAGCGATTGTGTAAAACATGCTGGTCTTAAGATGTTCACTTTCCCCTTGTAATGATACTGACATCAACATCTTCAAATGTTGGAACCTTCTTACTATCTCTCCTAGGATTATGATGTTGACTAGCAGAGATGATTGCAGATGGATCTACCCACCTTATGGTTCGGTTAAAGTTAATTTTGATGGGGTGACCAAGGGTAATCCTAGGCCTATTGGGTGTGGGGGAGTGATAAGAAATGAGTTTGGCCAGTGTGTTGTGGTGGTGGCACTCCCCTTGGGCTCTCAGACTAACCACTTAGCTGAGGCTATGTTAGCTCTTCAATCCTTCATACTTGAAAAAAAGTTGGGATACACTAAGGTTTGGCTTGAAGGGGATTCAAACACCATTGTTAGATGTCTTAAGGGTCTTACTCCCCCCCCATGTACCATTCATAAAATTATATCCAAGGCTAGGGATATTATCAATTATTTTGATAAATTTCATGTTTCCCATGGATTTAGAGTGTTTAACTCTATGTCACATTGGTTAGCTAATGTGGCAGTTAAGTATGACAAAAAAGTGACTTGGCAGGATGAGCTAGACCTCCCCTATGATGCCAAGGCCATGTTAAATTATGACAGGACACAAGGAGATTTGGGTGTACTTAAACATGATTATGATTCCCTTTCCAATGACCAAAGTAATAATGAAGTAAAGGTGGCAATCTGAATGACAATTTGATTAGTCAGAATGGTATAAGTTCGCACACTTTCTGGGTGTTTTTTACCCTTTATCAGACTGCTTTTTCTAACAACTAGACTGGTATTCAAGCCTTTAGTTTTCCTCTGGCTTCTCTGCTTATTGTTCTTAGTGGTTGAGCTAGATGATCCATGGGGGAAAAAATAAAGAGGATGGAACCCTTATCCTATGAGGATTGGAAGTAGAAGCCCAAAGTATGGGAGATTTTGTACGTGGGAAAGATAATTAATTTCATGGAGAGCTTGCACGAGTCCAACCCTTGTATTACCAGAATGTTTAAGAAGGACTGTAATGAGGGGAAGATGACTATAGGTTGGAGAAAGGTGAAATTGATGAATGGATAATTGAGGAAGTCACTAGTATTCCCATTGTGGGGAAAAAGTTCTACAGAGATTAAAAGCTTACTAATGCTGCCATCATGAAGTTTCCAAAAGAGTAGGAGAGGGACATTCTATTCAAAATTGATAAGACCCACTTCTCTCCCAGGGCTATTAAGAAGAATGGGAAGCTGGTTCTCTTCACTATCATGCAATACATCACTCTAGATGAGATATTGTCTCGAGTGTATTCTTACCATTTCGTATTGTTGAACCATTTCCGACAGAATCTGAAGGTATCCTTGTAGTATTTTCTTTTATTCTCTCTTAATTCTAGTATAAAGAGGTCTAGGGTCAATCTCGATAGAAATCATGTCCATAAAGGGTTGATGGTCCTCACTGTTGATTATTTTAAATCTAACTCTATTGAGAAAGTTATTTATGAGCATTCGACCTCAGATGAGGATTCTCTTGAATCTAATGATTCCAAAGAGGATGGGGATTATGATTATGAGAGGGAGGAAGATACTGATATTGATATCCCAGAAAGCTTGGCTAGCAAGGGTAAGGGTAAAATGATGGCATCTGGGTCTAGAAAGATCAAGAAGGGGAAAACAACAAAGGTAGGAGTGGAAAGAAAATCACAGAGGAGATTTGGGTTGAGTAATATGTCGATGGTAGTGAGGAGATGGACGTAGACCTTGATGATAATGTAAGGATGCCTCACAAGAAACCTAATTTTTTTGCCTCCATGGTCAAAAACTCTGAGAATTCTAGTAGGGATACTCTTTCTCCTTCCCCTCCTTGCAGCCTTGTGAAGCTAAATCCAAAGGACTCTATCGACCCTACCCCTCCTCTACAGCCTAACACTAAGACTATTTTTGAGGATAGGGTTCTGAAGAATGTGAATGCTCAAGGTTCTATCCCTCACATGAATATTGATATTTTTGTTGCTATGGGTACTTGTAGGGAGGATACTTCCTCTTTCTAATTTTAACAACTGCAACAAGGATCCCAACATGAATGTCCTACAAACAACTAAGGAAGGGGCTATATATTTTTATAAGGTTGTTAATTGAGTTTTCAACAAGATTAAAGATATGAAGAAAAAACAAGCGGCATTTTCTAGAAAAATGGATTTTCTAGAGGCCATTAGGGATGGAAAGGACAAATATTTCCTTGAAGAGCTCAGAGATCTCAATAAGGTTGTTAATGATGTTGATTCCATGATATAATCTTACCTCTTTGGATTTGAGAAAGTGGATGTTAGGGTTTTTGATATTGAAAAATGAGTTAATGGCTTGGAGGACACTCAAAAGATTGGTGAACATAGATTCAAGATCCTCAAGGCTTCTTTGGAATACCTAAGGATCCTAATTTCCAAGATGGAGAATACCAATAAGGAAAAGGCTATTTTTTCAGTTTGCAGATGATAAGGATAGATTTCATTCTGATGTTCCAGATGGGCTAGGTAAGAGAACCCTTGCTAATATAAAAAATATTGTGTAGAATTATAACAAGGACATAGAGGTTTTGAAGAAATTTTTTGATACCATGAGTCTTCTTAAATTGGAAGCAACTAAGCTTCTTAAGAATTTTACTTAGCTATGTTCCTAGCCGGAGTTCTTGCTTTTCATTCTTTCTATGTTGTGCTTAGATGATCTATCTTTCATTTTAATGTTGTAAAGGGTTCCAAATCCCCTTCAAAATCTATTTATACTTAATCTTAATGTTGTAAGAGTATCTATGATAGTTATTCTATATGTCATAAGATTCTATGACATCATCTATTACAAAATATTGCTATCTTGGTCCCTAGGTGCCCATGCATGAGAGATGCCTTATGACATTTGTAAGGGTATTTATAAGTGGCTATTTTGGGTTGTGCATCATGATTATTTCTAGGTGATGACATTTATTTTTCATATGAACATCAAATCACATGCAAGACTCATTTTTTGTGTATATGTAAGGTGGATCATAGACGGTCATCACGAAGTTTTGTTCAGTCTTTTGAAGTGTTGATATCAAGCCTTTTGTTCAAAATTAATTTCCCTATATAACATAATTCAATACCTTATCTTTAAAATACTCCCCTGTCTATATCATCCCCCCCTTAAGGAACTAGCAAAAATTCAGTGCTCCAAAAACCAAAGTGAACTTCAATTCTCTACTAAATTCCCGCATATGTATAGAAAAAATGTCTTATCAGTAAAATGGAGCAACTAATTTTGATGGGGGTAGGATGCCTTGATGAATAAATTTGAGATGAGCCCAAGTGGTCTTCCACTATCTTCCTGTAGAGAAAAAAATGCTACACTGGCACTCAATCTTCATAAGAATATTTTCACATACTTAATTATATTTGAAGCCTTAAACTCCTGATCAAGCTTTTTTGAATATTCAAATAACTTCACTAATCTGGTGATCTTCAAGTCCACTACATCCCCTAAGTAACAAAATTTTTTCTTGGTATTTTCCTTTTGATCAACTAATAGATTTAATTCTAGATAAAGATTTTCAATTTTAACCCTTCCAATATCATCCTTGTCTTTCTTTAGATCCATTGCACTTGTCATATGTATAATATGAGACTCTATTATGTCATCTAATCCTCAATTTTCTTTTTGGATATAATCTATTGGTGGAAATATTGGTACACTACTGTTGAATAGTCTAGATAACTGAGAGGGGGTGTGAATCAATTATTCTAAGATATTTTCCTTTAACTTAAATGATCCGGTGCAACATCAATTCAATCAGATAATTAAAGAGATATGAACATGAAAGAACATAGGAACACCATACATAATGAAAACAAAATATTATATGGAAGACCTAAGATGGGAAAAACTATGAATAATGCTAATTATAAATTATGGGACACTGGTTAAGGTGACACCGATTATTGCGCTTTTTATAAAAGGAGGCTCACTACCAAGATGCTCATTGTTGGTAGGCTCATTGCACAACTATCACAACCAATACAAAAATGACTGATTACCAAAACATAAGATAAACTTATGTAGATGCATCTATATATGCATGAATGTAGTTATGGTTAAGAGCACAACAACTTCCTACATCAAATCCAGTTATAAATCTTCCACAAACCTTTTCAAAAACCTCTTTCCACTATTCTTTAATTCTTCTTACTAAATCAATTCATAGTCACATATCTCCTTCTATCATCTTCTTATCACCCTTCACTTCCCTTTCAAATTCGCACATTCCATATCCATACAACATATCCAAAAATATGTTCTATAGATATACCAGCTAGAAGAACAGAAATCCAAAATAAATCATCCTAGCAAATGCATCGACTTGAAGGCTCAAAAAATTTAGAAATATTCTATAAGATACAACATGATACCACCTGAAATAAAGGATAGGTTGCATGTAATATCTTTCCACGCTACTACCGGACCTATAAATAGGTCATATACACAACACACTAGCATCAAACCCAAAAGATAGATCGTGCATAATATTTTATTTCCACGTTACCGCTAGATCTAAAAATAGGTGATTCATAAGATGAATTTATTACATAGTGTAAGATATATTCTGGTGTAGATGGGAATGGAAAAACCAAGACCAATTCTAGATAAACATAAGATTCAAAACCAACCAAGATTAACTGCATCTATACATAATCAGAATATAAGTAACATACCAAAAGTTATAAGGTACTACATGAATTTCCAGATAGCATAGATACCCAGAATGAACTTTGAAAACAACAACCAATACCAAAATTTGATCTTCGTTATTATTCACTACCAAAAAAAAGGTTTTGCTACACTAATCATCAACATAGTACATTGTGCCAGACCATCATAGGATATATCAATATTGTACATCATCTAAAGCACAACTCGTCTAAAGCACATTTTTTGACATCGATGATAACAAAGCTATTTCAACAATCACCCCCTTTTTCATTGATGACCAAACAAAAAGAAACTCAAAAAATATGAAATTCCAAAAACTACCCCTTTGTCGAGCAATACCTTGTTTTATTTTTCTCTTCATTTTCTCCCCCTTTTTCCTGTTAGGAGTAACAGTCCAAAAACACAACTAAGAGGGGGGGGGCAAGGGGCGTGAATAAGTTGTGAGACATATTATTAAACATTTAAATTTATAAACCAAACCTTTAATCCAAATGATAACATAGTAAATAAAAACACCATAACACAATCCTTTGTTGTTGAGGAAACCCTATTAAACCTTGGTGGGAATTAACACCCATAAATAATGTATCGAGAGTATAGTATCCCTGTTAAAATATTTAGCCATGTTAGGAGCTTATTGATGCATTACAATACATAGTCCTTATTAGAGGACAAACCCTATTAGGAGTTAAGAGTAACAGTAGACTCACTGCCCAGGCACACTGCCTAAAGAATGTTAAATCCACCCTTAGGACTCACAGTTTGAAATTAAAATGTATAGAGATATATAATCCAGTGAAATATCTGATAGCAACTATATTTTCTTGATAAGTTCTAATGAAGTAATACAATCACAACCTCTGCTTTACATCTAGCAGACACAAGCTTGCAGCTTCCACAATTTCATTTTCACTTCGCATACATACCCTTTTTAAACAAGAAAAGACCTCTCCTATATACCGTATTACAATGATCAATTAGGTTAGCCAATTAAGCTTTCCCAATATACAAATTATTATATAACCCCTTGCTAAGATACACACGGTACCTATAACAGGTAAACATCAAATACAATTCATCAAATATAATGCAAGTTCTGTAATCCACACTCAAAAATCAAAATACATGCTTCATCTCCAAGGTTGGCCTCAAATAGGTCTCCTCTAGATCACACGCTATAGCTGGCATCACCAAGAGTCCTATGACTTGTGAAACATAACAAATATTCCTTAGCATGTCTTCTGTCATCCCTCAAGCTTGCATAACGAGAATCCATGTCACACATAAGTTATCCTTTGAACACAAAGACTAACTCTCTCACACTTTTGTTTCATGGACCAGTATCTAGTCTTCAGTAAAACATTTGTAAATTGTTCAATATGCCATCTTAACACGTGAACTTAGACATAAGATCACAACACATTCTTGTACACATCCCTATCTTTGCACACTCTCAATCATTCGTATAGTTTAGTCATCCAAGTAATAGTAATAACCAACCTATTCCACCATATTAGAAACATATGTTGACATCAGTGAAAAAACATGAATTCCAACAACAAAAATGGAGCCAATTCCAACAATCTCCCCCTTTTGCATTGATGGAAACATATGTGAAAATCCATCAATCCAAAAGTACTCAACACAATATTCTCAATATCCTCAACACAACTTTCCATAAACATTAGGGATTTTCATCATTGAATCTCCCCGTCTTTGACATCAATGAAAAAGGATTCCATTAACCAATCTCCGATCATCATAACTTTGCAAGGTGTAGATTTTTCAAATCTTCATGCCTGCAATAACCAAGTGCAAAATCACCCAAATGAAACTATTCAGTACTTGCGATCACTCCCCCTAAGGAGTAGATCCAAGCATCAAGTCCAAAAAATGATATAGCTTTGATAGCTTACTGGACTGATGCTTTTCTGCATCAATTAATTACTACAAGGAGGGGATCCCACCCCAAGCATGCTTATGAGATACTCAAAAGCATCTTTTGGAAAAGGTTTAGTAAATATGTCATCAATTTGTTCCTTTGTACTTATGTACTCCAATCTGATCTCCTTTTATGCTACCTTGTCTCTCAAGTAATGATACTTTATTGATATATGTTTAGTCTTAGAATGCATTACTGGATTCTTCGACATGTTTACTGTGCTAGTGTTATCACAATGGATAACCACTGGCTCTTCAAAAATATTCCAATGTCCTTCATCATCTACTTCATCCAGATAATCTGAGTGCAGTTAATAGTAGCAACAACATACTCAGACTAAGCAGTAGACTGAGCTATACACTTCTGCTTCTTACTTAACCATGAAACAAGCCCTTTTCCAAGGAAAAATGCTCCTCCACTTGTACTCTTTCTGTCATCCACACTACCTGCCCAATCAATATCAGTATATACATGTAAGATAAAATCATCAGATTTTTCATACCATAACCCATACTCTATTGTTCCTTTTGAGTATTTGAAAATTATTTTCATAGTAGCAAGGTGTGTCTCTTTAGGATCTGCTTGATATCTTGCTACAATTCCAATTGCATTTGCAATATCTAGTCTGGTGTGAGTTAGATATTATAGACTTCCAATCATTGATCTATATTTTGACTGAAAAACATTCTAAATCTCATGAGTACTAGTAAGCTTATAACCAGTCACCATGGGTGTCCCAACTGGTTTACAATCTTCCATTCCAAATTTATTCAACATTTCCTTAAGCTACTTAGTCTGAGAAATGAAAATTCCATCTTTATTCTGATTTATTTTGAAGCCAAGGAAAATTTTCATTTCACCTATCATATACATCTCAAATTCATTTTCCATTTCTTTAGAGAACTTCTTACTCATTTAATCATTTCCTCCAAAGATATTATCATCTACAAAAACTTCAACTATGAAAATTCCCTCTTTACTGGTTCTCAAAAATAAGTTATTGTCAGCATTACCTTTTCTGAAACCAAGACTCAACAGATATTTATCCAATCACGCATACCATGCTCTGGATGCCTGTTTTAGTCCTTATAATGATTTCTTCAATTTAAAAACCATGTCTTCTTTCTTTGTCAGGGGAAATCCATCAGGTTGCTCAATGTATACCTCTTCCTCTAGGTCTCCATTCATAAATGCAGATTTCACATCCACCAGATATACCTTAAAACCTTTATATGCAACATAAGCAAGAAATAATCTGATGACATTATTTTTCCCTTAGTACACTTAGTGAAAAACATTGACAGAGATCACTGGGAGATTACAAGCATTACCGATGAACAACAAGCATACCCGACAAAACACATAGGTCATGAAAATTGCTAAGTACATAATCGTCAAGCATCACCGGCGACCACAAGCATCACCGATGACACAGTTTTTAGAACCAACCCGACACAAAAAAAAAATCATACCCGATGACAAGTTCAAGAAAGGAACATTGACGACCAAGAAAACCGACTGTCAGAACTGACAGTCAGTTATAGAACCCGCAAATCGTGGATCTAATTTTTACACGACGGATAAAATAATGTAATTCTATTTATGGAGTTTTTATTTGTTTTAAATCATAACTTGAGGGTCAAGCAAGCTTTATGTAAATGTTTTAATGCATCCTAATGGATCTAAAACATATATAACTAAAGATCAAGGTCAAGTTGTAAACCTTGGATCTAGAATTAACTTGCGATGCATGATTCAAGAATTGAACCTAATTTAGTATAAATAGATGTTCAAACTCAATTGTGAGTTATGAATTAATTGTTGTTGATAGCTACAAAGAGCATCTAAGGAGCAGAAGGCATAATTCATGCAAAGGTCAGAAACATAATACATCAGTTATCAAGAACACACAGAGGCTACCAATAAGTAGATAAAGGTATTATTCAATCATGAAAGGATGATTACTAATATGTATGAAGCTTTATAGGATCTGTCATTAGAAATTGAAGATTGCATATATCATCAGATCAAAGACTTATGTAGTTGCATTCTAACAAGTGCATCACATCTAAAATCCTTTTGTAGAAGGTGGACTTAACCATTCTTTACAAATATCTTAACAAAGTGCACACTTAACAGTGTTGCTAAAGCTTCAAACAAAGTAGATCTTTACAGGTCTCCACTGTAATAATCCTAACAGGGTAGGTCATCAGAAGTGACCAATTTTAAGCCTTAACCGACCCCTTCTTATTTGTAGATAGTGAAGTCTTGTGGGTAACAATCCCCACTGCAATTTTTACTTCCTAACAAGAGTTTTTTGCGATATCATATATTGTGTTATGTGTTATCTATTTTCATGAATGTTCTGTTATGGTTACATACTAAAATAAATTATGATATGATTGCATATGCATAAAGAAAGATGAACAACTAGATAAGATAATTTACAAACTGATGATCAAGGGTTAATGGGCTAACCAAGAATTTTTTTAGAGGTACTGATTCACCCCTCCCCTCTCTGTACATCATCTCAATATAATTCCAACAATTTGTATCAGAGCTAAGTCTCTCTCTTGAAAAGCTTAAAGACTTGAGAGAAAAGATCAGAGAAATGGACAAGTTTAGACTAGACATGACTATTGAGAATGAGCAGTTACAGATGCAAATAAACTATGAGCAGTATAAGGAGGTGAAAATAAAGCTGAGACAACTTCTTGATAAAAGAAAGATTATGGCAACTAGGCTAAATGAGAAAAACTACAAAGAATTGGAAATAATAGATTACTTTGAAACAACATAATCATCATTGAGCAAAGCTTCAGATGCATCAGTTGAAGAAATTAAAAGTATGCAAGAGATCAATCAACATCTGACAGACCAAATCAAGATGCTGCAAATTGGTCAAGAACCTCAAATGGTAAAAATGATTGATGTCATGAATGATGCAAGAAAAGATGAAAATGAAAGAACACTAGCCATTGATAATAGGAGGAAAATTACAGAGAAACTACAAGAGAAAGAATCAGAGATTCAAAGACTCATTGAGCATCACCATGAGGTTACCAACCAGATTATTCTTATGAGTCAAGAAGCAAATATATTAAACATAGAACTCATTGAAAGAATACAGATCATAGGTGAGCTAAGAGAAGAGAATGAAAAATTAAAGCATGAAATCAAAGTCCAGAATCAACACATTGAATTGATCAAAAAGGCTGAGGATAGCAACAGAAGGATGGATGATTTTCTTGATGGACAAAGAAGAGTCAACAACTACACAAGATTAGGGTACAATGAGAATGGTGAATCCTCTAATCAACTAGATTAGAGGAATTCTTTCACAACCCCAAGATTTAAGAGGCTATCATGCAATCATTGTGGAAAACCATGCCACACCTCAAACATCTGCAGAAGAAAAATGAAAGGTATTTCTCAAGAACAATCTAATTTTATTGGTCATTGTTATAAATGTCAAAAGAAAGGACACAAGGCACATGAGTACAGATCCAAAGTGATAAATCCAAAGAGAAAAACCTATATGGAAAAGTACTATCCTACATGCAAGATGAATGGGCATACACATAAGGCATGCTGGAAAAAGAATAACAAGGCATGGACTCCAAAGGAGAATGATAAAAGCTACAAACCAACAAGAGTAGGTAACTCATATGTTTGGGACTACAACACATGGGTAAATTGCACAACATGTGGAAGGTATGGTCATATTGCTGCCAACTGTATGAGAAAGTGGACTAGAAGGTCAAGAGGTTGGACCAATCCAGGTATGGCATGTTTACATTGTCATAAGGTTGGACATGTGATAAAAGATTACAAAGACCGACTGACAGACACAAATACACATCCCAATGGAAATACCATTGATGACATCAAAAGAATGAGAAACAAAATGTGGGTAAAAGCCACAAACATTGAAGGTGCTGGAACAAGCAATGCAAATGGTGACACCCCATCCACTGGATCTGGTGACATCACTACATCTAACTAGATTGCACAAGTATGGAACTGCATTATGACAAGTTTTACTATGCATCGGTTCCATTATACATAGTTCATATTGTAATATTAGCATGAATAAAGATGCAATACATTGTTACTTGCTAATCTATTAAAAAGCAACCATCAGTTATTGGGCACAATTTTCATCGGTGAACACACACAGAAAAAGTTAGTGTTACTTATAGGAATGTATCGGTCATTACACAAGCTAAGTGTAACCCGACGGATATCGGTGAATATTGAATCACAAAAGTTGTCTTCACAACCTCGCCGACAATCATCGGTGAAGTCTCCAAAACTGCTACATACTCTGACGCTTTGCACAAATATCGATGGTGTTATGAATGTCTTTACCGACAAAAGCAGTCTTCATAAACTGGCAAGTTGGTAAGCATTTATGACAACTTAGGGCACAAAAAGGTATAAAAGCCTGAAGGGTAAGCTCATTTTCGCACTCGCAATTTTTGAGTAGAGCAGAGCAGACTAGATAAATTTGAGAGCAGATTGGAAAGAAACCTAGCAGAAGTCAAACACGGAGCATTCAGATTCACAGGCAATCACAGAGAATCAGTAAGTTAATACACTCACCAATAGCACTATTTTTATTTTGCAAAAAGCCCTAAATTGCAAATACGATGGCATCGACTTCTAGGGTAGAGAAAATTAAGGATGACAAGAAGAAACCCTTAATACTTGTCAATAGAGGAGCATGTGCTGAACCTAAGTATAAACTACACCCTGAAATAGCTTCACAACCAGACGATTTTGGAGCATTCTCCTAAATCCCACCTAGGGTTTTACTGGTAGAGGATGTAAGGTCCTATATTCATTGCAAGATCTCGGAGATAGGAGATCTAGACCTTGATAATGCCTATGCGACACTTTGTGATGATGCTGGAAAGCTCAAAGAGGAGCATAAACACTTGGAAGTAAAGGGACTCACAAATGCACTACATTTTCCTAGGGTTTTCAAGACAGAATGGATTAAAATCGTTCTTAGTAGAGTTCACGACAACACTCTATGGCTAAAAAAACCAAAGGCTATAACAAAGGATGTTATACACGCGGTTACTGGTTATCCAACAACCAATAAACCACAGGCTCACAAACATCCATCTCTAGCAGAAGTTGAAAGACTAACTGGTGCAAAATTAGATAAAAGGGCACTGAAGGTCAACACCATTACCGACGCAGAGCTGAAGTTTGGAGCATGTGCTGTTGGATACAAGATCTTCCAAGCAAGCAGAATGAATAGCATATCTAGTACTGCTATGAGCACAACATACAAGATTATCAAACAGGGGAAGAAGATGGATCTGGCAGAGATCCTATCAAATCAATTTGAGGAGAATATGTGCACAATAAGGTCTTCAAGGACAAACACATGTAAGTTTAGTTCCCTCATAATGTGTATATTCTTTTATTTTGAAGAATACTTTCCTTCCATAGGAAAAGTTGTTTGGGACACAAGTAGACCCATTACCATTCAGATTAGTGAATTCATAGAATCACTAGGAACATATTTTGACAATGTAATGCATGAATACTTCAAGACCATTAAGGAAATGCTACAAGCAAGAACTAGAATTCCAGAGAGTCTGATAGAGGAACACTGTGAAGAGATATGTTTTATGGTGGATATAGACTTCACCTACATGCAAGCTGTAGTTCCAAGAAAATCATGGCTTACAAAGCTGGATTATGAAATCAGAACAAGATTAGCAACTGAATGCATTCAGGCATTGTTAAATGAACCCATTGAAAACAAACAATTATGATTTGGTACTTACGAAGAGGCCAAACTGAAGATTAAGAAAAATCTTGTTGTCAAGAAGGCTATAAAGTAGTAAAAAAGAATGGTAAAGAATATGAAAAAGAATCTGAAAATATCTTCTGATGGAGAAGAAGATGAAGAAGGTAAGGAGGAACAACAAAGTAAGGAGGAAGACACCGAGGACCAACTTCCCATCGGTGATACAACAGAGACAAATGAATCAGAGGAAGAGGAGTCTGATTCACCACATCCTCCTCCACCTAAAAATTCTAGAACAAGAAGCCAAACAACACAAGATGCTATTCCTTCTCCCATGGTAAAAGGGAAGGTGTACAAGAGGAAACCTGCACCTCAAAAGGCAAAACTGTTAGAGTAATCATTAGTTTGCTTATTAATTAAATCATGTTGATTTAATTAGTTAAGTTATTACTCTATGCTTAAGTTTCACTTAGGCGCTTTATAATTCTTTAGGGTTTCGGTATCCTTTTATAAGGATTCACCGCTTTCATTTCATTATCGAGATTGTAATTTGTAATTCATTTGTTGAATATAGAAGCTTTTTCTCTCAACATGGATTTCCAGTCTCTGGCCTTTTGGCTGCCATAACTTTCTGTCTTCTCTTCTATCATTTGCTTCTTCCTTGTAACAGGTTTGCATGCAGGTGGTCTTGGGTAGATTTTCTGTTTATCAAATCTAACATGGTATCAGAGCTCTCCTGCTGTTTGCTGTTCTTGTTTTGTTGAAGCGCATCAGACAGAGGGTTTCAGAGTTTTTCTATTATTTTTTGTTGTGTTTTAGGGGTAGGCTTTGGTTATGGTCACTTTGGGCTCAAACGGACATTACCATTGAGCTTAGAGGACCCCAAAACCCCAGAAACGACATAAAATTCATCTATTTTGGACTACTGGACTCCGAGGCAAAAAATTTTTTGGTTTCCAGTGCCGTACGGGCACGGAAACCGAGGCAAAAATAAAAAAATATTTAAAAAATCTTATTTTTCAAAGGTTTTTTGGTGTTTTTATGCGTAGTCAGTTCATTTTGAATCGCACAGCCGTAGCGCCGCCGCCACTCCTCCACGGCCCGGCTGACGCCCGGCCCGCGCCGCCCTGCACCTCCCGGCCGCTCCGCCTCCCGCGACACTCCACCGCTCTGCGGCCCCCAGCAGCTCCGCGGCCCGTCGCCGCCCGTCGCCCTCCGCAGCCCCCGTCGCCCCTGCGGCCCGCCTCCCAGCGCTCTCTGCTCCCCGAAGCCCGTCCCGCGCCGCTCCGCCGGCGGTAATTGCCCGGCGCCCACCGCTCCCCGGTGGCGCTGTTTTATTGTTACCCCGCGGGCTTAAATATTAAGCGGACGGTCATATCTGCGCCTAGAGGCTTCGGCCCAGCCTTCGGCGCGCGCCATGCACCCGGGGGCTCATTTTTTTAGCCCCTGGGGCTTATTTTTGACCTTTTTTGGGTTTTTGGAGGTACTTGGGCCTTTTTTGCGATATCTGGAGCAAACGGAGGTCTTTTTTGGACTACTTTATATCGTCAGAAAGCTCTTTCTGACTATGATCATTAGGGTTTTGGGTTCTGCCGTTTCAACAACATTTTTTACTGTTGAAGTCTGATATCTATTTTCGCCTTCCGGGAGTCATATCTGGCTCATCCGGACTGCATTTTTGGCAAACAAGATATCGTCAGAAAGCTGGTTCAGTGCACTATGCAGTTGCAGGGGTCATTTTTCTAGATTCTTCTATAGGTTTTCTCTCCTTTGAGTTTGACAGTTTATGCACTCTGGTGGATTGCTTGGGTTTACAGGTCCTGGGATCTTTTCTACTATACTTCTAGTTCACTCTTCTTTCTAACTTCTGAGCTTGTATGCTTCTTCTGATGCATTTTTGTTCTGTAAACGCACTGAGATAAAGTGCCTACTTCTGTATATCTGGGATTTCGAGCACCTTGTATGGTTTTAGTACTCGCACTCTGTTATAAAGTGCCATGGGGGTTATGATGCTTATGCTATTTTAGGCGCATCCACTTTTGTCAAGTGAGCGTACCTTCTATGATATTAGCCCATGCTGCATGTTGATGATGCCGCCCTTTATCCTGTGTTTGTACTTCTATTGCACTGTTGGTGTTCCTGGTTCTTTCATTTGCAGATGTTTCTGGCATTGCACTTCAGTGTTCCTGTCACCTCTCCCAGTTCAGCATTATGGGGGGGTTCACCTGTTGGTTCTATTACTTCCTGGTTCGATTGATCAGCTCTTCAGACATTGTCTTCTCTACCTGGTCATGCACTTCAGTGGGGGTTCCAACAGTCTCTTCTGACAGAGTTTTCAGCTACATGCTTCAGAGATGTTTCTTGCTCTATTCTTATTCCTCTCTCTGGGACACCTTTCCCTAGATTGAAGGCTTAGTTTCCTTCATCTAGTTTCTTTATTTTTTTGGGTACCTGATCAGGCCTTGTTGCCGGGACCCATCTTTCCTGCTTTCTGCAGTAGTTTAGCTCTTTTTCTTCTCCCTAAGTTACACTTAAGGGGGGGTGTTAGAGTAATCATTAGTTTTCTTATTAATTAAATCATGTTGATTTAATTAGTTAAGTTATTACTCTATGCTTAAGTTTCACTTAGGCGCTTTATAA
>MU226841.1:2207235-2218509 GCA_018584345.1 Thuja plicata | reverse complement strand
AGTTAAGTTATTACTCTATGCTTAAGTTTCACTTAGGCGCTTTATAATTCTTTAGGGTTTCACCTTTAGGGTTTCGGTATCCTTTTATAAGGATTCACCGCTTTCATTTCATTATCAAGATTGTAATATGTAATTCATTTGTTGAATATAGAAGCTTTTTCTCTCAACATGGATTTCCAGTCTCTGGCCTTTTGGCCACCATAGCTTTCTGTCTTCTCTTCTGTCTTTTGCTTCTTCCTTGTAACAGGTTTGCATGCAGGTGGTCTTGGGTAGATTTGCTGTTTATCAAATCTAACAAAAACAACCAGCTAGGGCACCTGCCAAAAGGAGGAAATATGTTCAGACTAATGAAGACTTAGAAGAGTCAGCTATGGATGAACCTCACGCTGTAAAACTTGCAAAGGAAAAAGAAAAGGTTACATCTCCAACTGAAGACATTGATGACATATGTAAGTCTATTTCTGAAGCTAGATCTGTTAGACATCCTCAAATTAGGAAATGGTTAAAATGGGATACAGTAGAACAAAATAAAATTGAACATGCACTTATTGCTAAGATGTACAAACACTATTATGTCCCACTGCACTTCACTACACATGATGTTCCACAAGAACTATTAGATAAAATATCTTCTAGATTCACTTTTACACTCCATGAGGAGAAGAGGATAAGAGAAAGAGTACTGGTCTCTCTTATGCCTCCTGAATCAACAAGAGAGGAAATCGATGAAGTCATGGAGAAATATGCAAAAAGATTCTCACCTAAGTTGAGAGCTTATAAATTTCTAAAAGAGCAACTTATAGAGCTGGAAGAAGACACTCACAAGATATGGAGTGGAATACTAAATCCTGATGAGGAAAGCAGTCCTAAAAAGGAACCTATCAACAAAATAGGTAACTCAACAGTTGAGTTAGATAGTGAAGAGGTACAAATCATAGGCCAAAAACAAACTGATGTTATAGATGAGGACTGGTCAGAAGATGGTAAGGATGATCAAGTACCAACAACCCACATCCACATAAACTTGGAGGATGAAGAAGTTACCAAAGAAGAACTATCAATAAAAGGTAACTTAGATGTTGATACAAATGATGATTCATGGTTTGACAACATTGTCAATACCATTACAGAAAATGACCTTGCAGCAGAGCTTCAAAAAGATGAAGACATCAATGCTACTAAGGGTAAAACTGACGAATAAGACATAGCTATTGACATTGCAACAATCAATACACTGACAAATATGAATATATTAATAGATGCTATTGATATATAGTCAAGTCAGGATAAATCATCTAAGACAGATGATGATATACCCAAGAATATGGGTACCAATGAAAACAAAGGTGTATCCAACACTCCCAAGGATACAGACACATAAATAAAGGATGCAACCGATGAGCAGCAAGATGCATCAAAAGAACAAAGCAAAGAGGCAGATAAAACCACTGATGATACATTGAGAAAGGGGGAAGAACAAGATAAGAGTGACGGTGTCAAGCAAGATGAAGGAAAAAAACTCAAAGAAAACATATATGTTAATACACTTAAGGCAAATGAGGAGACGTCTTCACCAAACTAGTAGGTGGACTCAAAATAGATACACAAGGATGCCTCATCTTCTCGACACTCACCCACCAAGTCAACTCAATCTCACACTTTACACCTGGTGGTACATCAATCTGCCACCCAGCCAAAGAAGAAAAAGAAGAAAATAGTAAAGAAGGACATCTTGGCTATGACACTTGATGAAGTCATTGAAGTTCCAAACTGGGACATTACCACTTTGGACAGTAACAAACTTCAAGAGTTTTTAGTGCTATGTCAGAGAAAAGCCATACAAAAGAAAATGATACAAGAACATAGGGAAAACATGGCACTTGAAAAATCTAAAGAGATACTCCAACAACTCATTCCTGAAGTGAAACTTGAAGAAAATTCTTCAGTAAAGGAACAAATTGTTGTTCTTACCGATGCCATCACAGAGCAAGGTATAGATGCAGAACAAGCAATGGAAAAACAAGCAGAAAAGAAATATCATTTCAAGTTAATTGATAAAATCAGCCAAGAAGTGGCATTGAACAAGGTAAAGCTCTCAAAACTCACTGAAGAATTAGAGCCAATGATTGCTGAAGCAATCACCTTAGTTCAAAAGATGTGCACACTAGAGAAATTTGCAAAAGAGAATAGTGACAAACTAGCAGAGATAGATCATAATGTCAAAACAAGTGCACAAATCCTAACCTCACATGCCGACAGCATAAAGGCACATCATGACATTTTCATAGAGGAAAATAGGCTAAGGAAAGAAATGTGGGATGCTGAAACTCAATTCAGAAGTGAGATTACCAAACTACAGGCACACATTCTACCTAATCTTACCATTCTGCAACAACATATTTCTAATGCTCGAAATCTAATAGCAACCCCCGAGATGTCTATAGTAGACAACATCTATGACATACATGTAAGGATTTCACTAGAGCACATAGCTCTAGAAATGCTGAAGGAGAAATGGGAAAAGATGATGGAGGAGATCAAATCCTCACATTCCCACCTTTTTGAAAAGTTGTAAGTACCTTTTCCTTTAGAATCAAAAAAGGAGGAAAGGAAATTTATATAGTTATGTACAATATATATATCAGTTGAAAAAGAAAAAAATACACAAGGATATGTATATATACTTACACTTATCGACATATACATAGGGGGAGTCATTCAAATGACTAAGGAAGAAGTATACACAGGTGTGCATACTAATACACTCAGTATGTTGCACATATCATGTTTTTGATACTAATCTCAAAGGGGGAGATTGATGACATTATTTTTCCATTAGTACACTTAGTGAAAAACATTGATAGAGATCACCGGGAGATTACAAGCATTACCGGTGAACAATAAGCATACCTGACATAACACATAGGTCATGAAAATTGCTAAGTACAGAATTGTCAAGCATCATCGGCGACCACAAGCGTCACCGGTGACATAGTTTTTAGAACCAACCCGACACGAACAGAAAAGGCATACCTGACGACAAGTTCAAGAAAGGAACACTGACAACCAAGAAAACCGACTGTCAGAACCGATAGTCAGTTAAAGAACCCGCAAATCATGGATCTGATTTTTACACGACGGATAAAATAATGTAATTCTATTTATGGAGTTTTTATTTGATTTAAATCACAACTTGAGGGTCAAGCAAGCTTTATGTAAAACTTTTAATGCATCCTAACGGATCTAAAATATATCTAACTAAAGATCAAGGTCAAGTTGTAAACCTTGGATCTAGAGTTAACTTGTGATGCATGATTCAAAAATTGAACCTAATTTAGTATAAATAGATGTTCAAACTCAATTGTGAGTTATGAATTCATTGTTGTTGATAGCCGCGAAGAGCATCCAAGGAGCAGAAGGCAAAATTCATGCAAAGGTCAAAAATAGAATACATCAGTTATCAAGAACACACATAGGCTACCGATAAGCAAATAAAGGTATTATTCAATCATGAAAGGATGATTACTAATATGTATGAAGCTTTATAGGATCTGTCATTAGCAATTGAAGATTGCATATATCATTAGATCAAAGACTTATGTAGTTGCATTCTAAAAAGTGCATCACATCTAAAATCCTTTTGTAGAAGGCGGACTTAACCGTTCTTTACAAATCTCTTAACAGAGTGCACACTTAATAGTGTTGCTAAAGCTTCAAATGAAGTAGATCTTAACAAGTCTCCACTGTAATACTCCTAACAGGGTAGGTCATTAGAAGTGACCAATTGTAAGCCTTAACCGGCCCCTTCTTATATGCAGATAGTGATTCCTAACAAGAGTTTTCTGCAATATCATATCTTGTGTTATGTGTTATCTATTTTCATGAATGTTCTGTTATGGTTACATACTAAAAGAAATTATGATATGATTGCATATGCATAAATAAAGATGAACAGTTAGATAAGATAATTTACAAACTGATGATCAAGGGTTAATGGGCTAACCAAGAAATTTTTTAGAGGTATTGATTCACCCCTCCCCTCTCAGTACATCATCTCAATATAATTCCAACATAATCTTACTGCTTCCAACCTAGCAACATGAGCAAATGTTTCTTCAAAGTCTATGCTTCTTGTTGCGAGTAACCTTTACAAACCAATCTTTCTTTATTTCTTACCATTGTTCCTTCCTCATCCATCTTGATTCTAAAAACCCATTTAGTTCCTATAATATTTTTGTTTTTAGGTCTGGGAACCAATTCCCAAGTGTTGTTCTTCTTTATCTGATCCAATTATTCATGCATAGCTTTAGTCCAAGACTCGTTTCTACATGCTTCATCAGTAGTTTTTGGTTCTACTCAAGAGATTAAGCAACTTTCATTTCTTAATCTAGACCGTTTCATCATGCCTTTATCAACATCTTCAATAATTTGATTGTGATATCCCTCGATTTAAATGTACTTCTAACCGAAGATTTGAACATTAACTAATTAACAATAATACTAATGATTGATCAATATCAAATGATTAATATATAATAATTAATAAATTCTATTATGAAACAATTGATTATTAATAATTTTAAATACTTTAAAAATATCAATATATTAATATATTATTAATCAACTTATTAATGATAATAATAATAATAATATATTAATTAATATACTATATGTTAATAATAATAATGATATTAATATATTATATTTATAATGATTATTATATTAATACATTAATAATAATAAATATATTATAAAACATTATTATAAAATAATAATAATTAAAATAAAAAATATATATATAAAAGGGGAGTGATCAAGTCGCGGTCCCCCTTGGACTGCGACTAACGTCGCAGCCCCTAAGAGTTGTGACTACAATCACAGCCAAAGGGCGCGACCAGGGTCACCACCCGTGGGGAGGGACGTGACTCCCCTCACCCATGTGGTGAACACTCCCCCCCCCGCACAGTATAAATTAAGAAGTGGGGCATGGGAATTGGGGAGGAAAAAGGAAAAGGGATCGCAGAAAATAAGGAGGATCCAACACTTGTCGACAAGGAGTTTGGCAATATTTTGGTATAAACAAATATTATTAATTAAGTTTTGAAATCAAATCTCAGGTCATCAAATCTGATTAAATTAAAATGTTGCTTAATTTTTTTTTTTATGACCTAATTAAGTTTTGAAATCAAATCTCAGGTCATCAAATATTATTCTCAGGTCATCAAATCTGGTATGGATGAGAAACTCTACCTCAAAGAAAAGGTCGTCCTCTCTGAATATGAGGACATTCTTGCCAAAGAAGAGATCTTTTGGAAATAAAAGTCTAGAGAGTCTTGGTTAGATGCTAGTGACAGGAACATAATTTTTTTTCATAATAGTACAAAACAAAGGAGATGTGCTAATAGAATATCAAGCATCCTGGATACACCAGGTCAGAAGATTGAAGACCCAAAGATAATAGCAAGTGAAACAGTTCAATATTTTAATAAAATCCTTAACAACCTAGAATGTTTGGATCTTTCTAATCAATCAGAACTCCTCAAAAATATACCCAAAATTATAACAAAACATCATAAAAAAATGCTGACGGAAAAATTTACAATGAAGGAATTTAGAATTGCTCTTTGGCAAATGAACCCAGATAAATCTCCTGGCCTAGATGGATTCTCGACCATATTTTTTCAAAAATGTTGGGATTTCTTGGGAAAGGACATTATGGAGGCCTTGGAGGGGGTAAGAAACTCGGGACAAATGCTTAAAGTAAATAATACCTTTTTAGCTCTCATCCCCAAAAAAGAAAAACCTAAAAGTCCAAATGACTATAGACCAATAGCTTTATGTAATATGCTATACAAACTTCTTACTAAGACTCTCTCCCTTAGACTCCAGAAACTCCTCCCTCTAATTATCAGTGAAGAACAAATTGGCTTTGTTCCAGGCAGATCAATATTTGATGGAGTCATAATAGCTAATGAAGCTATTCACTCTATCCAAATGAGCAAAAATCCTAGTATGTTCATTAAGTTGGACATCCAAAAGGCTTACGACAAGGTGGATTGGAGGTTTCTATGTAAATGCATGGAGGCTTTTGGATTTGCCAAAGGTTGGATTAATCTAATCTTTGAATGCATTGCTACTCCTATGATTTCAATCCTCATCAATGGGACTCTTGAAGGCTTCTTTAGCATCTCTAGAGGCCTAAGGCAAGGAGACCCAATTTCCCCTTTTTTATTTATTATCATGGCTGAAGCATTGGGATGATCTATTTCCACAGCTAGGGAGAAAGGTTTAATAAAGGGAACAACTATAACGAATGACTTAGAACCAACTACCCACCAACAATTTGTGGATGATACTATGTTGTATGGGGAAAGCAGTATAAGAGAGGCAAGAGCCTTTGCGAACATCCTAGAGAACTACACTAGGGCCTCAGGACAAGAGATCAACCAAAGTAAATCCGAAGTGTTCTTCTTTAATACAGACATAGCTACTGAGATGGACATATGTCACATACTTAACTTCAAGAAAGGGGTGCTCCCTTGCAAATACCTAGGGCTCCCCCTAGAAAAAGGTTGTAGATCTGCAACACTATGGAACCCTACCATTGACAAAATTAAAAGCATGGTGCTCACCTGGAAAGGAAGCTGGCTCTCCTCTGCCGGAAGAGAAACTATGGTCTGATCTATATTGGCAGCTATGCCAACCTACCAACTCTCTTGTATTCATCTCCTAGTAAGCAAACAAAAAGAATTATACAAATACCTTAGAACCTTTTTCTGGCAAGGCTGTGGGGAAAAGAACAAGATCCCTTTGATTTCCTGGGATAAGGTCTACTGCCCAAAGGACGAAGGGGGTGCTGGTTTAAAGAACATTGTAGATCAAGGGAAAGCTCTGGGAGCCAAGCTTATTTGGAGAATGTATAGGAACCCAGATTCTAAATGGGCTAAGATATTGACATCGAAATATTTACATAACAATTCCCCCATCAATATTTTCAGAGAAATTAACCCCCCAAAAGGCTCTAGGATCTAGAATTTTATATTGGATTGTCGACACATTATAATGAAAAAGCTAACTTGGAGCCTAGGTGACAGTGAAGAAGCCCTTTTTTGGTCAGACTCCTGGGGTGGATATGACATCCTGGAAAAAGTATTAAACAATAATAACCTAAAAACCTATCTAGAAACTAGATTAGGACCCTACCTTAAGAATTATATCACCCTCAATGGGGAGGAAAGGATATGGAGATCCTTCGAGAATATAGGCTTATCATCTGCAGAGTCTAAATCCCTTGCTGAGATACTCAATAAGCATAAGATAATTCTCAATCAAGGTAAGGATAGGCTGGTATGGGATCGATAGAAGACCAGAGAATAAATATAAAAGATGGTTACAACCTTATCAATAGACAACATAATAGACCTAAAATAGATATTCCAATCAACCTATGCTGGAACAATAACTGCCTCCCTAAAGCGGGCCTTTTCTCCTAGCTAGCCCTTAGACACAGACTCCTAATGGCTAACAGATTCAAGAGAATGGGATTCTCTGGACCTAGCAGATGCTACCTTTGTGAAAAACAGGAAGAAGACATAGATCACTTATTCCTAAACTGCCCTTACACCAATTACTACTGGAATTGGCTCTCAAACAATTTAGGATGGTCTTCTGCCTTTCCTAATACCCTCTTGGAAATGTTCCAGGGATGACCAACTATTAAGAAAAGTAGTATTTTTGCAAGTTTGTGGATTGTAGCCCCCTCGATTGTCATCTGGGAAATATGGAAAGAAAGGAATAGGAGAATCTTTAGAGATGAGAAACTGGATTACAAACAAATTATTAACAAAATTAAAGCTGCCATCATTGAGACCATAAAATCCAAGGTGGTCAACATTCAGAAAACTGATCTCTCAATGAGCCATTGGGATGCAAAAATGCATGGAAAATGGATAGGTCTAGCATTACCACCTTTTATTGGTAAAGGTGCCCCTGAGATAAATTCAAAACGAAGAGAATGTAAATGGACTTCACCAGCAGAAGGATGGTTTAAACTTAACTTCGATGGGGCATCCCGTAGAGACCTGGGAAAGGCTGGTATTGGATGTTGTATTCATAACAGTGAGGGCATAGAAATTGCAATATTGGCAACTCCCATTGGAATTGAGACTAACAACTAGGAAGAAATGACTGCCCTTGTGAAGGGCCTCCAACTATGCAAAAACTTAGGGATTGATCACTTGGAAATTGAGGGGGATTCTGCAATCATCATTAATGCCTTAAGGAAAGGCAACACCCCGAATTGGAAATTAAACTCCATTCTCTCACAGGTTGTATCCTTATGTCAATCTTGTAAGAAGACAACTATGAACCACATATACCGTGAAGGAAATGTGAGAGCAAACCATTTGGAAAACTTAGGAGCAGATGGAATTACCTTACCTTAGAATTTTAGTATTAAAGTAAACAACAAATACCTCAATAAGCACTCCCTGCCACCCTCAGTTGGAGGTATTTCTATTCCTCATATGTGTATTCAAATATGTAAGTATATATGTCAATATGTACACATATATGCATGTAAATATGTATGAAGATAAAATATATATGTATGTACATAGGTGTGTATGTAGGGATGTATATACATATATATTTAATACTTACAATATAGAAGGGTTAGACTTCGCCTTTAGTGAAGCATCCTTTACCTTAAAGACGTAATCAGACAAGATGGCATGAACATAAGTAAGTGTATATGTAAGTATGTTGGTATGTACAATAAAGGTTGTACATAAGGATATACGTATGTATGCATGTATGAAGGTGGGGTGGGATAAAGATACATTTATATTTTTAAATCTTATAAACTCATATTTTTGGGTCATCCCCCAATCCAATCTTACTATGAAACTACACGCTTTAAAATAATCAGATAACTTAGCTAGTTAATTTAGATATAAATTCTTATGTATCTTCACCTTTGGCTTAGCCCAAGTCTAAGCTAATACAATTTTAACCTCCTTGATATTTCAGAACTCTTTTAATCTCTGAGACCAACATTATCACAATCAATTACTGTGACTATTCTTCATAGAAGAAAGTTTATGCCTCTTATTAGATACACTGTTCTCTATCCATGATGCTTTTATTGCTACAAACTTGCCTACAAACTTGCCGACAAATTCTTAGCCCTCTATCATCAGCTAAAGCTTTTCCCTTGTCAGATATACACATATATAAATTCATTCAATCCTCTGGCAATGATAACAGATATTTTGATGGCTGTCATTAATTAACTTATTCTCAATATAGCATTAACCAAAATTCTTATATACACTGCCTATATACCTGTTACTATCATAAAGATACGTATATTTACATGACCATTTCTTTTATTTTTTAAATCATCAAACCTTCATTCACACATAATACTTTGAGATAGACAATTAAACCGATTACTATAAGAACTACTTTTTTATTAATTATATAGTTATGTAATCATTCATACTAACACACATCCTTTCCAATGCACATATCCTATTAAATTTGTATTGATGCATTACGTTTAGATAGGCGTACTTTAATATCACCTTTAATTCATGTATTAAAGACGATAGAGTATGGTAATAATCTCCATTTAAGGTCAAATCAGTCGTCACACATTTGGATGGTCATTAATAGCAAATCAACAACACTTAAACAATCTTTAAGTAAGTAACAACGTCTTCCATATTATCATACTCAACTTGCGTAGGACAATATATCACATCATTGATACGGCTATTTAGGTAATGATAAACCCTTGGCATACCATGCAACACGATGCAGCCATATCTAACTAATACAGTAGAGCACATTTAAGACCACAGCTAAGAGCATTTATTGTGCCGTAGCAACACCCAATGCGGGAGAAAATTAGGGTTTTTTTAGCTGATAATAAGAGTCTTTTTTCCTCTTTCTCCCTACCATAGACTACTGTGAAACTTTAATCTAAGATAAAAAATAAAAAAAATAAGAGAGGCCTCTTCTTAGAAATGGAATGGAGTCGAATATCAAACTCATCTGCAATGGGGAAAAATATTTGAGGGCCTTCAGGGGGTCCATCAAACCAGAAAGGTGGGATAAACTATTGGTGACAGATGATCTAGGGAAGAGAGCTGTGGACCGTATCATGGGGGAAGAGGCCTTTAACTATGAATTTGTGTATAGGGTGAACTGCGACATAATAAGTATATTTGCGGCCATTCTTCTAACCCTAAAAATTCCCAAAGGTGAAGTAATTTCTGCGTGCATCCAGATCTTCAATGAGAAATACTGCAATGGCATCCTTCTTGCTATTAACAGTATTAACAAGGATCTTATGATCCCTTTCTCGGAAGAATAATACACAAACCCTATGGGTTCGCTAGCTAATTGTACCCATTGCGTAAGAAGGCCAATTCTACTCTTTAAAGAAAAGAAGGTTTTCTACAACATAATGGATATCATCAAAAGGAACGTTGAATTCCTTCTAAAATGGATTAGGGTGAAACCAAGTGAAGATGTGAAATGGGTGAAAGATTACCTAGAGGTGGAAGGGTTTCAGGTAGAAGCTGACTTTGGAGCCATAACATTGGAGGACATTCATATGTTCCCACCTGCTATCCTAAGGAAATCCACAAAAGGTTTTAAAGTAGTCCAAGGAAAAAGAAGGTTCGACATGGGCATAGAGGAATCCGACGAAGAAGAACTGGTCTTTCATATGCTGATGAGGAGGAAGACATAAGTTATTTCTTTTTTTAGTTAAATGTCATCCTAGTATAGTTGCAGTTATTCTAGCTACTTTGCCGAAACTGAGTATGTTTTTATTTTTTTGAATCCCATCAGTGTAAAACTTTCGATATTATTAGAATAGCTAATACTAAATGGTTAATAGAATATTAGGTAAGCTGAAGGGAGTATTTTGGTTGGAAAAATTAGAATAGATAAATTTAGCTCTTTAACTAATTCAGAGGATTATCAGAAAGTTGTGATTCGTATTTTGCAAAGCATTATTTTTCTTTCCTTTCAATACATATCTGCAGGAAAAGGGCTGTCCCAAATTTTCATATATTTATATTAATACACATATTTATATACATATATATATATATATTTACATATACATTCTTATATGTATATACATATATATATATTTGTAAATATATTCACTTATATTTATATATATACAATTATATAGGAATATATATATTAAAGTATTAATATATAGATATATATAAACATATATATATATATATA
>MU226841.1:2150034-2180473 GCA_018584345.1 Thuja plicata | reverse complement strand
ATAAGTTGTATTTGATATGTTTAATCAGATGGAATATTTTGTTATATTGTTAGTTGTGCTTTGCTTTAAGTAATTCAACGTCATGGGACCCTTGAGTCGTGTAATCTATGTGAGTGTAAGACATGTGCATAAATGGTAATCAATTCCGCATGATTGTATGTCTCTTTATGTTAACTTAAAAAAAAAAAATTATTCAGCACACATAGTGACATGTTTAGGTTAATCTCTCTTGGGTTCCCTGGCGGGGCGTTACATGTCAGTCTATATTTCGTGGTTATGTTCTTATGCTACTCCAGGATCCACCATGTGAGGAGAGTAGCTATGATAGATCATGACTTATTTTCTTTGATTGTTGTCTGTTGAATGTTCACTTTGATTTCAGGGCCATGATGATTTAGGATAAATGCGGTAGGTGCTGTCACTTATCTGGCAGCCACGTAGTTCCACGATCTGAGCTTAACCTTGGGAAAGAATTGGACATTCCTTCTCTTTTATTTTGCTTGTTTTGTTTTATAGAATCAAGAGCTCACAACGCTATTCATATGGACTCTGAGTGTTTTGGAGTTCTATCTTGATTTCTATGGTCTTTACCTTTTTATGTTGTAAACAAGAGCTCACGATGCTATCTAGATGGACTCTAGGGGTGTAGGAGTTCTATCTTGTTTTCTTGGCTTTCCCTTTCAAAAATCAAGAGCTCATAGTGTTATCCAGATGGACTCTTGGTGCATAGGAGTTCCATCTTGGTTTCTTTGTTTTAGATTAATTTAGAGGACAAGCGGTATCCAGATGGTCAATATCTGGGTGCTTTTGGCTCTCTTTCTTTTCAAACAGGGAACATAGTTGAACCCATTTGGTCAATATTTGGGTGCACTAGGTTCTCTTTCTATTCAATCTCTCTACTCCTTCCACTATCAAGAGGTCATAGCAGTATCCAGGTGGTATGTGATCTGGATCATTCGACGCTCTTCAGAATTTCAGAAAAAAAAAAAGAAAGATGCAATGCTGACAAATATTGGAAATAGGGGCAGCGACTTGGGACACTCATCCTTTCTATCAAATCATATCTATCAAAAAAGTAAAAATTTCCTTTCTATCATTCCTTATGTATCAATCAATCCCAGATATCACATTCCAAACTAACTTCCTTCTAACTAACACATGCATTACTCAAAAATTTTGTGCATGGTAGATTGCATTCATTTATTACATAAGAAAAATTCAAAACATGTGCATAGTAGATCATATAATCAATGCATCCATCATCAACAAAATCATAACTAACATAGGAATGCATTCATCATCATTATATAGTGATTCACTTTTTCAACAAATTAATGCTCATCTGACGCATTTTCTATGCTTAATTTGTTGAGGGGGCATATAGTCCACTTGCTATCACTGGGACAAGCTGGCCGGGCAGAATCAAATTTGAAAATTCTTTGACACATTGCGACAAGTCACATCGCATCAAAGAGGGGCAAATGTAGACACTCGAAAATGGACAGGCTTGCGACTTTACATTAAAAACACTAATTTTCATCTATTAATTAATGGTTTTTTAATCATTAATTAATCATCTATTTTCCTGTAAATTCATTCCCCAATTCATCTAATCAAATTCTCAAAATTAATTAAATAATTAATTTTATTTAATTAATTAAATAATTAATTTTATTTAATTAATTAAATAATTAATTTTATTTAATTAATTAACCTTAATTGATTAATTACTATTAATTAATTAATTAAATTCAATTTCCTATAGTTTAAATTCAAATATTTAAACTTTCTAATTAAATTAATTTCAATTAAATTAATTTAATTTCATTCAATAAAGCAATTCTAAATAAAAAAGAATTCAATTATCTCACATGTTGAAAACTTTAATTAAATAAATGAATTAAATATTCATTTATCTTCAAAGAGATAACTCCAATCAGATCACATGGGTAACTTCACCCACCTCTCCAGTCCACATGGGTAACTTCACCCACCTCTTCAGTTCAAAAAGGTAACTCACAATTAGCTCTTCAGTCAACCAAACTCTGTCTCCTCTTTACAAATTGAAGAGGTGGAGTTTACTGATGGCTTCTCCAGTTCCCTTTGATCTCAACCGTTCATCTCCCTATCTTTGGGATTGATCTCAACCGTTCATTTTATCCCTAATTCCTATATAATAAACCCTTCATAACCATTTGAAGGATCCAGGATTTCAAGCTCTCGTTCGCCATTACTATGTTAGTTTGTTTCTAGCATTCAAGCCATCTTGCAACCACACACACATTTCAATTAGCAAATTCTCGACGCTTCTCAAGTCATAGACGCTGCCCACACCAATACTGAGCATCAAAAATAACATTTCAGAAGGAGTAGAGAGAGACAATAGAAACTTCAAGTGCTTCGGGGTTTGCATTCATTTGTTTTTGTTTCTTGTGCTTGTACATTTTATTGGTTACGTTTCAAGTTATTTGTTTTAGTAGTCTTTGTGTATTGAATTTATATCATTTGTAAAACCTTTGCTACTAACCCTCGCCTTTGGAAAGCTTGGGAACCACGAATCACGAAGAAGAGGCGTACAATATATATATATATATATATATATAAGGGGAGCGATCAAGTCATGGTCTCCCTTGGACTGCGACTAACGTCGCAGCCCCTAAGAGTTGCGACTATAGTCGCAGCCAAAGGGCGTGACCGGGGTCACCACCCGTGGGGAGGGACGTGACTCCCTTCACCCACGTGGTGAACACTCCCCCCTGCGCAATATAAATTAAAAAGTGGGGTATGGGAATCGGGGAGGAAAAAGGAAAAGGGATTGCAGAAAATAAGTAGGGTTCAATGCTCGTCGACAAGGAGTTTGGCGATATTTTGGTATAAACAAATATTATTAATTAAGTTTTGAATTATATATATACTCATTCATAGTTATTTATAAATTCCTTAATTCATTTACTTTTATAACATATACATATTTATATGCACAAACTCATTTATAAAAGCATTGTATAAATATATATTCCATCATTTATATAATTATGTATATATGTGTATTATATATATATGAACTGTTAAACTAATGCATCCTTGTATAAAAATGGATTTCTCATTATGAACTTCAAATGGATTTTTGTACTAATGTTGTGCATCTATAATATTGGATAACATATAGAATGAATTGCATATTCATTAGAGATGAGATTCCGACAATGATAGTGTGGATACCATATAGAAAAAATCATTGTATAAATTAGAGATGGGATTCCTAAAATGATGATAGTGGATACCATATAGAATGAGTTTTATATTAGTTAGAGATGTGATTCCTAAACAATGGAAATTCGAGGTTGGTATAGCCCTATTGCCCAAATGAGATTAATTGGTGATTCGAGATTGTTATAGTCCCGTTGCCAGTGGTAATTCAAGGTTGTTATAGCATCATTGACAATTTGAGATTGTTATAATCTTGTGTAGGTAGTATATATACTGATAACCAGTCATATGCTTATGCGTAGACTTAGATAATGGTGTCTATATCCAAGAGAACCTAGGAGCAATGCTCTATGGAAAGACGACCAATAGCCTGATTGCTTAGAGTGGATCTTATATCCCTAAAGTTGAGAATCAAGAATTCTATGAAGCCTGACCTACAGGCAGTTCCTACGGTCAAATTCCCGTTACTAACTTAGAATATAATAAGTGTCATATAAATGTTGAGTAATATTTTGTACCGACGTTGCTTTTGCAGGGAATTATATAAGGAGAATAACTATGGACATTACATTGATCTTTAGGATGATTTTTCTTAACATACCTTGAGGTCTTTTGTTTTTTAGTAGAATCATTTAGAAATACTTCAATTTCATTGTCAACTTCAAGAGTTTCCTCTTGACTTTTAATAACATCCTTGTTCTTTGAAATTTGATTAGTCATATATCCTTTCTTGAATTTGAAACTTTTCATCAATCCCCACATTAGCACTTTCAATCATCCTCAATCTTAGATTGAAACATTTATATGCCTTGCTCTTAGTGGAATAACCAAGGAAGATCCATTCATCACTTCTGGCATCAAACTTTCCTATTTCATGATCTCTTTTGATATAACATTTATTACCAAATATTCTGAAATATTTTACAGGAGTATGATTAAACCATAGTTCATAAGGAGTCTTACTTGTACCTTCTCTGATCTAAATTTTGTTCAAGGTATAAAAAAATAGTACCAAGAACTTCTCTCCAATGAACATGTGACACGTTTCCTTCCAACAACATAGTTCTAGCAGCATCCAATATTGTTCTATTTCTTTGCTCTACAATCCCATTCTGTTGTGGTGTTCTAGGAGAATATTTTTGTTTGTATATTCCATGCTCTTCGCAATAGTTGTTAAACACATCTGAAGTAAACTCACCACCTCTATTTGATCTCAAACATTTTATTTTTAATCTAGACTCATTCTCGACTTTAGCTTTAAAGATTTTAAACTTGTCAAAGGCCTCAGATTTTTCTCTAAGAAATGCAACCCACATAATTCTAGAAAAGTCAGCAACAAAAAGTATGAAATACCCTTCACCATAATAAGATCTTGTTCTTGTAGGACCACACAGATATGTGTGCACCAGATCCAACTTCTCTTTAGCTAAATAAGATTTTATTTGAAAACTGTATAGAGTTTTTTTTTCCATTACACACTCTCTACACATGGTGTTAGATGGTTTCACAATCTTCAGTAGATCTCTAACAAAATTAGTCATACATGCCTTTACAATATTATGAAAGTTCACATGACAAAATCTTCTATGCCATAACCAACTGTCATCAATCTTTGCAATAAAACATGAAGCCTTAGATGTAGTCAATTCAAATACATTACCTCTTGATTTAGTACCAGATGTGATTAAGTCTCATGTCTTACTTCCAATAAATAATTTCCCATCAATAAAATTCAGTTGATAACCCTTTTCTACAAGTTGTCCAACACTTAGCAAATTATGCTTAAGTCCATCAACAAGCAGTACATCGCTAGTATTAGTCTTTCCATCCAGAGAAATAGATCTCACTCCAATGATAAGCTTTGGAGTATTATCACCAAATCTTACTACGCCACCATCATACTTACTCAATTTAACAAACTTATTTCTATCACCAGTCATGTGATGTGAACATCCACTATCTATGATCCATTTAGGTTTCTTTTCAACATGAGATACTAAGGCTTTTTCTTCATGAATAGGTTCATCATCCTTAATATAAATAAATCCAATCTCATCATAATCAATAGTATCATCATCATAAACACCTTCACTAGCATAGTAACATTCTTTATTCTTTGAATAATCAGGTCCATAAAACTTAGGTTTGTGTTTAGGAACCCACTTAGGACATCTTGATGCAAAATGACCTATCTTATTGCATGAAAAACATTTCAGAGGTATCTTTCCTTCAAACTTACCTTTACCTCTCTTTTCTCTTCTTGCAAACAGGGAAACAATTTCATCTAACTTTCTTTCTTCATCCCATATCTTCTCCCATTCGTCAGCATAATCTCCAATCTCTTCCTTCAGATTACTTCTGCTAGTGCTCTCTAGACTTGATAAGGTCTTTTTGTTTCCATGCACACTTGCCTTGAATGCTAATTCTCTCTTTGGTAGAGAATTTCCTATCTCTGCGGCCCCAAAGGTGGTTAACTTTCTAATCAACATCTCTCTGTTGAAGTTCGCCATCAAAGGTATGATTTCTTCTATTACTTGCACTTTAATTTTCTATACAGGTGTCAGAGATCTAAGAATTTTTGCAATCACTTATTCCTCACTGTAAGTGCCTCCAGAGTTTATGATGCCAATAAAAACTTTAGTAACTCTCTGTGCATATGCTCTAATATTCTCATCATCTCTTATTTTCAAGGTTTCCATCTTTGTCTTCCAGTTTTGTAACTTCGCCTTCTTTGTAAACTTATCTCCTTCATACAATGCTTCCAATATGGTCCAAATTTCATGTGCAAAATCTAAATCTTTTACCTATGTGAATTTACCTTCAAAAAGCGCACTAATTAATGCTTCTCTTGCGACCATATTATATGAGAATATCTTGTTTTCTTCATCAGTATTTTTATCCATTTTATCCTCAGCCTTCATATGTACATCCTTCTTTGTAATCATCCAGTAGTCAATTCCCAAGCAGATAAAATGTGTTCTCATCTTGTTCTTCCAACTGTCAAAGTTTTTAGGTTCAAACTTTGGATTGTCCTTCCTATAGAATTCCATCTCTCAGGATCACCTCAAGTTGTTAAGCTTTCTCTCTAAGGACCAGTGGCTCTGATACCAATTGTTAGTAATGAAAGTCCACCAACACAACTGAGAGGGGGGTGAATCAGTTGTGAGACAAATTATTAAACATTAAACTTTATAAACCAAAACTTTAATCCAAATGATAACACAGTAAATACAAACACCATAACACAATCCTTTGTTGTCGAGGAAACCCTATTAAAGGTAAAACCTCGATGGGAATTAGCACCCAAAAATAATGTATTGAGAGTATAGTATCCATGTTAAAATATTTAGCCCTGTTAAGAGCTTATTGATGCATTACAGTACACAGTCCTTGTTAGAAGACAGACCCTGTTAGGAGTCAAGAGTAACGGTAGGCTCACTTCCTAGGCACACTACCTAAAGAAGGTTAAATCCACCCTCAGGACTCACTGTCTGAAATTAAAATGTATAGAGATATACAATCCAGTGAACTATCTGATAGCAACTATCTTTGCTTGATTAGTTCCAATGAAATAATACAATCACAACCTCTGATTTACATCCAGCAGACACAAGCTCACAGCTTCCACAATTTCATTTTCACTTCACATACATACCCTTTTCAAACAAGAAATGATCTCTCCTATATACCATATTACAATGATCAATTAGGTCAGCCAATTAGGCTTTCCCAATATAAAAATGATTACATAAACCCTTGCTAAGATACACACGGTACCTATAACAAATAAATATCAACTACAATTCATAAAATATAATGCAAGATCCGTAATCCATGATTGCAAATCACAATACACGCTTCATCTCCAAAGTCGGCCTCAAATAGGTCTCCTCCAGATCACACACCACAACTAACATCACCAAGAGTCCTATGACTCATGAAACATAAAAAACATTCCTCAACATGTCTTCTATCACCCTTCAAGCTTAGATAACCATAATCCATGTCACACACAATTTATCCTTAAAACACAAAGACTAACTCTGTCACACTTCTCTGTCACAGTCCAGTATCCAGTCTTCAGTAAAACATTTGTAACTTATTTAATATATCATCTTAATAAATGTGATATTAGACATAATATCACAACACATTCTTGTACACATCCCTATTTGCGCATGCTCTGAATCATCTATACAATACCCATACACTTTTGTTAGTCATCCAAGTAACAGTAATAACCAATCTGTTCAACTATATTAGAAACACATGTTGACATCAGTGAAAAAAATGAATGCCAACAATAACAATGGAACCAATTCCAACATTTCCATCAAATACAAAGGGCCAAACAAGAACATTCTTAGAAAATCAAGTAAAAATTACACTTTTCAGAATAAATTTTTTCTTATACCTTTCTTTCACATTTAGAAGAATCTTCTTCCAAGCTTGCACTGCAAAAAACATTTGAGCACACATTGTCATGTAAAACCAAAAAATCAAATGAAGATGATAGAGAAATATTATCCGGAGATGGGCACTATTGTTCACAATTCTCTGCATCAGAAATTTTCCTGGAGATATGATCCAACTTGACTTCAACAATTTCTTTAACCAACCAAATTTTTTTAACAATATCTTGTCTTTGTCTCTGAATAGACATGATCTCATCTTGTAAAGTACTAGCTCTCATCCTTTGTTTTCTATCTTTGTCTTTGAAAAAGTCAAAATTGTTTCAATTATCATTCAGTTCAAATTTAATACATTCAATTTTGCTTCTAAAACATCAATAACAACAAGTCACTAGAGATAATACCTATAGATATCATACATTTCCTTAGTACGCTCTTTTGTCTCACCAATGTGTTTAGACAATCCTTGTTTGGCATTGACACACCTATTCTTAATCATAGTTTTGATCTCATGTCCTTGAAATCCTTCCTACAACAATCTTTCTTCAATAATTTTTACCAAATCACCTGGTAACATGTCAAAAATAGTACAAAAAACAATACCACTTTTGAGTAGATAATCAACTAAAGTATCTTCAATCCTAGGCCTACCGACCAGAGAGAAGGTGCACCGAATTTCACTAGCCTTATTTAAATTAACCTCATCTAATAAAGATCAAGTTTGATCTAAATTTAGAGAATCAGATTCAGATAGAGGATTTTCTACCTTCTCATTCTCTTCTGTTATTTTGAATGATGTCATCTTTTCCCTTTGTGCCAATTTTCTTCCTTTTAGGTTCCGAAGGGGAACCACCAATAACAACCTCTAATTCCTTTTGACTAGAGGAGGAACCCTCCTCCAAATGATAGACAAACATAACACCAGATAGTACCAAAATGGAGCATATATCCTTTTGCAAGGATGAGAAATAAACTTGCGATTCATTCACTTTATCTTCCATATATTCCAACTATCTGTAAAATTTCTTTCCGACAAGGATGAGGAATATCCACTCAACATCATTCCTTAGTGATAATTAATTCACAAAGTAGAAAACTAAACACAAGAGAAGAGACCCAAAGAAAAAAATAATAACCTTTGGACAATGACATTTTGATATTTTCAATTAGATTCTCCATTATGAGACCACACAAGTCAAAATGTTCATTTTCCCTCACAATCTTGTCTGTAAGATACACTCATTTTCCCTCACAATCTTATGTGAAAGATACACAACATCAATCAGAGTATGAACTTCATGATTTCAAAAATGTTTTTTGTAAGAGATACCGAATGCGACATACATGAAAAATAAATACAAAATGGTGTTTATTAGTGAAGCTCGAGGATCTTTTTCAATACCGGTTAGCTCTTCAACATCACTATATTTCACCTTTCTCTTTCTAGGGAGGGTACCAACAGTGCACAAACAAATAATAGCTTCAATGGCTTCCTTATTGATCGGATAGTGTTTGTCCAAAATGATGTTGTCATACTTTAACCGACTCAACATAAAAAAAATAGATTCTTTATCAGAAAACCAAGGGAATATTCCTCATAGATCCCATTCCAATACCCTGATATTCTGCAACTCATCAACATTCAGACTAGGTTCGATTTCCCTTATCTTTTGATGATCATATTTGTCCAATTCAACCCTTTTTAATTTTTGAGAAATACTGGGAATGGATTTTATGATAACTAGCTTGGATTCCATTATCGTGCTAGATTTTGCTTCTTTTCTTTGCTAGCCTTCTTTTTCTTTTTTGCAAAATGTGATAATGATTTGGAACTTTACGATTTTATTCTCAAACTCTCACAATGATTTGCTACCAAAAAGTACATTGATGATGCCAACAATAGTACTTCATCCTTCAATCAACTTAATCAAACTTAATCATGTCGAAATCATATCATACATTACTTCAAAGAGAGGGGGATCTGATAGGATATGCTTTGCAAAACTCCCTTTGAGCCAAGGCAAATGGATCGGATAACGAAAGAGGAAGAGCTTACACCGAGATCTGATGCCATAGATAAGTTCTCTTCAGTTTTTTCCTTTTTCCTCCATACCATGATTGTCTTCTTCTAAATTTCATTTGATTCTACAAGTTTCTTTTCATTTCTAGAGCGTTCCAAAGTAATCGCATATCTACATTTGATAGTGTAATGTCCAATTTGACTGCATTTGTAACATATGATGTTCCTTTGTCCATAATTCATTGAATGTCCTATAGATTTGTACTGATTAGCTTTGTGATCATAAATATAACATAGATAGCAATAACCATGAAAAATATTATTCATTTTATTTAGTCTAACCAGATTAGCCACTTGACTTATGCAGTGACTTTGTTTGTGACCAAACTTGTGATAGTTAAAGAATTAAATACCTTGTTCCTTATTTCTTCTACACTCTACAACCTTATGTCCCAATATTTTTGCATTGAAAACAATAACCATTAAATGATAATTATCTTTGAGCATTTGGTTTCCTAACCAAAGGTATTTTTGTAGGTGTTGCAGAGTTTTGGACCTTGCTTGTTATTACAGATCTTGCTTCAACTTCAACAAATTTGTCTTTACCTTTAATGTTCTGATTTGAGCTTTCACCGGTGAAACCGAGTCCTTCCTTATCCTTGTGAATTTTTTGCATGGATAGAAGTTGTTCCACAATCATGCTACTTTCACACACTTTTTCTTTTGATCTCATCTTTCTTAACTCTTGGTCTAACTTCTCATTTTCTTCCAATTTTTATTTGATGGTATCTCTAAGATTTTCTTCAGTCTTGCATCCTTTCAATTGTAGCTTTAGATTAACAACATTTTCTTTTGATTCTTTTAATTCTTGGTTGACCTTTTAGTGTCTTGCTTTGAATTTTATTGTTTTCTCTCTTAGCTTGGTGATACAGTCATTTGCCTCCTTGATGTTTTCTTTCAATTCCTCATTTTCAGATTCTATGCATTCCATATCATCTAACGTTGTCTTCAGTTCTTCATCATAGTAATAATTTCCTGCCATCTATTCAAACTGCCAAGATCTCCCTTAAATAGTTAGGCTCCATCTCAAACAGAACAAGCTTTGATACCAATTGTTGAACAATCCAGATAACTAAGATGGGGGTGAATCAATTATCCTTAAACTTTTTCCTTTAACTTAAATGATTTGGTGAAACATTAATTCAAGCAGATGTGAACATGAAAGCACATAAGAACACCATACAAAATGAGCACCAAATTTTACATGGAAAACCCAAGATGGGAAAAAATATGGAGAATGATAATTCTCAATTATGGAACATCAGTTAAGGTGACACTGGTAGAGGTGATTTTTACAAAATGAGGCTCACTGCCAAGATCCTCACTACTGGTAGGCTCACTACCCGACTATCATAGCCAATTAAAAAATGATTTATTACCAAAATATAAGATTAAATAATGGAATTGCATCTACATATGCATGAAGTTAATTTGACTTAAGGGCACAACAATTGTCTGCATCAGATACGGTTATAAATCTTCTGCAAACCTTTTCAACAACCTCTTCGCATTGTTTTGTAAATCTTCTTACTACATAAATTGATAGTCACACATCTCCCTCTACCGTCTTCTTATCACCCTGTGCTCCCCTTTCAAATTCACACATTCCATATCCATAGTTTGGATCCAAAAAGATGTTCTATAAATATATGTGCTAGAATAATATAAATACAGAATAATTAGGCCTAGAAAATACGCTAGCTTGAAGGTTAAAAGAAATTTAGAAATATTTTTTAAGACATGACACGCTGCCACATGACCCAAATAATAGGTCACACAAGATCTTTCCATGCTACCACTGGACCTATAAATAGGTCATATACACAACACGCTAGAATTAGACCCAAAATACATGTCGCACATAAGATTTTCTTTCCACATTACCGCCAAATCCAAAAATAGGTTATTCATAAGATGAATTTGTTACATGACATAAGATATATTCTGGTGTAGATGGGAATGCCACAATGAGGACCAAGTCTTGATAAACATAAGATTCAACACCAACTAACATTAATCGCATTTGTACATAATTAGAATATAAGTGATGTACCAAAAGATATAACCCACTCCATGAATGTTCATATAGCATAGATAGCCAAAATGAACTTCAAACACAACAACCAATACCAGAATTTGATCTTCATTATTCTACACTACCAACAAAAATGTTCTTCTACACTACTCATCAACATAGCACACCATACCAGACCATCAAAGAATATATCAATATTGTTGATATTGTGGCGACTGATCATGTAGTGGATGTTGATACTGTGGCCCTACTCATCTAGTTTCCAGGAGGTGAGGGGCAGTAGCCCTGAACCTCCGGCCAACGTGAAGCACCAAATTTTTTTTGTGCTTTTTCAGGAAAAAGAAGACTGACATTATAAAACCCTAAAATGGTCGATTTTAGAGGTTGCCCTAAAACACATGTTATAAGTGGCTGAGATGCATAATGTATTGCAATGTTGGTGTACTATTTTTTTTGGATAATAAGAAAGGTTGGACGGTTGTGTAGGTGGACGTAGCCCAGGTTTTGGGTGAACCACATTAAATCTATGTGTTATCTGTGTTAAGTTTTATTCTTCTATCATTTTCTGCATATAATTGTTTATTATATTATATTGTTCCGGATCTGTCAAACCCTAACAAATACTATACATCATCTGGAGGACAACTCATCCGAAGCACATGTTTTTACATCAATGAAAACAAAGCTATTTCAACACAACAACTTCATTCACACACTTTTCAAAGTCTTTAAGGCTCTCTTTTAGCCTAATAATTGCATTTGTCCATTTTTTTATCATGTCCCGCAATCTCTTTTCCTCAAGATTCTTCTCTACATATTTTAGAATGTTAGCTTCCAATGTGGAAGCATGAGTTTTAAAACCATCAAGTAACATCTATAGCTATTGCACACTAGATATAGAGGAATCAACATTAATATCTAGAATGCCTTCTTGAAAAACCTTGAATGCATCTTAAACAATCTTAGTACTCTACAGATGAGATTTAATGATTTTATTATAGAGTGGTGAAGTATATTCCTAAGATGTAATTTGTGTAGAGGGTTAAGTTGGGAAAGGTCCATCTGACCTTGCAACATCAAAACCTACAAAACATCAGTAGAAACTACTAGTCACTACACACCATTTTTATCTTATCTTATGTCCTCTTGTTGGAGATTTTATTTGCATTCTTCTATTCATTCCTCTTGTCACTCACCTCCTCTAGACTATTTTTCCACTTTCTTTTCTTCCTAAGCCTTCTTCAAACTTGTCCTTAGTTTTAACATAATTCCAACATTTGCCTCATTAGTGTTCACTTGAACACTTTTCTCTCCTTTAACACTTACTATTATGTCTGGAAGAGAGGTATCACCTGGACCTTCATCTAAATAAATCTTCTCTAAAGAAGAAGACTTATATTTCTTCAAATCTTCCATCACCTCTATTGTTTTCTCTTTAGTGTGTTTTATTAGCCTTTGCATGTCTTCCAGATCCTTTCCTATAAGGGTGTTAACACTTTCCTATGATCTAAGTATTTTTCCAAGACTCTGGGAGATCCTCACTTTGTCTTCAAACAAGGAGCCACATATCTTATCTAACGAATATTTCTAGATGTTTTATTTAGTAAGCATAACCTCCGTTCTCTTTGCACGTAAAGCTTCCCCTAAGATTTTCTTTGTAAGTTTGTCTGAGATGTCATCTAGAAGCATATCAAAAGTGATCATATGCAGAATAATTGTCTTCTCTATTATTTTTTAATAGCATTTAACAAATTCTCCAAGTCAAGGGGATGATAAGAAATATCAACCAAAGGGAAATCATTTGTTTTCTTCTTCTTCTTCTTTCCTTTCTCCTTTTCTTTCTCCGTAGGAGTATCTATCAAAGAGACCTTGGTCTTCTTATTTTTGACAAGAGTCTCAACATTCAATTCTTCTATTCTCTTTGTCCTATTTTATATGACATACTTTTGTTTTTTCCTTTTCTCCATCATTGTTCTTGACCCAGTCTTCAATAATGACTTCTTCTAGAGTTGATTTATCTCTTGTAGATTTATGTTTAGGCCTGTGGCCTTTCTTATCAGCATATTTTGACTTCATATGGGTTCTAGAATAACCTATCTTCATTTCAGATGGGGGAATAAAACAAGACTTGGTAATTCTTCTTTGAGCATGTCTAAAAATTCCTTATTCTAAAGTAGACTAATCAAAAGCTTTTGGAACTTAGGTAGATTCAATGTTTTGAAAAGAATCCCTATTTTATTCTCATGACCTTTCTCTAATTTCTTCTTGAACATTTTTTTCAATATCTCCTCTGCAATTCTAATCCTCTCTTCATTCAGATCCACCAAAATTTGCAATAATACTTCAATGTTTTTCTCTACATTAGTAGTAACCTCAAAAGGGATCTTTAGTGACCAATAGATTCTTGATTCTACTACCTCAATAAAACAATGTTCCTTATCCACCAAGAAGGTGACCTTATTCTTATATTTCCAAACCAAATAATTAGGGAACCTTTTCCTTTCTTGCATCTTTTCTTGCAAGTTCTTGAAAAAACCCAAATACAGGGTGTTGTATGCATCTTTGTCCTTAAAAATCCTAATGAGTTCCTTGATTTTATCTACAACATTATTGAACTTGTTCCATACTTTTTTCCTTACACCAAATTATTCATTCAAGAATAAAAATGCCAAATAGATAAGGAGAGACGCAAACCTAAATGATACTTGGAATGAACTTTGTTCTCTCAAGATTGTCCAAAAGTTGTAGTCTCAGTAGCTCACACAAATCAAACCTTTCTCTTTCAATCACCATTAGATATGTCATAGGGATGGTGGTAGAAATCATAGAGCCCTCTTCATTTTGATAGTAAATCATATATGCAATGACTTTATCACATATCAAACACTCAAATCTATGATATCTTCAACTATCATGCTCCTTTTATTAGATTTTGCATTGGTTAACTTCTTAACCATATAATTCTTCACCAATTTAAGAACAAGGATCACTCTGAATGAACTGAACCCCGTGAATTCCCTAACTGAATCATTTGTTATCTTGTATGGCTTGTCCAAATACATCACACCTCCATGAATTTTGTTCTGATTGATTCTTATCCAATCATTTACATAACTAAAATATGGAAACTCCATCTAGATTTTCAAACCCTTCTCTATAATGTGCTTGTATTCCAATTTTAAAATATTCATATCATCTTATTGGGTTCCTTACATAGATCATTGAATTTAGATGGCTATTTTGTGTTAAATACACATGGATGTATGTTCTGACATCCTCAATGTATATAAGATCTACCATAACCTTAAAAAAGGGACCCTCCTTGTCTTTCTCCATTTCCACAAATGAATATGGATCAAATTTAGTTTGAGGCTTCATGGAAGCATATAAAATGGGGGTAGTCATCTTAACTTTAGAAACATCATAACATATAGCTTGAAAATGATAAATACCTCTGAAAGCACAATCACTAGGGTTTGTGCACTTAACACCAAGAGAAATATCCTTTTGGAATAGACATCCATCATCTAGATACCCCATCACTAATAATTACCAGCAATCTTTCCAAAATTGTAACATCAAACACAATGTCTAGATACATCAACATTCTGGAAACAACAAGTATTATACTTCTAGTCCTTATCACACAATAGTTTGACATCAATGACACCAATTTTGACATCAATGACAATACTAAATCATATTTGAAACACATGGTACTATCCAAAAGTGGAGAGAGATTAGGTAATCTTACCTAAATTGACATAATATTGAGAGATTAAAAAAAGGGTATAATGAAATAAACTAAGGCTTGAGTAAAAGGGAATGATGACCCCTTATGCGCAATGTGCGATTTAAAATCGCATCATTACATATAAAAAATTCAAAATTTACAATGAAGAATCCCCTAGAACAAGAATACAATTCAATTTGTTTTCCATAAGAGGTTTCCAATATTTTGACACCCCTTGATGAAAGTTAGGAATAGATAGCCTTAAACAACTGAATATGTATATCAAGCTAATAGTAACAAAATGATTTGCGCCATGAAAAACATCATGATTTGCGCCATGAAAAACATCATGTCCATAAATGAGAATAGGAGAGAATTGTGAATAAGCTAGAGGCTTCTTATAATGCAAAGGAGAAACAAACCATCCAAGATTAGATAGGGCCCCTTACCCAACCTTCACCACAAACTAAACTTGACCAACATCAAATGCCACCTTCAAACCACTATGAGTAAGATTTATCACCATAAAAGTACTAAGAGAATCATATCCTCTTTGCCTTTCCATCATTTTTGCAAGTTCTTCTACTTTCCTTAGGAGGTTTTTCATTTCTCTATGCATCTATACAAGACCTCCTCTTTCTCTTCCTCTCCCAACTATCTTCCTTCTCTGATACCAAACTATGCAACCTGATTTTTAACAATTAACAGTAATCATAAGCGAAAACTAGAAACACAATTAGATTCAGAATTCAACCACTTCTTACTTCCCAAAACTACTTTGTCATTACAATGAGAGAGATCACTACTTTAACCACAATTCAAAAATTACCTTTTTGGCAGATTTTCACAAAATCTAATTTTTTGTCATTTTTGGTAATTTCTAAAACTACTCCAAAAGCTATGAAAATATCCAAATATTTAGAGTTAATTTGAGTGACATCAATCGTCAACTCGCTAAGCAACTACCATCATAAAAATAAAATTACTAAAAAAGAAAAAAAAAAAGAAAATCCCAAAAAAAAATAGTTAAAGTTTTTTTTGAGGCCTTATATGGTGGAATTTGACCCTAGAAACATGTAAAGATTTGGTTTAGTTGAATAGATTCTATTGGCATCTTTTATAACTCTTGGAGATGCATCTGCGTGTAAAATTTCAGCCCAAACAAACAGGTGATTCAAAAGTTATGATTGTCAGAAGTCACTGCATTAATCTTATTTAGCATTTACAAATCGATCCTTTATATTCATTATGATTTAGATTTTTGTAATAGTTAACCTTAAAATGTCATAAAAAACATTCTATGGTGACTCTTGTTCTCCATCCATACAAGATGTTGGCATGTTGTGTTGTTGTCATGGACCCATTCATTTTTCCTAGATAGAGAGATCATCGAGTTTCCCTAGAGATCTCTGTGACCATTGTTTCTATTGTTTGAAGTCTAAATAGTTCAATTAAAACATATGCTTGGTTAAACACACATTTAATTAAGTAGTTGAAAAACTCAAGAGTTGTAGTTATCTGAAGGTTTGTCTAGAGTGGGGAGTTGAGATTAGAATCCTTGAGGGGGTTGCTTATCCTTTGTAGCGGGTCATTTTTCATTGTCTACTCTTACGTGGGGGCTTTAAACAAGTAATATATACTCTATGGATTACCAACAATTAAGAACACAACATTTTTTTATTTCAATTATCACTAATATGCAACTATAATAGCTTAAATTTTACATCCCCATGTAAAAAGTCATTTCCACATTTGTCCACTTTAGCCTAAAACTCGAGAGCCCCACAATCCCCGACATCAACCAACTCACTGCCCACTTCAAGATTCCCGCTACGCGAACCTGGCGGCTCCGGACAAGTGTGCGTCGTGGAGATGTCTGCGCGGCACGCTTATGCCTGCGAATCTATATGTGCGCAGGTTGTCATTGGAGCATTATGAACTGTCAACCTGCACTCATAACACCCCTAATGATGGCTTTCCTGCATAGGACTCCATCTAAGTCTATAAAAAACCCTTCATTTGCCTTCATTTGGTCTTCTTCTTGCTTGCTCATTCAAACTTCTTGGCTGCTCACTTGGACATTCACACAACTTCATTTGATTATTTTCACACCTTCTTGGCTCTTCATATCCATTTTTGTTACAGGCTCTCCATTACCAAGCTACTCAAACTCTTGCATTTGGCTCCACAACAAGCACATGGAATTCTTTCTCTCATAGGGGAGTCCTCTTGCTTTTTCTTTGTGTCTTTAGAGCATATTACCACTCTTATCTATTTCTTTACTTGCATTATTGTTCATTTATCATATCAAATTGGTTATCTATCACTTATTTTCTGTGTCTAAACGGTTGTTGTGGAGGTGGAAAAACCAAAGCAGGGACTTGACCTTCTGCTAGTTTTTACATTAAATTATTCTACTTTATTGTACATTCATAGTGTATTGTTTTGTTAGCTTGTCTAGCACTTCATTTCTATCAGTCCGTACCTTGTCCATACGAGACACCAACGTGACACGTTGGGGTTCAACACACGCACTGGTGTCCTTGTGTCACACTGTTGTCTGAGACTGTGAGTTTGCAGAGCTTGGGACTTGTTCATTTTAGTTAGTCCTTTCAATTCTCGTAATCAAAATATTTTTATCTATATGTTTTCATTGGTTATAAACATATGATCCACACTTAATCAATTAAATCAAATTTAGACATCTACATCTAAATTCTTAAATGATTAAACTCAAACTCTTCAAAAGTAGCTCAGAAAAACTCTTCATCTTGTGTTTGATCTCCCTACCACTCCTAGCTAGCAATGTGGGGTGGTGCAAACAAGTCACGCATCCCTTAAGGTTTTAACCATCCTCTGGTTAGGTGCATTATTTTCTACCCCACATTTTGGTGAGCTCAACGTGAACAAATCCTTTGATAAATCTTGATGTAGTGAAGCTCTATGAGATTTACAACTCCAACTTCGTCAGGAATTGTTGTGTGAAGGTCTGCAAGGCGTGGTGTTCCTCCTGATCGATATAGTCCCGCTATACCAATGTCCTTGTTCATTGAGAATATTGATGTATATGATATGAGTGGATCATAATTCTTTGGAGGTCTGCTTGTGGGACTTAATACTTCTCCAAATTCTGGATCCCATCATTCCACACCTAATAGTTCTCCACCTAAATCCCCTCTTGCGGTAGATCATGATTAAACTCTCAAAGTTGAATTTGATAAGATCCAATCCCTAGAGGAGAATACAAAACTTTGAAAACTTCCTTAATTTAAAAGGTGCCCATCCTGAAGCTAGGTATGTCATCTATAAGTTAAGGGAATAATTGGCTGCGGATAAAGAAGGTATCAAAGTACTCCTGGCGATAGGGAAGATAGTAGAGGAAAACATACCTCTCCCTCCTCCCAAACCAAGAGGGACTCAATCAGGTCTTATCGGAGAATAGATAGATCTTAGCATGCCTGGAGCATCTATGCACATGGTAGAGCCTACTACCAACGTTGCTCTCAAAATTTACCACTGGCCCCAGTATCAAAGTGAACAGGAATTCCTTTGGGTTCAATTCACAAAATATCGGTGCTAACTCTGGGAGTGGTGGCGGAGGAGGTGCAAACAATAGATCATCTGCACCACCTGGAGGCATAGGTAATCCACCACTTCCTCCTCCTTCGCATAATCCAGTTCTAAATATCATATTGAAGAATATTGGTCAATTGCAACAAAAATTAGCCAATCTATCGATTGCGACTAACCAAAGCTCTTTGATGTTGTTTTACCATCCCAGTCCTTTGACTATGCAGGTGTTGAATACTCGACTACTATAGGGGGTTGAATCCCTCAAGTTTGAAAGGTACAACACTGATGGAGATGCACATTGATTCCTTTCTAACTCAGTGCAGTGATTATCACACTATAGATTATGCACTGCTCAAGTTGTTCTTTCGGTCTTTCAAAGGAGTTGCCATGTAATGGTATAGTTACCTTCTTGACTGTTCTATTGGGACCTTTGATCACTTGATGGATGCCTTTCTCACTCGGTACCAAGAAAACATTGGAAGCACGGTCACTATTGATGACCTTTTATATTGTAAATAAACACCGAACAAGAAGGTAATTGATTTCATTTGTAGATATCCGTCCATCTCTACAAGGGTACCTTATGCCCTACTTGATATCAATCTTGAGAGGATGTTCATTTCTAATTTTTAGCCGGCTATGAGGGAGAATTTGTCCCTAAATAGATATGACAATTTCACCTGTCTCTACAATGCACTGACAGATTATCAGCACACCTTAGCTCAATTAGGGATTCCTCCTCAAATGCTTATGGAGTGACCTCTACGTCCGGAGGATCTCAAAAGAATAAAGTTGTCGCTAGTGTTATGGAATTGTCACCGCCTAGTGTTGAAAGGAATTAATTCACAATAGATCTGCAAAGGAATCAAACATTCACTAGAATAGTTGATTTTTATGCGAGTGTCTTACAAAAGTTTCTTAAGGATAATCTAGTGACCCTTTCAGAGATCAGACCCCTTCCTTATAATCGCCCCTATCCACGATGGTATGATGACTCAGAGTACTACCAGTACCATCATGTTTATGGTCATGATACCGAAAGTTGTGTACACCTTTGACATCTGGTGGAAGACCACATTGATAGGGGCACTATCAAGGTGAAGAAGAGGAGCCAAAGGCAAATAAGTCAGTTGATAAGATAAATAATGAATTGTTAATGTATATAGATCCCTTCTCGCCACATTCATCAGCTTTATCATAGCTTCCTAGTCATCCCATCCTTCACTAAGTGATATTCCCTACGTAAACATGACGACTATCACTCCTATTTTCACACAATCTCGGAGGGCTCCAGAAACTACTATCTCTTATACCCTTCTCAACGGGCCTTATAGCAGAGAGCCTTCTCCTTTAGACGTCTTGACTTCCATAAATGATATCACCATCAAGGGTGTCTTAGTGGATCCCACATGCTGAGTTGACGTCATCTCAAAGAAAGTCCTCTTCGTGAATTACCTTAATCATATAAAATATGATGAGTGACAGACCACCATACGAATGCATGAAGAATTGTCCTTGCCTCTCTTGGGATCAACCACCTTGACCATTTAGGTGGGATGCAAGATGATCTTCTCAATGTTTGTGGTGATTCTAGAGTCAGACTTATTCAAAGTCAAATTGGGTACCCCTGGTTGACTTCCATGGGAGCTATCCCTTCGGTTATCCACAAATTTAAGTTCCCGCATGAAGGGACTATCCATACTTTCAAGGACACTAGATATCATCCCCTAGTGTCCTATGGGGGCTTCACTCTTGATCATTTCTGGCCTACTCTAATGGGGCCCATACGTCCATGAAAATATGTCACATTGCTTGCTTATCAAGCATACAAGGTCGGGGAGATCACCTTGAGATCTGTAGTGCTTTCCCCTACTCCACCTTATTGTGAGGCTCAACGTGCTTCATCCTTTGCCCCTTCTTTGTCAGGGGCTCAGGGAAAATGCATGCCTATGGGAAACCCCCTCGCCCATCGAAGGTTACACAACCTTCCATGGTGCCTTTTGTTCCCGCATCCACATCCCATGTGGACAAGGGAAAGGTACCAATGCTACTTAAGGTATTCCCATCATCCCTATCATTCTAGACATTCCTCGCTCTGCCATTTATATCTAGGGAAGGAAGCCTCATAAGATCACACAGTCTCCTTTGGAACCTACCACTTAGCCTTTGAGGGCACCTTCTATTCCCCCAACTTCCCGCAGGGAAAAAAGGGGAAGGCCGCCCGTGACTGAGCCTCCAGTGCCTCCATCACCAGCCCCACCTCCTAATCCATTGGTTGGGCCCTCCTTGGTGTTGGCAATGACATATACGACCTCCCCCATGGAGAAGGATGACGTTCTACCCTCACAACCTTCTCATGCAGGTCCACATCTACGTTGGAACCATCTTGCATGTGAGCATAAGTGTCATCGACAAGAGAGGGCTTTGGCTCGTGAGGCCGCTGTGAGGGTGGAGAATACATCTTCTAAGCCCGTGTCCGCTGCTTTCACTTCTGCTTCTAGCTCAACTCCTACTTTTGTTTCCCTTCATCCCACTACTATGTTTTTATGCTTCCCCTACACAGGGAGTGACTATTGGGTCTTGCGCCAAACATGTCCAAGTGTTTATCTCTCCTTTGTAGGAGTCGTTGTTGATCACTACTCTGCTAGATATCCCTCGATTTCCTAAACTTGTGAAGATGTTGCACACACAAGTGGTTTCAAGTGTAGTAATCTCCGCTCAACATCTGCCTTCTCAGTCCCATGATCGCCATATCTGCTTCCCAGATGTCTTGAAGGAAGCGACAATGGATCATAGGGCTTCACCTCCATCGTTCAAGAGAAAGTTCGAGTAGGGCCCTGTCCCAGAGATTAGGCATCACAAGTCTGCTCTGACAGATCCTCTGTCCATTTCGGTTCTCACAATGGAGAAAGCTCTCACTTCTCTAGAGTTCATTTTCGCCCCTTTTGCAGAGGTTAGTGGGGACGCTTCTTCATCTGCACCTCCATGTGGATCTCCTGCGCATTGATGCTTGTATTTTAGATTCATTGGAGGAGATTCTGACGTTGATGAAAATATTCACATGATCCCTCTCACTCACCACAGTAGATCTCTTAGATGAGTAAGTGTCGATTTCTTCATCCTTATCTCTAGCTGCTGGTGGGGCGCCTGGGGCTTCCTTAGTTTTCGTACCATTGCAGTCTCGGACTCCCTCCCCGTATGATCAAGATTGGGTGGATGATGATCTACTGATCGATGTGAGGGCGGTACTTGCTTCTACATATGTAGATTAGAGTGTGTTTGTATGTGTTCCCCATCACTTGTCTTTTAATTTTGTTCCCTCTGGGAGGACCCTTGTACTCCGTTAGTACCTGGAAATGGGGGGTTTTCTATCATGCACTTCTTCTATGTGTTCTCTACTTCTTCTATTTGTCGTGATCTTGATTTTCAACATTTGGAGACAATGAGGGATGACCCTTTGGTGAAATGGTGGGGCTTCTTGCTTGTAGTGCCTACAACCAAGGTTCAAACCTCACGGGTTTGTCTCTACCATGTTAAGAATGAAGCATGAGGTTACTTGGGGAGAGCCTTGGAGAAATGGTGGGGCTTCTTTCTTGTAGTGCCTACATCTTTGGTTCAATCCATAATATTTATAGGAAACGCAATAGTGTCTCCCACAACTGTTGCGATTAGGGCATCTGTCGTCACTGATGCGGCCCTTTTTGATGGAGCTTAGGCTCCTCATGCCATCGCCGATTCTACTACTGTTGCTACTACTAATGCCGCCGACACTACTACTGCAATAGCCTCTATCGACGATGTTGGTTGTCGGCCTTCCTGCAGTTCCTTTGGTGTGGATGTTGCATTTGCGGTGCCTGGTGTGGAGAGTATGGATGACGCCTCTATGCGGGTTTCAAGGGTTTCAGCCTCTGCTTCTGGTAGGAAGGGTGGGGTTAAAGGGCCCTGTGTGGTGATTGTGGAGCCCTCCTCTACTGCTAAGATAGATGTTGCACTAAAGCTGGGAGCAAACCATGGGCCTTCTCCTATCTCTAATCCAATATCCATTATGGTGGATGTGGATGTGGAGGAGGAAATAGGCCATAATATTTCTTTGTTTTCTTCCCATGCCTTGATTTGCAGGTTCAGAGGTTTTTGGCCTAGCTTCTTAAAGCTTCATGACTGTATCTCTAGTCATTGGGAGCCTATCCTCATGGATACGGTGCACATCTTTCCCTTGGCCAAGGGGTATTTTATTGCAAAATTTGAAGATGTTTTGGATAGAAATAATATGTTGATTGAACATTTTTTCAGCCGCGAGGATTGTTTTATGCTCATGGTTAAGCCCTGGCATATTGATTTTAACCTTATTTTAGATTCATTCATCAGGTTTCCTATTTGCGTTTGTCTTCCTAATCTTCTCTTGCATTTATGGATCGACTCTCTGCTGGAGGGGATTGGTAATGCTCTTGGGGAATTTTTATTGGTGGATGGTGATTCTTTTGACATTCTCCACTCTACTTATGCTCACATTCATGTGGATATTGATCCCTCTAAGGGTCTTCCCATGGAGATAGTGATCAACTCCTCTAAAGGAAGATGGAATCAGTCTCTGGATTATGAAGGGATTCCCTTTAGATGCAGAAGGTGTTTTAAAATAGGGCATATGGCTGCTCAATGTGGAATGGGTAAAGAGAAAACTAATGCATCCTGGTGGAACAGTGCTTCTGCTCAACACTATGTGGTGGAAAAGAAGCATGTCTCACCAAAATTTTGTCCCAAGTGGCTGCGCAGGTCCCGCCTCCTCTTGGTGGTTTGGTTGTGGCTCCTGAGTGTTCTTCGATGATTACCTCCCCGGTGGTACTGTCACCTGGCTTGGTGGGGCTTGTTGTGTCTCTGATATCCCCTGGTGAAGCGGGGGTGGTGGTGGTTAATGGTTATGTGGATGTTTCTCCTGTTAAATCTATTGGCATTTTGGCTACCCCTACTGGTAGCTTTGATCGTTTTGGTGTGGTTGATGATCCTCCACGTTGGCAAGATGAGGTGGCTAGAGTTGAAGAGGGTTGGATTATTGTTAAAGGAAAAAAATTCAAGTTGTCATCTTCCTTTGATATGACTCTTCGTTCCCATCAGAAGGGTGCTAAAGGTAAATCCTATATTTGGATTTGTCTTTAGCTTGGGTTTGTATGAAGGTTGTTTCATGCATTGTCTCTCCTAGGTTGTGGGAGCCTGTTGTAAAACCCTCACTGTGGTTTTGACCCGTTTCGTTTAGAGGGCATTATTGAATATCTTTTGTGACTATTTTGTAGAGGGTTTCGGGGCCCCTTCAAAACCTGTTGTTACCTTAATCAAAAACATTTGGAGACAATGCAAAGTGTTAGGGGCATTTAGGCACCCCTTCCATGTTGAACCAAATTTTTATTTTATTATATCTTCATGTACCTTTATCCAAATCTGAGTCCAAGATGAAAACAATGAAATATCTCTTGAGAATAGATGTAGGTTTACACTTATGGGTTCTGACACCAATCCTTCGGATCCCCTTGTCCTTGTGTAGATGTTGTGGAAACATGTGTCACCTGTCAGGAAGTGACATTCCATGATGACATCTCATATTTTGGCATGCCACGACATCTTTTTCCTTCCTAGGAATGGTCTATGCTCCCCTTTGAGGAACATAGTCCATGCAAAGTTGGGGTTGTGTTATCTGTATGTATTTTATTTGATCTTTCACCTAACGATGTCTCTACACCACAGGTTTTTCGTGCAAAAAATTTCAAAATTCAACATTATCTACCTTTGTTGGGGCCAAACCACTATCTTTGTGTCTCATTCTTGCCCTATCATACACCTATCTAGCTTAATGCTATGCATATTGGTATGATCTTAAGCTGCCCTATCACACACCTATCTAGCACAATGCTACACATGTCAACGCACTGTGTCTAAGCCACCCTATCACATTCCTATCTAGCTCAACTCTAGACATGTCGATGCACCTATCAAACTCTCCCTATCACATGCCTATCTAACATTTTCTATGCATGTTGGAGCTTAAAAAAAATTGCCCTATCATATGGCTACTTGACATAACACAACTTGCCAAGCCATATCGACATACCATCAATGATCTCATATCAAACATATTGTCTTAATCATCTAGCACGCTCGTCTCAACTTATATGCTAGATCCAACTCATCAACAAATCAAGAATTCCTAACTGGGGGCAATCCCATGTGACAAAATTCTCGCAGGTAAGTTGGGTAAAATTCTCTTACTTTAGCTTCGCATTTCTTCTAAGGGTATTATGCTCACTAAAGTGGGGGCAAAATGTGATGGCTTAAATTTTTAACCCTCCTGTAAAAATCCATTTCCGTATTCATCCACTTTAGCCTAAGAATTGAGAGCCCCAAAATTCTCATCATTAGCCAACTCACTGCCCGCTTCAAGATCCCCGCTACGAGACCCTCACAACTCTAAACAAGTGTGCACCGCAGAGACGTCCACACGACATGCTCATGTCCACGAATCTACAGACATGCAGGTTGCCATTGAAGCGTTACAAATTGTCAACCTGCGTTCGTAAGGCCCATAATGATGGCTCGCCTGCATAGGATTCCATCCGAGTCCATAAAAACCCCTTCATTTACCCTTATTTTGTCTTATTATTGCTTTCTCATTCAAACTTCTTGGCTAATCACTTGGACATTCACACAAATTCATTTGATTATTTTCACACCTTCTTAACTCTCCATATCCATTTTTGTTACAGGTTCTCCATTACCAAGCTACTCAAGCTCTTGCATTTGGCTCCACAATAAGCACTTGGACTTCTTGCTCTCATTGGGGAGTCTTCTTTCTTTTTCTTTGTCTTTAGAACATGTTATCACTCTTATATCTTTCTTTACTTGCATTATTGTTCATTTGTCATATCAACTCGGTTATCTATCACCAATTTTATGTGTCTAAACGACTGTTGTGGTGGTGGAAACACTAAAGAAAGGACTTGACTGAGGCAAGTTTCTAAACATATACCCCAACCATTTCTCTTTCTTGGTTGTGTGTAGGTTTTCTCGGAGATTCATGGACCTCGAATATGAATGCATCATCAACCGTCAAAACAGGTCCCATTGCCTCTCTCTTTCTTTGTTTCATCATTTGCAATACTTAAAGTCTAGTTAGCATTTCATCTTCTTGAGTTATCTCCCTTTGATATTTCTAGTTTTCATCCTATCACTTTCTCTTCATTTACGTAGTTAGAGTAGTGGCATTCTACTAGTTTTTACATTATGTTATTTTTCTTTATTGTACATTCGTAGTGTAGTGTTTGTTAGTTTGTCTTGCAATTTATTTCTGCTCGTTCGTACCATGTCCATACGAGACGATAACACGTCACATTGGGCTTTGACAGGCGCTGGTATCCTTGTGCCGCACTTTTTTTTAAAACAGTGAGCTTGCGAAGCTCGAGATTTGTTCATTTTAGTTAGTCCTTTTAATTAGTGTAATAAAAATATTTTTATCTATATGTTTACTTTAATTATAAAGAAATGATACACACTTGATCAATTAAACCACTTTTGGACATCTACATATAAACGCTTAAATGATCAAACTCAAACACTTTATAAGTAGCCAAGCATAACTCTTAATCTTGTGTCTGATCCCCCTAACACTCCTAGCTAGCAATGTGAGGTGGTGCAATGAAGTCGTGCATCCCTTGAGGTTTTAACCATCCTCTAGGTGGGTGAATTATTTTCTTCCCCACAACAATATAACTTGCAATTTACTAGTGGCACATCATATCAAGCCAAAGCTACCATTGATTTAATTTACATTTGTCATGCCCAAAACTAGGGCAAAATACACACACAAATTTTTTTGAAACACACAAGTACGCACTACTAACCAAGGTTGAGTTGGAAAGGTGATAGCACGGAAGAGTTAACTTTCGAGTTACAAGATATATACAGAAACTGAATTAGGGTCATGACACAAACAGATGCAGAATTTGGGGCATCAACTAGTTCCACGGGTTATACGAAAGATTAACTCCGGTTGGTCTAACTCTGATTCCATGTTTAACTACGTTTAGCATCAAGATGATAGTTAGTTGTTATGAACCTATGTTGAATTAGATTGACCTAATATTTACTTAACTCTTAATCTAGATTACAACTGAATCCATTCAAATCTAGTTTCAGTTTTCTTTCAACATTAACTACTAGTTCAAAACCTAGTCAAATTAATATTCTACTCACTTTTTAAATAACATACATGAAACATTTATCAATTGACATGCTTAAAATTGAATAACAATTTCACTATACCAAACATCTATTAACTAAAATCTAATAGCTGAAATCAAATTTGATTTCCTAACCTACCAACATCATTAATAAAATTATTCCCCTTTGATGAAAACACATGCATTCATAATTCATCAATCCTTTAACATAACAACTTTAAATTAACCTTTAATAAGACGATTAAATTATCTTTTGGTACAAAATTTAAATTAACTTCTAATTAAAATCTAACATAACCCCTAACCCCTTGAACACAAGAGTAACATATTCTTTTTTTAAAAATTTTTATGATAAAATTTAAACTAACATTAACTATACATTTGGATACATTGAGTAAATCCATTTCTCTAATAGGCTAATCAAAACTTTAGGCCAAAATCCCTATTAAATAAATTAACAAATCTCACAATTTAAAATAACCAAAACACTAATGTTAAGGATCCATTTAAAATGACTAATTATTATATTAATAAGTTGTTCTAATACCAATTAAATTTGATCATGCTAATAAGTTCGTTCATCTATCATAACACTAAAATTATTAATCTAATAATTAATGCTACATCATTGAATCAATATATATGTATAAAATGCTACCCAATAAAAAACAATATAGAATTAAACCTAATTAACTAACTTAAACTTATCAACTAATTACCAATTAATCTAATTTATCTATCAAATAAACCCTAATCCTAACTAATCTACTAACTAGAGCTACAATATTAATTCAATTTATATATGTATAACATGCTACCCAATTTAGAATTAAACACAATAAAGGATAGACCTGATTACTAATTTAAACTATCAACTAATTACTAAATAATCTAATCCATCTAACAAATAATCTCTAATCCTAACTAACCTACTAACTTATTAAACTATTAACTTATTAATATATTATTCCCCAACCACAAAGTCAAAAATGCCTTGGGGGGGTCGAATTGCAATGGGGAGAGTGCAGGTTGACATGACATGTTTTGGGGGCCCACCATATATCCTACCTACTTCCTTCCACAAGGGATTTTGCATGGCATAACAAGACCTCCAAAGGTGGCGCGGTTTTTGAGCAGGGAATATGATGTGTTTGCTATGGCCCACCTACCAATCTCCCATCCTCCAAGGTGAATTCGCATGAAGGGAGAGTTGACTTGGTAAAGGGGATGTCAGAATTGCAGGGTATGACAGCAAGGGGGGGGGTACATGACCCAAGTAGTGCAACCCCTAAAAACCTTTAAATTTATTAATAAACTTTGCAAAGTGGCGCCCAAACAAGACGTAAGAAGGGTAAGGAGTATGGTAAGGGTGGGGCCCACAGAAAATGGGTAAAGACTAGACGAGTTTAATTTAGTATTTAGGATTAATTTCATGATTAGGTTAGGGGAATTAGGAATTCAAATTTGATTAGAGAGGGAGCACATTGGGAAAGGAATATTTTCTGTGGTAAGGAGAATATTTTCTTTCCCATACAAATTTCAGAGAGCATTTTTGCTCTAAATCTGGAAAGTGCTATGGGCTTTGTTTGTTTTAAGCTCTTCCATTTTGATTTACTTGGTTCATTTTTTGCAATAGACCATTGTATGCATTGGGTTGATTTATAAGGACAATATACCAAGAAGACTAGTAATACTAATTGATTTTTATATTATTCTACTAACTAGTTTGATTTGTTATTGATATCAAGGTTCTTTCTTCTTCTCAAGGGTTGAGATGGAAATGGAGATTTTAAATGAAGAAAGTTGAATCTATGGAGATGGAATAAAGACTTCCAAGGGGAGAAAAGGAGTGTTCCAATAACTTGAAGGCTTATATTTACATACATTATGGAGGTTTCAAGATTCACAATTTCTCAAGATTTTTAGGAAATGAAACTATTATATTTTCTTTCTCTTTCAATATTGGGTATTCCTCTAACATGTATGGTTACTCCTTTTCTTTTAAGAAATAGAATGCAATATGCATGAACTAAAGAATCCATCATTTACATAAAGAATGAGATCTTACAATCTACATTTACACATCTTCAAGATGATAAACCTACACAATACATGGATGGTATGCAACACTTCTTCCTTTAATGAATCATTACATAAAGAAGGAGATCTCTTCACATCTAGCTTGAAAAGCTTCAAAAAGAACATTACAACAATCAACAAGAATGAATTTCAATACAATGAGTGACTATGCAACATTGAAGTTGCTTACACACAACCACCCCCAAATAGGGATTTCTTTCAAGTTTCTTCACCATCATCATGACTCCAAAAACCTGCAAATTTCATGAGGGGAAACCATGGGAGCTCACCTCCCAACCAAGGCCTCAATGAGGCCACCCTCGAGCTTGGAGAACCAAGGCTAAACAAGATAACACATCCAAATTCTCACAACATCTTATATGCACAAGACAACAATAAACTCCCAACCAAGGTTTCACAAATGAGTTTTCCAAAACCCATTGAAGTAGGGTGAAGGTGGGCTTTTCCAAGGAGGAGAATGTCATTTGCATTTTTTTCAAATTCCTCAATAATAGTTTTTCCATGCATTTCCAAGGCTTCATTGACATTCCTTCCATATACACATTTGGTTATTTCTATACCAAAACAATATTTGCAACATGGCTTTATGGAGCCCATACTCCATAAAATTATCCCTCTTCTCCAAGAGAAGAAATTCTCACTACAATGGAGAGCCCAACTAACCCCTTCACCCAAGGCCACTTCTTCCCTTCCCAAAGGGTGAGTAATGCCTTAACTCCCATGAACATCACTCCCAATCCAAAAGAACAAGAATTGATACAAAAATCTAAATGCATTCCCAACCCAACACATGACAACAAAATTTACATACAACACTATACAAGATTACATACATGAACACCATACAAGATTTCATATTCATAAAACAATAACATCCAATTCTACTTGTAACAAACAAGCACTTCATGACAAGGAAACCAACCTTCCAAATGTGTTATGACAAAAATAAACTTGAGAAGAGCCCAAATCCTTATCCTTCCTCTATCCAAACCCTAATTGTCTCTAAAATTAGAGAGTGGGTGAACACCCACTAAGTCTCCCAAAACCCTCTAAAAAGACCCCCAAAAGTGTACT
>MU226841.1:2137555-2147990 GCA_018584345.1 Thuja plicata | reverse complement strand
TATATATATATATATATTACTAACACAACCAAAATCACGAACGCACAAATTGCACACATCATGAATAAACCAACCAGAAGCATCTTCTCATGTTAGGCTAACTAAATCAACTTAAAATATTGTTCCATAAGGTAACATGACATGATTTTATCTCAATCATAGAGAAATATAAGAATGAATTCATGCATAAATTCTTGAGAGAGAGAGAGAGCATCGTATCTAGGAACTAAAAAAAAAACATCTTAACATCTTATTCATCAAATCATATAGAAGCTTATCATTACTCTCATAGTAATAAGCATGTGGCAATTTTCAACCATGCAAATATGTTTAAAGTGAAAAATATATAATCTCACACAAGTATGATGATCTATGCAATACTGCATATCCACAAGTGTTCTAAAGGAAAATTCACATCATCAAATTATGAGTATATTAAGAACAATGTCTCATATCTTATTCCTTATGCCTAATAAATAATATGATATTTACTAAAGGAAATTACATAAAGGACTAAGACAAATTATGGAGGAAATTACATGAAGAAGAAGTAAGACAAATTATGGTAATATCATGAAATCACAAATCATTAACATGAAGAAATTCATTATAGTTGCAATCCCAACCCCCAAGATTTCAGTGAATTGAGAAACAATTACCCTTCCTAGTACGATAATATCCTAGTTCTAAATTCCTCTTTCATTCTTTTATCTAATTCATCAAGGAATTCACAAAACATACCAAGGATTCCAAATCACATCATCATCAAATCTATATTTAGAAAATAAAATACATCAAATTTATATTTAGAGATTAAAATCCAAGTTATTATTGGATGATATGTTTAATCAAAGATATATGAATGGATGAGACTCTTTTGAGGGTAAAGAGGCCATAGAAAATTTAAACACCAAAATTTCTATGTACCTAGATTCTCAAGCTTTGTTTAAGTATTACAGAATTCTCTTGTATATAAATATAACAAGAGACGCAAGCGTCAAAGTTCCTGCCTATTGTGTAATGTTTTTAGGGGTAAGATATGGTGAAATAAGAATGTGTTTAAGGAGTTCATTATCTTCGTAATTAATTGTAACTTATGAAAGAAGTTATGGGGAAATCATAAATAATCATTTTGATGATTTTGTAACTTCAATTTTTCATATGTATACTTTAGGAAAAATAGCATTATTTAATAATGAGAAATATGACCAGCTATTTATTATTTTAATAATATACAATAACAAAATAGTAAATATGACAAAAAAAAAAGTTATTATTAAAAATATAAATATATATTTAACTATTAATATCTTATATTTATTATTTTAATAATATAACAGCAAAATAGTAAATAGGACAAAAAAAATGATCAAAATAAATTATTTTATAAATTATATTAAACATTTATTCTAAGCATAAAGAGTTAAACATTTAAATTTTTTAAAATAAACAATTAAAATTAATTGTTTTTAAAAATTATAATTAAGTACAAAAGATATTTAAGAATTTTAAAATCTTAAATGCTAAAAGTAGTTGAATATAAGGTATATCTTTATATTATATTATATAATTTAATTTCAAAAAATGACAAATATTGATAGCTCCAATAATAATAATACATTTATAATGTACATTTAGTACAAATGATATGACATGTTCTTTAATGCTCCAAAAAATACTACCATGTGCTTTTTAAATTTTCTTTTAATTAAATTTTTAAAGTGTGAATTTTCTCATTGCCTTTTTTGTTTCCAGTCAATAGAATTATAAATAAATAGTATTATTTAAATATGTTGAAATTATCAAACTTTACAAAACGTAAATAGACTTAAAAAATCTTAAAATCTGATTGGTTAAATTAATTGATTTCAAAACTAAATGATTGCAATAGTTACCTGCCTATGGCATAGGCAGGAACTAATAATGGCCAAGGGAGAAGAAATAAAATAAAGAAGGTGTAGCAGATGGAATTCAGCTGCACGGCAGAAGAAACCTCTGCTCACCAATCCTTTCCACTGATTGTTAGTACTTTGTCCTTCTTTGCTCTGATTTCCTGTCGGAGATAGCTATGAAAGTATAAGTAGAGCATAGGGAGTTATCCCCAAGAGAGACACGGTGGCTTTCAGTCAAGACTCAAGACCATCCTCATTAATGACTTGTATAAATACCAGATCTCCTCCTCCACTTGCACCAACAACCCCTCGTAACAACTCTTCAAGCAACATACGTTTCCAACAATTAGTGGAAATAGTCTGCACTATTTTCCTTATCAAGCGTCCAACAGGTACAACCCCCCCCTCAACCCATCCTAATAGTCATTCAGTATCCCAGATTGAACATATGGTTTGACCGAGTCAAGCATAACTACTCGCACACATTACCCTATAAAAGGTGGAGCTGGCCATTTTTTTTTCCTGCAGACGAGTCTTTCACGCAAGAGTCAGTTCTTAAAAAGTTTGTCCCTTTAAAGCCCACTCTTTGTTCAACTGTTTTTGGATGTCAGATATTTTGGGTTATGACAAATAGTATCTAAGAGATGATGACACACATGTTGGAAAGAAAGTAGATGGGCAAAAGCTATTGGGTTAAATAAAGTCTATTTATTTAATAAACACTAACAAATGCTGGATATAGTCAATTCTAGAAGATGCTGCAATTTGAAAATGATTTTCGGAATATGGACTGGACCTGTTTGGTTCACCCGAAAGATGAGTAAGAAGATTCATAAGGATTTTTAATTGTTTATTTCTTAATTTCTTTGAATATATACACACACATGTATATATATACACACACCTGTTTATGTGTATTTATACACACATGTGTATATAGCAAAGTGTGTATATATACACATGTGCGTATTTATACACGTGTATATATACACATGTTTGTGTGCATGTGTGTATATACACACATGCATACACATGTTTGTGTGCATGTGTATATATACACACATGCACACATGTGTGTATATACACACGTGTGTATATACACACACGTGTGTATATAGAAATATAATATACAAGATATTAAATTTAGTTTTATAAAAATTGGAATTCAAAATTCCAATTCCACCTATTTGGGTGGAAGATGCATATGCTCATTTTGGGGCAAAATGGGAATTTTGAGATTCCAATTCTAGTTTTTTTGGATGGACAAAAACAAGAAAGAAACAAAACTGGGAATTAGATAATGCCAATTCCAGGCATATTCCAGCTACCAAACAGACCATATGGCTCCTAAAGGATCGTGGTTAAGAAAGAAGAACCATAATTAATCATCTCCGAATATTTGGTAGTATAATCCATCTCTTCATTCTAAAAAAATGAAAGAAGAAAAAAACGAGAGAAGATGGATGGAAAGAATGTTAAGTGTATCTTCGTTGGTACCATTAGTAAATCCAAAGCCCATTGGCTAGTTTATACTACAATCCAAAAGATAGTGTAGTTTATCCTTCAATCCATTGTTTTAACATTGGCATATAGTATCTTTAATGAAAGTCCACATTCAAAATTGTAGACAAGCAAATGTGGCCCTTGGTTAGTCACATGCAAAATTGTTGACAATTATTCCTAGAGAAGATGAGCAGCAAAAATGATTTCAAAGCCAGCTTCAAGGAAGAATATGCAGGTACTAGTTCCTCGTGAAAGGTCAGTCTCAATCATCAAACAATTTAAAGGTGGGATTGCTCCAAATAAAAACATAATCAAATGGAACTTCAACAAGAGTATGCAATCAACTCGGAATAGTAAGTCGAAAATATGCATCCCAAGAAATAAATTTAGCATTAATGTAGAGCAGTAGTTCATTCCTTAAAACCAACTTCTATCAACGAAACCCTAGAGTTGAAAGAATGGATTGAAGCAATATAAGTAGAATAATATGCACTTATGCATGGTCAAAGTTGGGAGCTTGTTGACCTAGTCATGGTAGGGAAGAGACTCATCTCATTCAAATGAGAATTTGAAACAAAACAAATAGTAAATGAAACAAAACAAAAAGTAAATGTGACCATTGACAAACACAAAGCTCCTTTGCTCACACACGGTTGTGATGAAAGGAATTGACTAAAACGAGAGCTCTACACCAAAAGAAAATGGAAATAAAACCATCAAACCTAATGGTCTCACCTATAATACAATTTTAATGGTTTGTTTATTAAATGGATGTCAAAATTATAGTTTTGCAAATTCTATGAGTACTATTTAAGTTGTCAAATACTTTCTATTTATTTTGCTAGACAAGTTTTCAAAGTTTAACTCTTCATTTTTTTATAGACACAAAAAGATGTGGGTAAAAATGTCATTGATGTTAAAATGTTGGTTAAAATGTATTTTTCATATGTTAACACTATAAAACCATGCATTTTCTCTTTCAAGGAGTCAATTTTTAATATAATACATTGTGTAATTGAATTTTACAAAAAAATATGTTTCTTCAAGAGATTTTAATTTTTAGCACTTTCATTAAAAAAGGTTTTGTGAAATCTTTGTTAAATATTTGTCGAGTTCAATATATCAGGCTTGCCAAATACTCGTTAAATCCGAATTTACAAACTATGATCAAAATAGCATTTGTAAAAGATCTCTATAAAGAAGTGTAAATGAAACAATTCAAAGGATTCAAAGTTCAAGGTGAAAACAAAAATCTAAGAATAAAAGCTTTTGAATTTAATTGTATTATTTTTTTGGATCCAAAAAAAACTAACAATTGTATCCAATTAAAATCACTATAAATAAGGCAAGCACCTCATGTGCAATGCATAAAAATCAGTGGACACCTAATGCGTGGTACATCCAAATCAATGACCAACTTCACATGCATGGCTTTCATTGAAGCCTTTTGAATTACTACTTTCACATCAAGCGGAAAATGGAGAAATTGTCATCTTGCTCCTGTATGCTGATGACCTTGTGATAACCAGCAATACTGAAACGTTGATTTCATAAATAAACATTGATTTGCATACCTTTCGGCCCAGATTTGCAATTACGTTCAACATGAGTTCTCCTCAAGCCAAACTTGCATTTATGTCAAACATCACTATTTGCTTTTGAATGGCTCTGGGCAATTATTTTGGGATCATTCCATGGGCTTAACCATTCTGAATTTGATCCACCCCTCCAATTTCCCCTCCACTGTCTATGCTTTTGAGGATTATCCTCTTGTTCCTCGTCATGACCAAATAGTAATAATGAATTAGTTCGAAATATTCTTACAATTCTGTCCTTTCTTGATTAAGGTTCAATGAGTTTTTGTTTTTTTAAATCCATATCTTTTATTGGAGCTCAATTGTTATTCTACATAAAACATATCAAGCTTCAGAGGATGCAAATCCTGGATTCATGTAAAACCGCCACTATTATCTCTATTAATTTGAAACACCAACATCCCTTAATTTACAACTCTCACCCAAAACAATATTTGTAGAAAACAAAACATATATTAGGCCCAATACCCATCTGCCAATGTCCTGAAGAACAAAAAAATGGCATAACTATTTAAAATGAACCAAACATTGTAGAGACTGCACTGTTACAAATTCCAAATACCATCATCTCTTGCAGCAGGAAAGACCTTACATTGGTTATAATACATTATTAGAAGCCGCCGCCAACATTCTAGTATTTGTTACAAATACATATTGTCTTTGTCCCGATCTGTACTGTTTTCATACCTTTGTTGTCAACTTTGCTTGTGCAGTTGTGTGCCTGTGTAACATGCAATAAATTTCAGTCAATCCTGAAGCTTTAAAGGTTAACGGTTTAACTAACATTCTAGGAAAACAATTTAGGTTTTAAAAATAAAGCAAATTTTATTCTTGCTCTCTAAATGCGAGCTATCAGTGGCTCTCCCGAAGGTCTCACTCATGAATTTACTTTAGATTTACAAAGATACTATCAGTTTTACATTCACACTGATTGCCTAGCTAACCTTCGATTGTTAGGCAATTATTTAAGGGCTTCCCTAAAAGGTTTTCCTCTCTTAAAAGAGTACAATTACTTCCAATTCCAACACCTAAAATTGCAACCCCGCCTCAAGTCACAGAAATCCATTACTAGCTTTGTCAGCCTTGAGATTGCAGAGATCTGTATGGTGAATGTTGCATGCATAAAAGTTTAATGAATATTTTTTTATTGGGAAATCTGATTGGGAAATAATTTTTTTATGGATCAATGAGTTTGACCTAAAGACTACACAGTTGAATCCTGATAGCCCTACTTATCAAATCTGATTGAATTGGAATAGACTATCTGATGCAGTAGAAATGGGAATGCAGCCCACATTCCCCATAACCAAACACCACATGCCTGTAAAGCATCTAAGGCTTCCTTCCAGAGTCCAAGAACAGGATTCGCAGCAAGCCTAGATGTCTGTTAGTGTGCAAGGCTTCCTTCCCAAGTCCAAGAATAGGATTCCCAGCATGCCCACGTAACTAGCAGCCAATTTCTGGAAATGCTCTTCCAATGAAATGTAGTCCACGAGAGTTTGGGATAAATGATAAGGACTATAGTACAATAAGGTATGAGACAATGACAGATGCGGTAGCTGTTGGGCAGGACAAAAGTTTGGCAGGCCAACATATTACACATAAATCAAACCATCAGAAACCCATCATCTACACATACAAATAGGAGGCAACCATGCTCATGGAAACATTATAGTGTAAGAAAATACATAAAACTAATCACTGTATGATTTGTCCCATCAATAATCCGACCCTCATTTATCATAATATAATTCATTAATCATGGCAAGCGAAAAGATCTGTTTGAAGGGTTAAATTTTCTTTTTTACAAATAAAAGGAATTTTCACTTCTCAAGAAAATTTGATTGCAGGAAGCTGAATTGGTCTAATGGCCAGAAAAGGGCGTGGGGAAAGCCGGCAGGGGGATCCACATGACAAAAAGCTAAGGAAAGGGACCTACTTAGCATTGGCTTGCCAGTTTTATGGCTTGCTTCAACAGGATCTGAGCAGCTGTTAACCTGCCATGTGATGCAAGATCATTGGGAAACCAAGAATCTCACAACCGCCTTATTTTGCAGACACAAAGTGAGGGGATGGAAAGTTATTTTGTCGAGTGTGCTGGGGAGCATCTTTACATATTTGATATTTTGTTCCATTAGTAGCAGTGTTTTATTCTTAGGGAAAATACCTAAAGGAATTGTAATTTTATGATAGTTGGGTACATAAATTTTGGGGAATTTTTTTGAGTAGAATAAGGCTTTACTGCATTTTTTTAGATAAGGAACTCTCTCTGTATTAGCATGTAGCAGGATAAAGAAAATGAAATATTGGAGATTGAACTATTTGTACTTCTGGATATATACTGTAAAGAAAACTTTGGACTTGCTCATTATTCTAACGTTTCCTCTGATTCAGTAGCTTTCAATTTATTGATGCATGCAGAATTTCTTTCCCTGGTTTCAGCTATCCATTTATTCATGCAAGTTTCTTTTTCAATACCTGAGGTCAGTTTCCTGGTTTGCAGGAAATAGATAGTTTCAGGTCAAAGGGAAGTTCCAAGTTTTCCCGATCGTTCCTTCAAATATGAGTGAACTTGTGTGAAGAACAGTGCAGGGACAGAGCCATCTGCCTCCAATATTTGACTAATGAAGAGTTGTGTAACTATGATTGTTTATAATTTGGAAACTTGTACGAATGAAAGCAAAATCATTCTTACCTCAAGTCATATCCTGGGAAACAATAGCTGCAAGTCTAGTAACAACATCCCGAATTGCAGGCCTCTGTTCGACTTCATAATCTGTGCACTCGCATGCAATTTTGAAGAACTTCACCAATTCCTCCTCCGGATGTTGGTGAGCAACGAATGTATTTTTGAGAGAAGGGTCCAACAAATCCATGTATTTTTCGTCTTTCACCAGCCCATGCACCCAATTCCGGAGAGTTCTCTTGTTGGTATCCATTATATGGAGATTAGGTCTCCTCCCCGTAGCAATCTCCATCATCACCATCCCAAAGCTGTAAACATCAGCCTGCGTGTTAGCTTTTGTCCCGCCTGCATATTCAGGGGGCATGTAACCCAGTGTCCCAGCAGCTTGTGTTGAAATATGGCTCTTTTGAGGATTCATATGCCTAGCCAGACCAAAATCAGTAATCCGGGCCTCAAAATATCTATCCAGCAAAATGTTACTTCCCTTTATATCCCTATGAATAATAAGGGGATTACAATCATTGTGCAAGAACGAAAGCCCAGCAGCTACCCCTCTGATAATCCTAACCCTCTTCCTCCAATCCAATACCTTACCGGCATCTTCCCTTTCGTGTAGCCATTCATCCAGGCTTCCATTCTCCATAAACTTATAAATCAACAACCTCTCTTGCCCCGATATGCAGTACCCCAAAATCTCAACCAAATTCGGGTGCCGGATTCTCCCCAGAGTGTCCATTTCAGCATGGAATTCTCGAATCCCCTGGCATGCATCCATGCTCAGCTTCTTCACAGCCACCACAGTCCCATCTGTCAAGAACGCCTTGTAAACCAATCCAAAGCCCCCATCCCCAATAACCCTGTTTTTATCAAAATCATTGGTTGCAGTGGCCAAATCAGTCATACTCATTCTGGGAAGTCTAGGATCAAACGTGACGCTTTCTTCATTGGTGTGTTGCACAACAATCCTTTGCTCTGCCCTAATCAGCTGGTTCCTCCTCTTCTTCCAGTGCTCATACAATTTCTTGGGCCAGATGAGGAGAAGTAGTAAAAGCCCCACAGCCAAGAATCCTCCAACCCCCGCAGCACCCGTAAGAATAATAGTTCTGCTTTTGCTATTTTTCCCTCCTTGCTCAACAACATTATGCTGGTTGCCATTTTCTTGGTTTTGCAGCAAATGACGATTTCTATGTACAGCCAACACCAAATCTGTCGTGCCCAGAAGAAATGGTCCTGGTCCTGGTCCAGTTCCTTGTTCTGCACCCACATCATATTTTGCAGCGCTGAATACAATTAAAGAGAATAACAAGACCTCCTTTGCAATGGCCGCCATTGGTATTTGGTGAGGTCTGGTAATGGGTTGTTTGCAATAATAAAGATCATAGTTTGGGGGTTCAAAGTTTGACCAATAAACGTAGAGCGCCAACAGTGGAGAAACTTCCACTGTGTTTCCTCCACAATGTACCGCTGTCAGTTTTCGCTCCCTTTCTTAATCGATCAATTTCCTTACAGCATGGTCCCATCCAGGTCTTTTTAGTAAACAATTTGTAATATAAATTCAAGATATGAAATTATTAGAGTAGACTGAAATAAATTTAAATAAACTGTGTTTTTTAAAGGGCTAATTAAGTGTAGTCTTAAGCCCCATTTTAATTCTTGAAATCTATGGCAACATGAAAAACTTTACATCCTGGGAATATTTTTATCTTTAAAGATATTATACAATTTTCTTATATTGTCAAGATTTTACCAAGTAAGATTAAGATATATCTAAATTGTTTGTTTGCTTGTTTGTTTGTTTGTTTGTTTGTTTTTTTTTCCCCTTTTTCATTCAACTTGATGATGTTTCTTTAGCACATTGTTAAGGTTTTACCACGTAAGTTTATGTCTAGTTTTTTGTAATATATTATTTTGCTTTATCGTTTCTTTTATTTCTTGGCACCTAATTTGTACTCCAAATTTACATGATTTTGTGTCTTGGCACCTAATTTGTACTCCAAATTTACATGATTTTGTGGAGTCATGTTTTCTCAGCAAGACACCCATTGCAAAATAACTTCTAGAGTAGACAAGTTTCCTTTTATTCTCGTTTTGCATGTGATTGAGAAAAGGGAAAAATTGGATTGAAATCAAATAAACTAAGGGAACTAAGGGAAATAGAGTGGTACACTATAATAGATCTATTATTTCATCCTATTACTCATAGAAATATTGCTCAAAATTAATCAATTTATACAATAGATATAAAACACATTTAATATAGCCTAAAAGACAACATTAGCGATAACTTTAGTGGCGATTATTCGCCAATTGGCGAATGTCGCATGTCGGCGAGCGGGGAATTGGCGATTGTTTTACATATATTCGTTTCACCCTATCGCCTGGCCATTATTAATATTCGGTCCAATGCCTGGGCCCATCGCCCCGCGCGATATTTAGTTTTATACTTTTCTTACACATTATCGCCAATGGAATCTAATTTTTGGTCCCCATAAAATTTAAAAATTCGCCTATAATTTCTAGGCGGCCCCAAATGGACGGCCTATATTCGCCACTAGTTTTATAAATATATTTATAGGCGGCCCCAAATTCACCCGACATTTTGCAGACGCGTGTCTCAAACCGACCCCAATTTGCCAACTTTATTATTCATACTTCGTCTTGGGCGACCCGTAATTGCCTCGCAAATAACAAAAGACGTGTTCAAATTACGCGGGCTTCGCCAAATTTGTATATCTTGACCTAATACCTCCCGCCGAATT
>MU226841.1:2118591-2129026 GCA_018584345.1 Thuja plicata | reverse complement strand
AGGCTTTAGGAAAATCTAGTGCTACTTTCATGAATCAACCTTTTTGGCACTCCTTGGGATGTACCTCAATATATAGAAGACTGTTAAGTCCTGCTCTTTTAAGAGACTTGATGCTTCAATGGTTAAATTGAAACACAATGACCTATTCTAATGCAATTTGAATTGCAAATTTTTAGATCTATTTAAGTACATTACCTCTCTGATCAAAATATCAATTCAATTCTTTGTGCTCCACACTTTTTGTTCATGTGATACTATGCTTCACTGTTTGTTGGTGTCTGCAGAATTCCTTAGCTCTTCTTTCAGCTTGATTGATTAGGACTGTATGAAGTTATCCTTCTTCAATTTCTCTTCAGCATCGTCTTTCTATTCACCCCCATGATTGTGATTAATTGGAAATGAATTAAGCTTGTCTCTTATATAGACATGATATTCACCGTCTCTTGATTCTTGATTCTTGATTCTTAGCGTGAAAAACAATCTAGCCAATCTGATTTAAAGCATAACTTCTGATTTATCTTGTAGTTATCTTTATGCCAACTGTACAAATCTTCTTTAAACCAATCACTTAACTCTGGTTGAATAAAACAATGAACACAACCATTTAAGTCTATCTTTAGCTCTTGCCAGCTAGATATTTTGTCATTTTATGAACTCTTTGTTCTGTCGGTCAACTCTGTAGTTAGTCATCAGTGACAACTACCAGTTTCGTCGGTGTGACTCTAGTCAGCTTCGAGATCTCCGTCCGTCGGGCATGATTGGATTTTACTCGTTAGGCAATACTATCTTCTTCTCGTTGGGTATCACTGTGACTTTGGTTCTTTGCCTTTACCGATGGTGTGCACCCCGTCGGTGTTATCTGTCACTTAGTGAATACTTGACTTTTATGCATTGTTGACAGCATAATATTTCTTCCATTGATTCTCTGAAGTCTTTGGCATTATATACATGACCGTACAGATGATATCAAGTTGACATCAATGACAATACAAACCATTAACTGATTTAATGTCTTGCATTATATTCAAATTAACATTATCAAACATTTAATCAGTTACATGTCATCAAATTTAACTATAGTTCTAAGCATAGAAGTATAAATCAACAAAAATGTGATTATACTCGATTAATTGGGAATCACCGATGTTGCCAATTTATTCCCCCAAAAAACATGATTTTTTGGTCAACGATTATCAATGAATTTTTCATGATTTTTTGGTCGATTAATTAGTTAAAAATCCCAGTTAATTGGTAAAAAAATCCTATATAGTAGTTTTCACAAAGAAGATGCAGATTTCAAGGGGCATTGAACATGGTGGTCAAGAAAAGGATCACATTAAAGGTAGGGTTCCATGCATATCCATAAAACCCTACTTCGCGTTGCTATTTTTTGTTGAAATAATGGAATGGTGTGTACTGAGAGGGGAGGGGCGAATCAGTACCCTTAAAATTTTTTATCAATTAACCTTAATCCTTTAGTAATCAATTCCTTGTATTACCGACCATATGTGCATTTATTATCTTATGCATGTTATATCAATTCATAAACTTAATTGCACGTAAAATTTCATAGAAAAATTCATGAAATATAATGACACATGACACAAGATTTGGTAACGCAGAAAACCCCTGTTAGAAGGTAAAAACTACGGTTAGGATGAAACCCACAAAAATTAACTATCTGCAGAATGGAAGGGGTCAATTAAGGCTTACAAGTTCGATCACTTCTGATGATCTTACCCCGTTAGGAGTAACATGTTTAGACTGGTTAAGGTCTACTCTATTAAGAGCTTTATCAACACTATTTAGTATGCACTCGATAGCCTTGGATCTTGTTCTTTATAACTGATTCCATCTTTTTTTTTTCTTATGCATATAACTTTATCTCTGATCCTTAGATGTGTTTCTTGGCTATAATCATCATCACATTGTGTTGTTCTAATTGCTTACACATATATTTATAAAATGAATTTGACCTAAATAAGTTTCACGCATTACAATGATAACTCTATGATCAAAGGTTTACAACTTGACCTTGATCTCCTAGTTTGCATGTTTTCAATCAGTTAGACTGATTAAAACAATTATAATTACTTTACTTGTCCCTCAAGAAATGGACTTAAAGCTAAGCTTTAAGATAAATATAAAACTTAAGTGTTTTATCTGATGTGTAAGTTAGATCCACATTTCTCAGAACAAAACTGTCTCTCGGTAGACTGGTGCTCGGGTTGCTTTGTAGTCTTTCCTCTCAGGATGCTCTGTAGACTGTCCTCTCAGGTTACTCTGTAGACTGTCTGTCAGGTTCCTCTATTGTCTTCTTTGTCGGGTTACACTGTAAACTTTGTTGTCGGGTTCCCTTGTGAAGTTGTCTCTCGGGTTCCTCTGGTTCCCTTGTACTTAACATTTTCAATGACCTCTATTAACTATTGTGTTAGGTTGCACTATAAACCTGTCTTTCGGTGTTGATGTTACCGACGGTTCAAAAATGTTTTCCCTTGTATACTAATGGAAAAAATACGACCATCAATCTCCCCATTTGATATTAGTATCAAAAATTGATATGTGCAAAACTAAAATGTTTAGTATATACACCATGTGATCACTTTGATTCCCCCTATGTATATTCTCCAATATAGTGTATGTACATGTATATATTCTTGCCTTTATACATTTATTTCTGTCTTTCCTTATTTTCCCCCTTTTACCTTATTAATTCCCAATTTTTCATTTCTCTCTTTGTCACATATTATTTCCCCCTTTTTTATAATAAGGACAAAGGTGTAAATACTTACAACTTGTCAAAAATGTGGGAATGGGAGTTCTTCATGTCTTTCATCATTTTATCTCATTTCTCCTGAAGGTGTTCCAGGGTCATGTGCTCCAATGTTATTCTTGCGTGCATATCATAGATACTGTCGGTGACAAACATCTCCGAGGTGGCAATCAATTGTCTTGCTATAGTCATATGTTGTTGCAATAATGTGAGATTAGGTAGAAATAGAGCTTGAAGCTCGGTTACCTCATCTCTAAATTTGGATTTTGCCTCTAAAATCTCAAGTCTCAACCTTTTAGCTTCCATAATCTTGTCATAATGCAACTTGATTGCAGTGTCATTGGTTGTAAGACCTTGTGCACTAGCATTTAGATCTGCATCTATCTGTGCAATATTCTCACTATTTTCCTTAGTGAATTTCTCTATTGTGCATAACTTATGAGCTAAGGTTATAGATTCTGAAATGATTGGTTCCAATGCATTGACTAGTTCAGATAGATTTACCTTGTTCTCTGTCACTTCTTGGATGATTTTCTCTATTAATTTGTATTGGTACTTTTGCTCTGCATGTTCTTATATTTCCTTTTCTGCATCCACATTTTGTGATGTGATGGCGTTTGTAAGAATTGTTAATTGATCAATGATAGGAGCATATTGATCAATGTCGGTATTAGGTACAATCTGCTATAGTATGTCCCTTGTGGTTTCTAGTACCTGTGTGTCCTTTGTTTCCTTTTTAATCTTATCTTGGATAGCTTTCCTTTTACAAAAATTTTCATACTTTGTAAGTGACTCTAGATCCAATGTCCTCGGATCACAGTCTCGTATTTCAATTATCTCATCCAATGTAATTGGATTTTTATTATTTTTCTTCTTCTTCTTTGAAAGTGTAGTGGAGGCACCGATATGCAGTACCATAGAAAGTTCCTTTTCTTGGTCTGATGTACTTGATGAAGGCTTTGGAGGTGTTGTGCCTTTTACCTTTTTCTCGGTATTCACCTATTGGTTGGGTGTAGACGTCTCCACATTAACCTTAGCTTTATCCTTCGGTATCTTGGGAGTGGCATCACCTTGCTTCTCTTCTTCACCTTTATCTTTCTGCTCTCCATCTACTTCTTTCTGTTCATCAGTTGTGTTTTTCTGTTCCTCTTCACCCTTATCCTCGGGTATGCTTGTGTGTGTGCTTGAATGTGACCTCTAAATCAGGCACAAACTCAGCATAGTCTTTACTCAATTGTTCAATTTACAAAGACAAACATGAGTTGTTTATCCTCCAAACTCAATTGAAGCAACTTTCTGCCTCCTAATTAGTTGTGGATGTCGATTTTACCCTCATAACAAGATCCAACAACCTAACCATTGCTAACATGGAGGATTTCTAGAATATGAGAAAATATGAAATTGCCATTACTCTATGAATGAGATGCAATTAATCTATGAAAGCAAATTGCTCTTAGTCTATAAAAGTAAATTGCAACTAATCTAGAAATGAATTGCAACTAGTCTATGGAAGCAAAATGCAATTAATCTAGGAAAAGCAAATACTCTTAATCTAGAAATGAAGTGCTTTTAAACTAGAAAAGGAATTGCATTTAAACTAGGATTGAAATTGCCTTTAACTAGAGAGCTTGAAAGAATCAAATTGATATGTTAGACATGTAAATGAATCATAAATGAAAGCAACATATCTTTAATTCCAATTGAAAACTAGCCTAATTATGCAATTTTAAGCTTAAAATCATGAAAGAAATTAAATGCAGAATTGACTATAGATTTGATGCTCTCCAAAATCATCCTTCTCTAATGAAGAAAAAGAGGTCCAATTTATAAAAAACCATGGAAAGAGAGTGAAGAGTTTCTTGAAAAGAAACAATTGTCTCTTCATTCTCTTTTGAGACAAAAATGCAAAGATTATTTAAATAAAAGGATGGATTATTGCCACATGAGTGTCCTTTCACATGGAATTATGGAATTCCTTTTTGAGGATAATCCATCCAATAATTAAATAACCTTTCAATTCCTTTTATGTATATTAGCTAAAGGGGGTGGAATTGATTTAATTAAAAGCAATTAAGACTTTAGAATTAAATCAATTAATCATAGGGTTTTTTAGCTAATAAACTATGAGAATTTAGGAATTAAATATAATGTCAGATTTATGAAAATTTGGGTTTTTTGCATTTGAAACTCAATCAACTAAAGTCAATAAGAAGAATAATTTGCCTAGTACAATAGGACTTTGAAGATGAGAAAATGCACCAAAATTGATTGGATTATAAGGTGCCAATTTTGGGGTGTTACATTTTGCCCCTCTTTGAATTGATGTGCGAGCAATGCATTGATTCATCATCTTCTTCTTTGAATTCATTTATCAATTTATCGACTTCAACAGTCTGAAGTGAAGATGAAGATTTCAGAAGTCTAGGTTAGGTCGCCAAGACATTGAACAGTTCAAGAAGCAAAATCATTTGAGAGAAGATCAAAATCAGGGTTAGATTACCCCAATGTCCACTAATAGCTGATGAAGATCTAGGACTATCTCCAGAATCAGGGTTAGATTGGCCCAATACGAAGGTTAGCCTTCTGAGATCTAGGTTAGATTGCCTAGATAATGGTCTAAAGAGTTTTTTGAGAGCCATCTTCAAAATGAAGTGTAACTTTCAGGAATTAGGGTTAGATTGCCCTAATACCCAATGAGAGTTCAAGAATCATCTCTAGAACGAAGCTTGATCCTTGAGGATCCGAGTTAGATTGCTCAGATACCTAGAAAGATAGATGACAAGATGCGAGACATCAAGATGCCCCTAGAGATTCAAGATCATGGAATATCCAATTTTGACCATAAGGTATGAAAAACTGAATATGCCCCAAGTGATGAGATGCCCCTAGCGATGAGGACTTTTGATTCAGATCAGACTAATCTGAGAATAATGCGAAAAGATTCAATGATGCAATCATCTTGCCCCCTTGGGAGTGAAATCGAAAGATGAAACATCATAGTGATGAGAGCGAGAAATCACAGAGAAAGATAGGTCCAGAGAGAGCATAATTGATTTAGAGTGATCGAGAGGTCTTGTTGATTAGGTTTGACCACAGTTGACCAGAAGTGACTAGAGTTGACTTTGATGAAAAGATTGTAGAAACTGAGAAAAATGGTAATAAGAGATACTCCTGACAAGAAAGCAACGCTATAAAATTAACTGCACAAGCGTCCGATCGTGTCAGTCCCAAAATTTTAAAACACAATTTTGAGCTTCTTAGGAGTGTCAGATTTCAATTTTGATCACGAAAATAGATTCAGAACAGTCCATTTAGCCAAGGGTACGATTTTCGTAGAAAATGAAGCACTTTGAAAAATTAGGTCAAAGGCTATATAAGGCCTAGAGGGGTCATTTTCAAATCATTATTCACCTTTTGACTTTAGCGATGGTGAGGGCTCTAGCTGATATTGATAGCATTCCCATACATTCTCACTGATTTGAGCGCTCCTAACGACACAACCGACCACCGGAGTATGATGCACCTGTGAGTAATCATAACCCGATCCTGCATTTCAAATTTTTTTTTATCAATTTTTAGCGTTTAGCATATTTTTAGATCCTGCATTTCAGAAATTTTTTTATCAATTTTTAGCGTTTAGCATATTTTTAGGTCATTTTAAAGTTGTCACACCCAATCTCGCTCGAGGAAACAGTTTCCTCGTGCCGGCCTTAATCACCTTTCGCGCGAGGAATCTGAATCCTCGCGCGGGTTAGGGGTTCCGCACGCGGGCCCCTCCATAGCGCTCGCGCGAAGAGCATGTGTGCGCCAAGTGAGATTTCTAGAATCTGGCGCGAGAACACATCCCGCCTCATGTAAGCCAGAAAGCTCACGTGTGAAAAGAGTTTTCTCGCATGGGAAACTGGCCAAAAGTAAAAAATTGTCATTTTCTTGCATCACATAGTCAACCAGTTGCCATATCTTAAACTTTGTGTAGAATAGATCCATAGCTGTATTTGTTGTCTTTTGCTTTGAAAATCATCATGTTGAGGTACTAATCCAATTTTGTCACTTTCTTTGCAGGTTGACCTCCCAGATATCAGTTTTTGATCTCATCATCCTATCATGGGTGAGTTATTACAGAGACTATCAGATGCTGACGGGGCCCACATTGACGGGCTGGGATTGACTTACCTGCGTGATGTACCCAACATTTGGGTGAATCACAGATTACTTGGTGCCCTAGTTGAGCATTTCCATTCAGAGACGAACACCTTTCACTTTCCGCAGGGAGAGATGACGGTGACTCCAGAGGATGTATACCAGATTTTGAGAGTGCCTTTCCATGGAGCTCGTGTAGAGTACAACACACAGCCTAGAGAGGGTACAACGACTTTGAGAGCCATTTTCTAGGATGATTTGGTGATGGGTCAGGCTATCTCATGGGAGGAGTTGATACGCAGCTATGGCAGAGATCATCTCTTGGCAGTTGTTCTTGTACTATTTCTGAGTTGTCATCTGGTTCCTGATCATGGTCAGCACAGATTAGAATGCGGCTGGGGAGTTATGTTGTGAAAGATGCTGGCCGCACCTACAGTTACTTTTGGATGGGGTGAGTGCATGCTTGCTTAGATGTACCACAAGATGCATGAGATTGTGTATAGAGGTTCCCGTACCATGGCGGCAGGAGTTGTTGTACTACATATCTGGGCCTAGGAGTACCTTCCTGTATGCAGGCTGATATTCCATAATACACGATAGCCTTTAGAGCCGTATATTTACAGATACATAGGTTTGATGACCCAGCCCACGCTGGGTAAGACTGAGCAGTGGAGAGCACAGATAGATGACATGGCCGCAGTCATATGGCGACCTTGGGCAGCCACTGAGGTATGGGATGATGCTCGCCATGAGTTATCATACATGTTCTGCTCACATCCTCTGATAGGACATACTATTACTATTATTGAGCACTTCTTGCTTATGTGCGTATTGCGCCAGTTTGGGAGGCCGCAGGATGTGTCTCTGGAGTACTGTACATATGCCTGATTCGTCGATGAGACGAAGAAGGGCTAGTAGAGATTGCTCGATAGGGGGCGCAACATGATAGACACCTGAGTACCACCAACCAGGTGGGATTATATGGCTGCTGTGACAAATGTAGGTATGACACCTACATACAGAGACTACATGTTAGCTCACCCATTTCCGCGATTCACAGCTCTAGTGGGTCAGATACCTCAGGTGGTATAGCCACCACCACAGTAGCAAGCATAGTAGGTTCCTCCACTAGGACAGTAGCCACAAGATCAGCAACCACAACAACCACCTCTACAGCAGTAGGAGAGAGTTGTATGGCCCAGGACAGTTAAGACTGATATTCCTGTGATACTGGTGTGATAGGCCCATAAAGTCAGATTAATCTGGAGGTGCCAATCCTGTCCAGACTTGTGTACCATACAGTGCAGGATCTTGAGAATTGTTTTATTGGAAGCTTCGGCCTGTCCATTTCCCTGAGGATAGTAAATATTCGACCAATGTTGAATAATCTTGAACTTAGTGCACAAATTTGTCAGATCTTTATTCTTGAATTGTCCTCCATTGTCAGTGATAATAGAGGCAAGTACACCATATCTACAGATAATGTAGTTTAAGATAGACATAGCTATAGATTTACCATCAACTACACTGAGAGGTACTACCTCAACCCATTTAGTAAAATAATCAGTAGCAGTGATGATGAACTTGTGTCCTCTTGAAGAAGAGGGATATATTTGACCCACTAAGTCAAAAGCCCATGTTGAAATGGCCAAAAGGTGATAAAGGGAATGAGCTCCTTGGCTGGAGCATGAATCAAGTTACCATGGAGTTGACATTGCTTGCAAGACTTGGCAAACTGCGTAGCTTCCTTCTCCATATCGGGCCAATAATAACCAGCTCTAATAAGCTTACAAGCCAGTGTTAGACCATTTGAGTGAGAACCACAAATGCCTTCATGTACCTCTTCTAACGCGCGTTTAGACTCATCAGGTTCTAGACACCTAAGGAGGGTATCGTATAGACCCCGTCTATACAAGTCATTTTCTATGATGATGTACCGTGAAGCACTGTGGATTAGATGGCATTTTTCATTTCTAGTATATGTGTCAGGAATAGTTTGGTTATGGAGATAAGAGTATATGTGGTGGTAGCGAGATGAATCATGTCCAATTACTAAACAGACCATCTGGGAGTCAGGAGAGTCATAGGCAGGGTAGCATAATGTCTCCACTAGGAACTCATGTCTGAAATCATTCTCTGGCATTTGTAACATAGAGGCCAGAGTAGCCATATCATCAGCCGCTTTATTATCCACCCAGGGAATTTGCTGAAAAGTGACATGTGCAAAGTAATTTTTGAGGCTGTCAACCATCTTTTTATAGGGTACCAACTTTTCATCTTTGGTTTTATAAGTGTTGTTAACTTGATTGATAACCAATTGTGAGTCTCCAAAGACTTTTAGTTCATCCACTCGCCATTCAATAGCGATCTTGAGTCCATTGATCAAATCTTCATACTTGGCGGTATTATTGGTACAAGGAAACATCATTTTGTATGCTTTTAGTAAGGAGTACTGCTGAGGTGTGATAAACAAAATTCCAGCTCCTGACCCCTGTTGGGTGAATGAACAATCAAAGAACATTGTCCATGTCTGATGTGTGATAAGCATAATGGAATCATCTGGGAATTCCATCTTTAATGGTTGATGATCTGTAAGAGGTGCTTCAGCCAATTGATCTACAATCACCTGTCCTTTGATAGCTTTTCTCTCAACATATACAATATCAAACTCACTAAGGAGCATGACCCATTTAGCTAGTCTACTTGTGAGGGTAGCTTTGCTGAGTAAGTATTTCAATGGATCGATCTTTGTGATTAACCTCATAGTGTGAGCCAACATGTAGTGTCGTAGCTTCTGGGAAGCAAACACTACTGCTAAGCAAGCCTTCTCAATTACTGAATAATTCATTTCGTAAGAGACCAATGTTCTGCTGATGTAGTAAATGGCTCTTTCTTTATGATTTGGATATTCTTGGGCCAAGAGAGCACCCAAGGATGTTTTCATTGCTAAGATATATAAGATCAAAGGCTTCCCCTGAATAGGAGGCATCGGTATGGGCGAATTGGCTAGATATTGTTTAATCTATTGAAATCCTTGTTCACACTCTTTGTTCCAGTCATAAGTCACACCTTTATGCAGAGTTTTGGTGAAAGGTTGTGATTTGTCAGCTAATTGTGAGATGAACCATCTGATAGATTGGAGCCGACCTTGGAGACCTCTAATTTGTTTGATATTACGTGGTGGTGGAATTTCCATTATAGCTTGTACCTTTGCCGGATCCACCTCAATTCCTTTCACAGAAATGATATAGCCAAGTAACTTTCCTGAAGTAACCCCAAATGCACATTTCTTAGGGTTTAGACGCAGCTTGAAATTCTCCATACGATCTAGTATAGGACCTAGATCAGTGAGATGTGTCTTTCTATCCATGATTTTGGCAAGTGTGTCATCCACATAGTCCTCCATTGTCCTATGCATCATGTCATGAAATATTGTAGTAATAGCTCTTTGATAAGTAGCCCCAGCATTCTTTAAACCAAAGGGCATAACATTCCAATAGAATGTACCCCATGCACAAGTAA
>MU226841.1:2083871-2110854 GCA_018584345.1 Thuja plicata | reverse complement strand
AGCTAAAGGGGGTGGAATTGATTTAATTAAAAGCACTTAAGACTTTAGAATTAAATCAATTAATCATAGGGGTTTTTAGCTAATAAACTCTGAGAATTTAGGAATTAAATATAATGTCAGATTTATGAAAATTTGGGTTTTCTGCATTTGAAACTCAGTCAATTAAATTTAATAATAAGAAGAAGAATTTTCCTAGTACAATAGGACTTCAAAGATGAGAAAATGCACCAAAATTGATTGGATTATAAGGTGCCAATTGTGGGGTGTTACAGCTTGCATCATGCTCGGGTGACTTCTCCTTTTGTGAGATGATATTGATAGCTTGTATTAATAATGACATTTGATCTGGTATGTTGTCATGTGCATCATCTATTGATTTATCTTGTTCCTTGATTTTCTCAGAGATAACAGTGACATCTTCATCTGCCTTTACCTCATCGACAGGATCTTCAGTGATATCAATTATTTTCACATCTTGGGTTATGACATCTGTTGTGTCCTGTAATGACTAAAAAATTTGAGGAATGTCATCCATTTCTTTACTAGATTTGGTGTTCAATTCAACTTGATTGTCATCCTCAATGTCATTTATAAGAATGTGCCCTGGGATCAGTTTTTCTTGATTCTGTTCGGTGTGAGGCTTGTCGATTAGTGCTAATACTCTCTCGGGGCTTGTATCCTCTTTAGGTACATTGAGTATTTTTCTCAAGAATCCTCACTTTCCTTGTCAATCTCAATTAAGCTTCCTTGTAGGACTTTGTAGGCTCTTAATTTCGCTGAGAACTTCTTTGAATGTAACTTCATCATTTCATCAATTTCTTCTAGCTTGGATTTGGGTGGCATTATAGAAACTAGGGATCTTTCCCTTATTTGTTTTTCAGAATTCAATGTGAATTTCCACCTTGCTAATAACCTTTCTAGAAGTTCTTGTGGCATCATCTTTTCAAAATGTATAGGTATATATTTGAATATACATATTGTTGTGATGATGGCTTCTTTTATCTTATTTTGATCCTCGGGATTCAGAGTTAGCCATTGTCTAATCTTAGGATCAGATATTCTACCTGACCTGATGATTGATGCAACAACTTCATCAATTGTGGTAGAAAATGTGTTCTTTATAGGGTGTTCATCTTGTTCGATGTCTTCTATATCTTCCTTGCTTCAGATTAGTCTTTTTATCCTCTTCGGTTCTAAAGTTTTCCCAGTTTGAGGCTTCCTTTTGTAAGTCCTCACTTTTCCTTTCTTAACTGGTGATGAACTTGCATCTTTAGTTGTTCGATTCCTTTTCCTATATGCATCAGTAGTTCTTGGCTTTTTTGGGGGTGGTGCATTAGACTCTATTGATTCAGAGTCACTCACTTGTTCACTTTCTCCGACGGGTGACTGTCCCTCGGTGTCTTGCTATTGTTTTGTTTCTTCTTCATTAACCAAAAAGTTCTTTTCAAGTGTCTTGACCATTTTGGTCTTCTTTCTGTTGATCTTCTTTACTACTAGGTTGGTCTTTATTATTTCCTTAGCCTCTTCATAGGTTCCAAACCTTGGTAATGATTTGTCTAATGGTTCATTCAATAATGCTTCAATAACATTGGTGGCTTGATCTATGTTGATCTCATAGTCAAGTGGGGCTAACCATGTTGTCCTTAGTACAGATGGTTTGATCAAGGTGGTATCAGTGTCCACCATAAAACATATATCTGATTTATATTGTTCTACCAGTTGTTCTGGTATCCTCATCCTTTTCTGCCATCTATCGACCTTGAATCCAGTGCAATATTCATCCATGACTGATGTAAAGTTGTCACCTAGTGACTTGATGAGTTCACTGATTTGAATTGTCACTGGTCGGGTAGTGTCCCATTTGACATTACCGATAGATGGAAAGAAGTCTTGAAAGTAGAAAAATATGCACATGAGGAGTGAACCAAACTTACATGAGTTAGATTTCACTGATCTAATGGTCCTCATGTTCTCTTCTAATTGCTTCAGTAGAAGCTCAGATAGATCCAACTGTAGACCCTTCTTCACAATCTTGTGGGCAGTGTCAACTGCTCCACATGCAATACTATTCATTCAGCTGGCTTGGAGTATCTTGTATCCCAACACACCTACACCAAATTTTAGTTCAAGATATTTGATGGAGTTTACCTTCAATCCTCTGCCATCCCATTCTGTACCTGTCATCTTCTCAATCTCGAGGTGAGAAGGGTGTTTAAGTTTCTTGGCCTTGTTGGTTATAGGATAACCGGTCACTGCATGTATTACATCCCTAGTGATCTATTTTGGCTCATCCAGCCATATCTTTCGGTCATGCCCTCTACTTAGTACTATCTGGATCCACTCAGTTTTAAACTCCTTCAGAAACATTAGGGCATTATTCAGCCCTTTCACCTCTATATGTTTATATTCATCTTTAATGATTCTGTCTATGCAAAGCTTCTTGTAAGCTTTCTCAACCTCCAGAACTCTAATTTCTGCAACTTTGCAGTGGATATACGCTTGGACATCCTTGATCAGAAAAACCCCAGGTGGTATGCTTGAAAATGCTCCAGCGTTGTCGGGTTGCGAAGCAACCTCTGGAGAGATTTTGTATTTGGGTTCTTCACAAGTGGTATTCTTGATTAGGTTAACCTTTTTATCCTTGGTGTTCTTGATCTTGGAAATGCGAGATATGGTTGCCATGGTTTCTAAAAATTAGGGCTTTTCCTGTAAATAAACTATGATCTTGGTGTGTCTTTAGTGACTCACTTGTCCCGCTATAGCTATTGTAGATATGTCTGAATGTCGTGAAAATTGTTGTGAGTTGTTCCACAATCTAGTCGATGTTCTTTCTCTATGCTCTGCTTCGCTCTGCTTCTTCGCTCTTAATCTCATGGTGAGTGAATGAGCTATTTTGTTGCCTTTTATAGATGATGCCCTAAGTGGCACAATAAATTCTCTACCCACTTCTTAGTGTTCAAAGACAGAGTCACTCAGGTATCACACAAACTTCCAGCTCAGGGTAAGTGACAACTCACTTGACCTTTCACATGTTTACCGACGGTGCTCGGTAAGTTGCAAAGACTTAAATTTCTTTTTACATGATTACCAACAAGTATCAATTTACATTGTTAACTTGGCTTTCATATGTACACCGATGATTCTCGGTATATATTGACCAATGAGATTGTATTCACAAAAACATAACAAGTAATACCATAGTGCATCTTTAATCATGCTAGTTTGGCATTTTATCAATGTATAATAGAACTGATGTAAAATATAACTTGGTATAGTGTAGTTCCATACTTACTTGTTCTGCTTAGGTGGGGGTGGTGATGTCACTAGATAGACTAGATAAGGTTTCACCACTTGTATTTCTTGGTCCAGCATCATCAGTGTTTGTATCTTTCCTCCACATTTTGTTTCTCATCTTTTCGATGTCTTCAATGGTATTGTCATTAGGAAAAATGCTTGTCTCTGTAACTCGGTCTCTGCAGTCCTTTCTTAGATGACTGACCCGATGATAGTGTAAGTATGCCATTCTGGGGTTAGTCCAGCTTCTAGACCTTCTTATCCATTTTCTCATGCAGTTTGCAACTATGTGACCATATCTACCACATTTTGTGCAATTTGTCCATGTGTTGTAATCCCAAACATATGAGTTACCGACTCTTTTCGGTTGATAATAATTTTCTTGTTCTTAGGCTTCCATGCTTGCTTTTTCTTCTGCCTGCATTCAAGAGATGTGTACCCATGCATTTTGCAAGTAGGACAATATTTTTCCATGTAGGTTTTCTTCTTTGGTTGTTTCACCCTAGATTTATATTCATATGCTTTATGTCCTTTCTTTTTACAGTTATATCAATTTCCAATGAATGTAGAAGTGGATTTAGGAATACCTTTAATTTTGCTTCTGCAAACATTTGATTTGTGGCTTGGTTTTCCACAGTAATTGCATGAAAACTTTCTTGGTCTTGGATTTGTGTAGACATCTTTTGGATCAGCTTGGTATGATGATTCTTCATGCTCAGTGTACCCTAAACTAGTATTGTTTTTGACTCTTCTTTGTCCTTCCAGAAAACCATCCATTCTTTTTATGCCTTCTTCAGCTTTCTTGATCATATCATTGTGTTGTTGCTGAATCCTTACTTCATGCTTTATTTTTTCATTTTCTTCTCTTATCTCACCAATAGCTTCCAATTTTCTATTGAGTTCTATGTTCAATTAGTTTTCTTCATGACTCATAAGAACTATCTGATTGGTGATCTCATGATGATGTTCAATAAGTCTTTGTATTTTTGATTCTTTTTCTTGTAGTTTTTCAGTGATCTTCCTTCTATCATCAATAGCTGTATTCTTTCTTGCTTAGCTCATCTAGCATTTTTAATAACCTCAATCATTCTTACCATCTATGTCTCTTGACCAATTTTTAGTAATTTTACTTGTCCAGCCAAATGTTGATTGATTTCATTCAGACTTGTAATGCTTCCTTAAGATGTGTTTGATGTATTGCTAGATGTAGATCGTGTTGATTTAAACAAATCAGGTATGTCTTCTTCATGATAATATGTTTCATTACAGAGAGATTACATAACCTTTCTTTCATCTAGTAGCTCTCTCATCTTGATCCTATCTTCTTTGTATTTCTCATAGAAGATCTGTATCTCCAACTTTTGATTCTCAATACTCTTGTCTAGCTTATACCTTTCTATTGTATGATCTTTTCTCTCAAGTGATTTAAAATTTTCCAAATAAGAGATCTAGCTCTAATACCAATTGTTGGAATAATGGAATGGTGTGTACTGAGAGGGGAGGGGTGAATCAACACCCTTAAAACTTTTTATGAATTAACCTTAATCCTTTAGTAATCAATTCCTTTTATTATCGGCCATATGTGCATTTCTTATCTTATGCATGTTGTATCAATTCATAAACTTAATTGCATGTAAACATTCATAGAAACAATCATGAAATGTACTGACACATGACACAAGATTCGGTAACGCAGAAAACACATGTTAGAAGGTAAAAACTGCGGTGGGGATGAAACCCATAAAACTTCACTATCTGCACAATGGAAGGGGCTGGTTAAGGCTTACAAGTTTGATCACTTCTGATGATCTTTCCCTGTTAGGAGTAACATGTTTAGACTACTTAAGGTCTACTCTGTTAAGAGCTTTAGCAACACTGTTTAGTGTGCACTTGGTTAAGAGATTTACAAAAGGATTGTGAAATCCACCTTCTCAAAGGATTTCTTCTATTTTCTACACTTGTTAGAATGTAGTAAAAAATACTTATTGACCTGAGTATATGCAATCTAGAATTGCTGAGTACATATCCATTAAAGTTAACAATATGATGTATCACCTATAGTGACTGATTATTACCTCTGTTATGCTTGGTAGCCTTGGATCTTGTTCTTTATAACTGATTCCATCTTTTGTTGTTCTTCTGCATAAAACTTTGTCTCTGATCCTTAGATGTGTTTCTTGACTACAATCATCATCACATCGTGTTGTTCTGATTGATTACACATCTATTTATATAATGAATTTGACCTAAATAAGTTTCATGCATTACAATGATAATTCTATGATGAAAGGTTTACAACTTGACCTTGATCTTCTAGTTTGCATGTTTTCAATCAGTTAGACTGATTAAAACAATTACAATTACTTTAATTGTCCCTTGAGAAATAGATTTAAAGCTAAGCTTTAAGCTAAATATAAAACTTAAGTGTTTTATCTGACATGTAAGTCAGATCCACATTTCTCAGATTAAAACTATCTCTCGGTAGACTGGTGCTCAGGTTGCTATGTAGTCTTTCCTCTCGGGCTACTTTGTAGACTGTCCTCTTGGGTTACTTTGTAGACTGTATGTAGGGTTCATCTGTTGTTTGCTTTGTTGGGTTACACTATAAACTTTGTTGTCAGGTTCCCTTATGAAGTTGTTTGTCGGGTTCCTCTGTTGGGTTCCCTTGTACTTAACATTTTCAGTGACCTCTGTTAACTATTGTGTTAGGTTGCACTATAAACCTATCTTTCGATGTTGATGTTACTGACGGTTCAAAACTGTTTCCCTTGTATACTAATGGCAAAAATATGATCATCATTTTTTAGTGACTTCATTAAAGATTTGTGAGAGAAAGGTCACATTAAACATGAGATCTCTTTCAAGGTTAGAAAGGTTCGAGAATTTATTTAGAACATTGGTGAGATTGGGTAAAAGCATGAAGTTTTGTCCCATTTTGGGCTAACCAAGACGGCTCGACCGACTAGCACTTGACTGAGTCCACATAATCATTGCGTGGCGCCTAATAGCACCTACGTGGCTAGAGGTACTTGACCGAGTACCTCTTGCATAATAAAAGCCATAGAAGGTAGTTTAAGCCCCTCATTTGCATAGTGAGGGGCTAGCAAAGTAGAGAAGTGGACTAGAGGAGAATCAACCAAATGCGAGCTAGGGGCCCCATTTAAAAAAAAATAAAAAATTTTGAAGTGTTTTTTGGAATTACATGGTTAAAAAATGTTATTTTAATGTTATATTAGTACTAAATGTTTAATTTTTCATTTTTTTTAATATATAAAATGGTTAGTTTTAATATTTTATTTTGAAAACAAATACCTTCAACCTTAAAATGTAAACCTTAAACCTTAAAAAGTTTAAAACTCAAACCTCTAACCTTAAACCTTTAGAAGCAATGGAGGAATTACACATCGAAGATACAACTAATATAACTAGATAATTGTGTAGGTATAAAAAATATTATAATATAAATATCAAAATAATTATTATGCTCACCTTACCCCCTTATTATGTTGATTCTAAAAACATCAAAATTTACCTTGCCCAAGGGACCCTCCTTAAGGTTTACACAACAAAAATTATTGATTATGTAAAATAAATACATATTTGAGTAAACATTTCTTTGAAGAGCCAAATATTGAATCAAGTGGAACTCCCCTAAATTTCTTCAAACCCTTGTAAAGTTGTATCTTTAAGTTTAATTCTTGAGTTATCCATTACAAAAACTCTCATATCGTTGGCACCATATTATTGGACTACCATTGTCTAAGTTGTCTCTTAACCCTTGTGAGGGCATAATTCTCAATCACAGTCTCATGAAATCTCAATGAAACTATCTATATTAAGCTTTTACACCAAAATCCTTATCTATCTCCAAAAATAATGCTTCACAGTACATGTATACTTCATAGCTATTAACATCTACAAGGGAAAATTAGAAATATATAGATAATTAAAGCCAACAATGCTTCTTAGTTATTACAAATAGCATGGGTAACTTTGAGAGTATAGACATGAGAAGATGCAATCATCTTTTGAGGGAGGAAGGTGAACTTACACAAGCCACTAAATTGAACTTTTTTGTTTTACAATAAAATTTCTCCAATCCATTCAATTTTCTAACGCACATGTTTAAACTTAAACCTTAAACATTCCATGAGTGTTCACCATGTACAAGTTATAGATGACATTAATACTACATCAAAGAACTAGCAAATAATTTAAACATGAAATTGTTTTTAATTTACAAGGTTTTAATCTTTTTTGAACTCAATGAATTATGTGTTGCAAAATTTACTTGTGTACATTTGATGATTTGAATGTCTTTTAAGGAGGTCTGTAATATGTTTAATGATTTGAATGTCTTAAGGGGATGTTTAAATTTAAGTAATGATTTGAATGTCTTAGGGTTCAATGAAATCATTTTTAATTTACTTGAGGTTTGTAATGTTTATATGGTTAATGTTTAATTTTAGATATGATTCAAATTTATAGTTTGTACATGTACTTGATGTCATATATGTATATATACATGAACTATTTTGTTAATTCTTATAAATGTGCATGTGCGCACTTGTAATTACACATCATATATCATGGCATCCACTGGTTCGTAGCCTAGTATACATGGTGATAGTGACCATGCATCATGAGCTTTGTCCCATGGTAATCCCTAGAGTAGGGAGAATAATAGACATGTGACACTTATTAGATTGCATGCCGCTCTAGACATTATATTTTTCCTAAAATGTTTCTTTTATTTACCGATCATCAAGATTTACAATATTGAATAGCAAAGGAAAGTTGAATCAAAGGAAATTAAAGTGGGTTGAGTTTTTGTAGAGTTTAATTTTTTTTTTGAAGCACAGGAGTGGAAAGTCTAATAGGGTTGCAGATGCCTTGAGCAGGAGGTATAATTTTTTGACAGAGATGGAGACTGAATTTTTTTGGTTTCAAGAATTCAAGGTTTTGTATCGTGAGGATCCTAGTTTTGGCGAGGCCTAGAGAGCTTGCATGGATCTTGTTACTTTAGACAGGACCAAGTCATTGGATTTTATAGTCCAAATGGGATGTTATTCAAAGGGACCCAGTTGTGCATTCCAAAGAGTTCCATGAGGGAGAACTTAATCAAAGAGAAGCATAGTGGAGGATTGGCTCGACACTTTGGTTGAGATAAAACCATTGCTGTGGTTAGTGAGTATTATTATTGTCCATAATTAAACCAAGATGTTAAAAAGTTTTTGCAGAGTTGTAGAATATGTTAGATGGAAAAAGGAACCAGGTAGAATATAGGGTTGTATCAGCCATCACCTCTATAAAAGAGGTCATGGGAGGATACTAGTATGAAATTTGTTCTTGGTTTACCAAGGACTCAGAGAGGACATGATTCCAATTTTTTTGGTGGTGGATAGGTTCTCAAAGATGACATATTTCATTCCTTTCAGAAAGACTAATGATGTTTCTCATGTGGCATAATTTTTTTCAGAGAAGTGGTGAGACTACATGGTCTACCAAAAACCATAGTTTCAGATCGAGACACTAAGTTTGTTGGGTACTTATGGAGGATATTATGGAAGAAGCTAAATATAGATTATAAGTTTAAGTAATCACACCAACGATGGATTGATGGATAGACAAAAGTGGTGAATAGGAGTTTGAGAAATTTGTTGAGATGCTTAGTAGGAGATAAACCAAAAGGGTGGGATTTGATTTTACCATAGGAAGAATTTACATACAATAAATTTTTCAATAAGAGCACTAGTAAATCACCATTCGAAATTGTATATGGAAGTAGTCCTAGAAATGCTTCAAAATTAAGGAAGTTGGACAATGGAGAAAATAATGGTGTTGAAGCTGAAGACTTTGCAGAACACTTAAAGAATTTGCATGAAGAGGTGAGGAAGCATATTAATAAAATGAATATTCAGAACAAGGCTAAGGTAGATCATAAAAGGAGACATAAGGAATTTCAAATTGGAGATGAAGTCATGGTTTATTTATGAAAGGAGATATTTACAGTGGGAACATACAATAAGTTGAAGATGAAGAAATTTAAAGCATGCAAAATCTTGAAGAAGCATGATTTAGGAAATGCTTATGAAGTAGAGTTGCCTAGTGAACTCAATATTTCACTAGTGTTTAATATTTATATTTGATAGAGTACCATGAAGGAAGTATTGAATATGAGATAACAGAAGCATAGTGGAAGAAGTCATGTTGGAAGAAGCACAAGAAATGAGCAATATGAAGAGTATCTTGTCAAATGGAAAGGAAGGCATGTTGAAGATTCATCATGGATGTCAAAGAAAGAGGTTGATTGTCTTGGTTTTCCTCTGAACACCTGAGATGTGACAAGGTCACTTCTTGAATTACCTTGGGTGTCTAATACAAGATCATCTAGGGTGTAAGAGCAATCTTGCATCACCCAAAAATAGTCTACTTTTTCAATAAGGGCTATCTTTGGGCAGCGTTACTATTTTGGCAAGTTTACTATTTTTAGTATGTTGGCATCTGATGAAGATGATCATATCCTAGATCATGTGATGAATGATTTATTATTGTCATTTCTAGAAACAATTCTATTTCATAGGTCATATCTCATATACCAGTGATGAAGGTGATTGCACATGGATTTTTCTAAGTGTCCAGTGTATCATTTATAACACAGTCTGTGATGGTAATTTTAGTGTGCAGTGATAATCTTGAGGATTTAGATGATGTGATCATGTAGACAATATCTATAGAGTAATTTTTACCTACATTTGTGATCATGTAAGATGATTCAATGCATAGATGAAGATTTTAGGCAAACACCAGTGATATCGGCAAGAACAGTCAACCAGTCCAGTCAAGGTGATGAAGTTGAGGTAGCGATCAATTATGTGTCAAATTTTGATTTATTTGTGAATTTTATTATTGAGGGTTGACCTTGAGGAGTTCAATTCCCTATGTTGATGTGACCACTTATGAATTTTGTTTGGGATTTGGAGGCCGACTTGGGTAACACATTTTAGGGTTATCCTGCCGACCTAAAAGTGTTTATAAGAGATTAAATTGAAAGAAAAGTTGTTGTTGCTGATGCAATGATTATAGTTGTTGAAGAGGAAGTTTATATTATTGAAGTAGCATAGTGAGAAGAATAGACATGGATATGTCAGGCAGAAGGTGTCATCATTAGGTCATTCTTTGAGTTTACTTACTCAAGGCAAGTTCTAACAGGCTTGCAGTCAAAATCCTTTAACAAGGTTACTCTAACAGGGTAAGCAAGATCCTAACATATCTGAAGAGTAAATCCTCTTAGAGGGAAACTCTCAAAAGGAGTTTTAAATCCCTTAACAAGGTAGTTCCTAATAGGACTTTTGTTATAACTTCTAATCGGGTTATAGATACTCCTAACCGGGTATACCCTTAGCACAGTGTTGTAATGCTCCTAAAAAGGCAATACTTATTGGTGCACTAGTGATATTTATGGGTGATAATTCCCATCATGTTTTTTACTCTAACAAGGGTTTCCATGCTAAAATATCAGTGTCTCTATGTTGATTTTTTGGACATGTATGCTTTGTTATGCTTTTATTTTACATTTATCTTTGCATTTTGGTTAGTTTGGAAGTTGATGAAAAGATTTTGTAGATCTGTGGTTGTACTGATTCATCCCCCCCTCTCAGTGCCTTATAAACTAACAATTGGTATCAAACCCAAGTTCCCTTGAAGAAACCTAACAACTTGGGAAGGCTCTATAAGGAATATATGGAGAGTTTAAGATATAAAGGGCAACTTGAAGATGAAAAAGAGTTCATTCACCAGCTGAAGGAGCAACTCAAGAAATCAAGAGCTAAGAGGATTGAGCTTGTTAAACAATCATATGAGACACAATATCTCATTAATCAACTATCTAAAGAAAGTGGGTATGAGGAATCTACATCTTCCCTAGAATCTTTGACCCAGGTGAATAAGAAATTTCATAGAAAAAAGAAGAATCTAAAGATAGAGTTAGAAGCCTTGTCAATCAGGATGGGTGAAGAAATGGAAGCAGGAAGGTTCTAGAAGAAGAAAGGAAAGTTGCAAAGGAAACCCTAAAAGATAAAGTAGATGAGATTTTCAAATATGAATAATAAGTTGGTACTTTGCATGAATATATACATGAGAAAAATGAAGAAAGTCAATAAGCCCTGAGACAGGATGAAAATCTGAGAAAAGAAAATGAGCAACTGAAAGGTGAGTTGAAGGTTACAAATTATTTAATCAATAAATTCAACGAGAGTACTACAAATCTTGATGAACAACTAAAGAATCAGAGAATGCATGGAGAGAGTCATGGTTTAGGCTACACTAGTTATAAGGTTGGTGAATCTTCATGTACCAAAAAGTCAGATCAAGATGGTAAGACTGTACCTAAGGTGAATCAAAGGAAATTGGGTAAGAGAACTTATAAACCAGTTTGTTTCAATTGTCATAAGGTTGGACATACTGCTAATGTATGCAAGACAAATGTCAGATCTAGTATTCCAAGTGTTATATCTAATGCTATACCAAGTACTTTTCATAGTTATTAGTATAATTGCAACAAATATGGTCATAGAGCTAATGAGTGTAGGACAAGGATGAATAGTAAATGGTTGCAAGTGAACCGATCAAGTCCTTATCAGAATGGGAACCAGTGGATTGTTACATGTTCACATTGTGACAACTATGGATACAAGGCAATTAACTGTAGATTGAAGATAAATAGAGGAAATGCAAGACCTTGGAGATCAACAGGCATGGCATGTTTTCATTGTCATGAGATAAGACACATTGAAAGGCTTTGTAGAGAAAGGAAAAACAAGGTGAATCAACTGGTTAATCAGTCATACATGAAAAAGGGAAAGTAGATTGTGAATGTTGAAGAGACTAGGAATCAAATGAGGAAGATTTGGACAAAGAAGAGTGAGGAAAAACCATCTGAAGATACCACATCTTCACCAGATGTGGAGAATTCCTCATCTAACTAAGTCATCATTGACTTAGGGGGTTGAATATATTTGAAGACCCCCTAGATGCATGTGCAGTAATTTTTATTTGCATATTTAGATGCATATGATTGTTTTGATTTATGTTATGAAATTTTGTTTAACCGCGTGAAGAATTGGTTGACTACTAACAAGATTTTAGAAGGTATATGATATTTTGTTAGCAACCAATGATGCAATTAATGTTGTAGAGAGAAGATAGATAAAAGGTAATTTTTTAGGTCTTATTGTCCACCTACGCATTCAAAGAGAAGACATGGAGCAAGAGAAGTGTAGATTGAGCAATTTGACAACATTCAAGGTGATTTGTTGAAGAATTTGTAGTGATTGTGTGAAGGAAACAAGGGTTTGAAGTTTTTTCAATCGGTGGTTGTCAAAGGTACTTATTCGATCTTCTGAGCTTGAATTTTTTATTTGCAAGATGGATACACTGATCATTGTGGAGATTACTGAGAGGCCAAGGCCAAAATTCAAGAAAAATCCTTTCAAATCAATGAAAGATGATCCAAAGGGTGCCCTATGCAGCATGCCCTATGACCTGATGCATATTGAAGATAAGTGATCATACATTCATTGTAAGTTTGAAGACTTAGGTTTATCACACATTTTAAATCAGTATATAAAGTTGTGTAAAGATTTTGTATTGAAGGATGAACACCAAGTGGTTACAGACAAGGGTTTTGCTCACGCAATCAATTTCCCTGATGAGTTTGAGGAAGATCAAGTTAGATATGTGTTGACTTGAGTGCATGACCAGTTTATGTGGATTGTACATCCACAAAAGATTACTAAGGAGGTCATACATGTAGTGATAGGTTTCTATGCTACCAGTGAAGTACCTCAGCATAGGTCAATTCCACAGGATGTAGTAACAAACCTAACTAAATCAAAGTGGGATAAGAGAGTGATAAAAATCAAAGATATCCCTGATTTGAATGTGAGATTTGCATCTATGGTGATAGGATGCAAGGTCTATCCCTCTAGCAGGATTAACAGTGTGCCCGATTTTGCAATCCACACTGCATATAGAATGGTGACATAAGACGCAAAATATGAGTTATGTGTTGCGATGAGAGTTCACTTATTTCAAAAAATAGAGAAGATCGAGAAGGACAAAAGGTGAGTGTTGGTTGTATTCCTGGTTTTTTTGCTTTGCCCTAAAATTTTGTTGCCTTCATGCCGAGTTCTATCCAAAGCCAGAAGGTCTGTCTCATTTTTGAAGTACCCCTATGAAATTTCTGTGTTGTTAGGTCAAAATCCACATGAATAGTGCAAAAATCCAAAACCCTAAGCTATCTTCTAAGTCAAAATGCAAAAAATCCCTAAAATGACAATCAATTTTCTAATTTTGCATTACCTTTTTGAAAAACTTAAGTCATGTGCCTTTTTCGGGTAGTCGCCTAGTCGCTTGATCCTAGAAGCCTATTCCATTTTGTTATGAGACTTGGCGATTAACTATTGTTAGGATGTCTCTGGAAGAAACAAAATATTCCTTATTTTTCTTGGAACTTGGCAGAACCCTTCAGTCACGAAGTCTCCCAATTCAGAAGTACGTCAGCAGCCAACATCTAAATAAACAGTTAAGTCACAGTGTCGCGCAAAGAATCCAGCAGTTAGTGATTTTTTATGAGACTTAGCAATTTCTTTAGTCATGGGGTCTCCAGATTAAAATGCAGTGAAGTGACATGTTAAATGTTTGTGTCGCAAAGTCTCCAAGTAAAATGACGGTTAAGTAAAAGATGCTGAGACTTCACAACAAACCGTGAGGTTTAGAGTATATGGTAGTCAGGTTGTCACTGGATTAAGATGCCAAGTCAGTGTTTAATCAGCTATTCAGAGACAAACAGTTAAAGGAGACATGTGTCCAAAATGAGCAGAATGAAGGCTAGTCACGTGGTATCCCAAAAGGAAAAAGTCATTTGGTGATGAAGAGACTAAAAGGTATAAAGTGATATATTGTCACGTAGTCTCCAAATGATTTAAAGCTTTTAAAATATACTCAGTGACTTAGCACAACCATCAGATGTTAAGTGTAATAAGATCAACGGTGGTCGCTAAGTCTCCATCAAATTTGCATAATAAGAAAAAGTGCTTGCGACAAAGAGATAACCTTTAGTCGCATAGTCTCTGAATTAAAATCAAAAGGTAAAGGTTGTCTCGTAGTCTCTGAAAGAAATATCAGATAGCATTTTTAATCAGCGATTGGGTGACTAAGGTCAGTCGTGGGGTCTCGTAATGGGAAATAAACACTTAGCGACTTAGAGATAACAATTAAAGGTAAAGATAAACTTTCAGTCGTGGGGTCTCCAAATAAACTCTGAGTTAAGCTTTTCATCTAGCGACTTTGATTCATTCAGTCGTGTGATCGCCATAAGTTAACTGTGGTTATCCAATTAAAGAAAATCACACAGTCGCTAGATCTCTAGGAGAATTGAGGGTTAAGAGATTTGGTCAGTGACAAGGAGACACTGCACAGTCACGTGGTTACTGAATATGAAAATGATAAAAGGTGGCAGTTGCTGATATGACAACGTGGAGATTCAGTGACCAATAAAAATCTAGAAAATTAATTGCTGTATGAAAAGGGGTAGCTGAGATGTCTGACGAAGAACCAATCATATGAAGACATGTCATCCTGTTCAAATTTTATAAGGGTTTTTCTGAAGACACACTCATATGAATTTGATTTCCTATCACAATCATGAGCTACGGCTAAGATTTCAATCAATTACATAGCATATTAACTTGAAAGCAAAATTGATTGTCTTCTTAATGATGAGCTATGTACTTGGGAGAGTTATCATAAAGAGCTGATCGTAAGTTCTTTTTCACTTATCTTACATCCAGAAATTGTGGAGCGAAGCACTACTAGGTCTTTTGTGTTCAGGAGGAAGAAATTGATCATTTGCAGGGTAATTCTCTGGTTTTCAAGCTTCTTGAGTTGCTAACAGTGCACAAAGAAGAGTGGTGAGTCCTGAGAGGAGATTTGTTTCAATATCCGTAAAAGAGAGGGTTGAAATGGAGCAAAATGAGTAAAGCAGTCAGTGTGGCTTCTACCAGCGAAAAAGTGATGAAGTTGATGATGATGCAAAGGGAAAGAGAAATTTCTCTGATGAATTTTTGAAGCTGTTGCCAGGGTCCACACAAAACAAGAGGGAAAATGCAAACTTGCTAGCAGATGATTACTGTGAGATCAGAGATGCTTGCACTCCAGGATCCGCAGGTTTTTCTCTATACAATTACTTTTATAATAATTCTGATAAGGTCATTCCAGTGTCAAACCCTTGGACTAGTTGTCTTGCTAGGTTAATTGTCCCTGATGTCTATATAGATGTAGACTTGTTTCTAGGTCTTGCCAGCCACTATGATGCCCTGTCTAAAACAATCAAGAAAAATGATGGTACTGCCCTATTGATGTTAAATAGGAATTCATTTATGCAAGCCTTTGGCTTATACAGTACCATGTCTACTAAGATAAATATTACTAGGCAAGAGGAAAGATATAGGTTATAACCTGGTGCTGCTAGGACCCTATTACAGAAGCATATGCTTAAGGAGGTTAGGAACCATCTTACTCTTATACTTGGGACTGCACCCTACTGCTTTAAAGACTTACATTTCTATATTAAGTATATTGCCTATGCTTTATATAGAGTGTTAGGGATAGATGGAGGAGTAGAAAAAATTAATGCTGGAATTTTGATGATGATACTAGACTTGCAAGATGTGCATTCTAGCACCAGTTATGACTACATACAGTACATTATTAACAAAAAGCATGAGGGATTTGTAGCTGTGCAGAAAAAGATGAAGGATCCCAAAGAGAAGGAACCTAGGTTCTTCCATTATTCAATCCTGATGCATTTGTTATTGCATTTTAACTATGGGATCATGACTGTGAACAACTTGAATCCTTAGAGGATTTTCCAGGACCGCCCTAATCCTATTCAGTTTTGGGTTAGGATATGGAATTATGCATCCAAGGACTGTGATTTTTTTGGATTCGAGAATTGGATTGTATATCCATTAATGCAAAGCATGGGTATCAGCAAAACCAAACTCCCAGTGAAGGTGCTAAAGTTATTGAGACCTTGTGAGTATGTGGACAAGTGGGAGGGTGATCATAACTGGGGAGACTTTTTATTAGAATAAAATTTTACCATGATTAGGGTATATGGATGCACACATCCACCTCATGTCCTAGCCTATCATGTGCCATCCAGAGTTGCTGCCATGGAGTTTATCTGGCAACTATTGTTGACAGACAATGAACATTTTCCACCACATAGGAAGGGGACCTTAACCCCTAGACACTTTAAAATCTTTAACTTTACCATTGGAAAGGTTGCCATAGATCAGGTGAGTGCATGGTTGGAGAGCTACAAGATGAGGGCAACATTATATAGATACATTGACCCAGAGGGATTCATTGTAGGAGCTAGGAAACTTCTGACTCCTACCATCCCCAATACAAATGTTCATGGCTTTTGTGTGGAGGAGGATAGTACAAGAATTCTCCTTGATGAAGATGAGATAAGGAAAAGAAGAAAAATAATTCAGGAGTTACTGAATTTAGAGAAACAAATAAGGAGAAATGGATTGTCATTTGGAGGGTTTTACCCTGACTTACCTTATTTTGACAAGATCAAAGCCATGCTTAACAATTTTTATGTACTCTGTGAGTAGTTGGATAATGTTTTAGATAAGAAAGGAGGGAAAGAGCCTGAATATTCAAAATTTGAATATGAAAGTGATAATGATGGTGATTATGCCCGTCCACCTCAATTTGATCAACCTCAATAGGATGTTGCAGAGGCAGCACAGGTACAAGGAGAATAGGGCCACATCATTGACCTAACTGAAATGTCACAACCAGATGATGTAGAAGAGCCTGCTACAAAGGGGCAAAAAGTTGACCCTGGTCAGACTTCCTCTGTTAGGAAAGAGAAGAAAGGAGATAGAACAAGTGCCCTCATTCTTGGAAATAGATTATATGATCATAATCTAAGGAAGATAATTAGATAGGGGAAGAGGAAACAACATGATAAGGAAGAAAATATAGAATTGCCTCTTAAGGCATGCATTGATGATAGGTTATTGCATTAGCAGCAATTTATGAGTGATGACAATTTTGTCAAGACTGACGAGTTTAAGGATTTTTTGAGGTGGCATAAGAAAGAACAAATAAGGGCACAATTGAAGTTAGATGTAGAGGAAACAATCACAAATGAGGCTTTGTTATCTCTACAAGCCTATGACCCTAACAGTGAGGATGTCTCTCCAGATGAGGCAAGGAAAATGGTTTTAAATAGTGGCATTTTTCTTGCTGAGGGCTAGGACTTAGCCTCAGCATTCATTATTGATCAAATTAGGAAGTAGACAGACCTCAAGTTGGCAAGTGAGGTTCAAATGGGCGACATGATAAAAGGATTTGGATATAGTCCAAAATCACAAGCCTTTTCCATGTGGAGCTTATGTCCCAAAGACCAGAAGCCTCAACTAGTAAACATTCAGGAGAGCATGGTGGGGAACCAAATGGTCTGGACTGTAAAGAACACTGGAGATATTGAGATTTCTTAGATCATGACTCATTGGGCACACTTGAATGAAGACAAGACAAAACAAAACAATTGTCTGAGAAGTGTGGCATTTTGATTGAGGAGACCAGTGCCCTAGCAAAGGATAGGGAGTTGTGTCACATAAAGATACAACAACAAAATCAAGTAATTTTTGAATTGATGAAGCAACTACAAGAAAAACCTGAGGTGGTTTATGTGCCTTCAGAACAACCCTTATATATAGAGGAAAAAGCAGAATCAGAGGAAGTGGCTGAGGTAGAAGATATGGGCAAAAAGAAAAATGAGATAGCCCTAAATGCATTAAGATGCATTCTTCAGCATAGGATTGATGTACTCAAGGACAAAATAGATGTCATCCTAAATGCTTATAATGAATTTCCCACCTTGCATACATAAGTGACAGGGTACATTGCCATTTTGAACCCTTATTTTGTTAATTGGTCTCCTAGGGTCCAATTATTTGAAAAACTTGCCTACTTGCAGCCTCTTAGGTCAAATTTGCCTGAAATTGTGACAAAGGTGGAGGATGAAATTAAGAAGGTTAATAAAGCCTTATCTTTCTTTAAAGGTAAGCTAAATCAGATAGAGGCTAAGTTAAGCATGTTTTCTCCAGATTTTAATAGATTTGTTCCTCCATTGAAAGGAGAAGATAATCAAGTTAAGTCCTTGGAGGCATGGAGAAATGAATTTGATAGAAAAATGCCAAGTAATGAGGTATTTATTTCAGGATCTGATTTAGATTTGGAAGGTTTCAATAGGATTTTGGATGAAGCCTTCAAGGCAGAGACTGACATGAATAAGTTCTTAATGGATGTTAAAAGCATCACAGATGTCAGATGGGAAAGACATAAGGTACAAGTACAGAGTACATAGAGCTTTAAATGGCCAGCAAAGGATGAAGTGACAGCATGGGACCTGATGACCAAACCAAAGAAGAAGAAGCCTGTGGTAGTAGAGGATGAAATCCTAGATGAAGAATAAAGGGGAACACTTGGCGCCTGGCCATTGAGCACAGGGAGGTTAGTTATTACTAAAGACAAGTGTATATTAGCCTAAATTGATGGTCACTTGATCTCAATATGAATATTAGATTCTATCCTGAATACTGTCATACAAAGGTGCTAGATTCCAAAAGAAGACAAAGAAAATCGGATCTTATCCCCTGTTTTTGTCTTTCCACCACTTCTACATTCTCTTTCTTTGTATTTTTTGTACTTTTAGGGATAGGTTCCTTAAACCATCCAAAGCTTGTTGCTTCCTAATATTAAGGATTCCAAGATGGTTAAGGACCTATAAATAGACCAAAATTGTAGAAGATCAGGAGGATGAAATATATTGAAAATTAGACTTTCTTGATTTGTTTCTGTGTCTTCAAGCTTTTTTAGCTTTTCATGTATTGAAGCGAAAACATAAGAATAAAATACAGTGAAACTTTACTCTATCTTATTGTTGTCTCTTTACTTGTTGTGTATACTCTTTTATGTTTAAATCTGTAAGGCATTTTAAAGCATATTGGTTACAAGGTAGCTATCTAATTGCTTGCAAGTTTCTTTCAAGGAAAGAACTAAGTTTTGTGAGTAGTTTCAGGGAGCATAACAATATTTAAGGATTTGATACAATGTTCTAGAGGTGACAGGATAGTTTGTAAGGCAATTTATCTGAGTTGCATGTAGGTTGTAAGGAAACTTACAGTATTTTGTTTTATTTTTCTGTTGATTTTCATTTATTAACTCTATAAGCCCAAGGATAGGCATTGGTCAAGGAATTGGTTTGGTAACCTATCATCATCCAAATATTCAATATCATTTAAACCAATTACTTTCAGAATATTTGTGTAGAATCAATTGTACTCATATGTGATTACAGTTGAAGTTTGTTGATTTCTTAAAGAGTAAATCAAATAGGTTATTCCTCCTAGATTCACAAGAATTACAAAAGGAAAGAAGTATGAAATTCCCTATTATGCTATTGTCTGCTGTCATTGAGATATTAATTTGGATTGTCAAACTTGTTCTCAGAATAGTCATAGTTATCTGCATTGTTATATACATGTCCATCTAAAAATAGAGCATTCAACACATAAGTAAAATCCACTCTAAAGATATTGTCAAGTCAGTAATCAGTCATAGGTAGATCTTCCTGAGTCAGTGGATCTCAAAAAAGAAGGAGGTGATAATAGGTATCCCCAGTGTTATCAAAATACCTCATCAATTAGTGTTTTTCTCTTGCTTGAGTCAGAGTACCAAAGGCATTGGGAGTCATAGAGTTATCTAAGTATTCAAGCATCTTTAAAGGCCCTGCAAGAAAAAACCCTAACAATGAGTATTTAAATTCAGTCAATTGATTATGGGATTAATATTTTACTTTTTGAACTTCTTTCCTAGTGTTGGAACTATTAATTAGATAGAAGGTACACTAGTTTAAACGTAGCAAACTTTTCATTTGAGCACAGATTGTCCCAATTACTTCCATGGAGGTTCACTTTGGATATATAAGCCTGTCGGTAAAGGTTCATGGCAATATCAAGTTTGGTTTTGAAGATACTAAATTTTTTTTTTGGCAGGGTGGTACAACAAACTTTGAACACAATTTTGAAGGCTTTAGAGGCTCCAAAAAGGGGTCAAACTTTGAAAGTCTAGCATTTTGATGAATGAAGGGCTTAGAACACTTTGTGGAATTTCCAATATGGGGTCATAATAGCCAATCAACTCAATGGTTAAAAAGTTATGGTTTTGAGAAGTTGGGCCTTCAGGACTAAAGTTTCAATACAAAAGGAAGAACAAGGAAAAATAACTTAAAGCAGGAAATTAAACCACTGGGCACAAAAATGGGAAATTTTCACTTTCTAGAATATTCTAAGGCAGTTAATTGTGCTACTTATAGAGGGTTGAAGGGGGATTTTAGGTTTCAGTTCTAGTAGTGTAGATTGTGGCTCTATCTTGTAGATTATTGTAATGAAAATGCCCATGTGGTTGTAGCATGTTACTTTTTCTAATTATTGTAATGTCATTTCATTGAAAATAATAGAGAACAAGTTCATATATTCTTTCCATTGTTCTGTTCTTTCAATTTTATGTTTATTTCCATGGTTTTTTGTTTGTGTTTGATTGAATAAGGGGAGATCCCTTCATCAAGTGGTATTGGAGAAGAAGTTCCTAAGTGTGTAGACAAATCACTGGACGTGAGGCATTTTGCACCATAACTGTGGTTGTGGGTTTGAGAGATAAGTACCAAAAATGCCTCCATGAAGGAAATCATGGTAGACGAGTTGCAGGTGTGACAAAAGAGGGTTTTAGAGCATTCCAGAGGCAAGTGCAAGAACTACAAAAGGAGCTATGTAGAGGAGCTAATATTAGGGAAATAGATGAAAGTGGGGATGAATTTGAAGAAGGACAGTTTTAGGAAGAGCAAGAAATGGTTAGTGGTCCTGATGAAGGTAGGTTTTTTAGGGTCATTTCCAAGATTGGAAAGAGAGAAAAGATTGAAGTTTCTACATTTTTTGGAAATCTTAATCCAGAAGATTTGATCGATTGGATCAATGATATGGAAGAGTACTTTGAGTATGAGGAAATAAAAGATCCTAAGAGGGTTAGATTCATAAATTCCAAGCTAAAATGTCATGCAAAGATTTGGTGGAGAGAAGTTCAATTGGAGAGGAATAGAAAAGGAAAGGAGATGATAACAAGATAGGATTGAATAGTGGAAATATTTATGAGGGAGTTCATTGTAGTTGACTATGAACATGATTTGCTGAAGAAAATGCAAGGGTTGAAGTAGGCAAGAAATTTTGTCCAGGAATATACATAAGAGTTCTAGAGAGTCCTTATCAGAGTGATTCATCCTAAAGCCAAAAAGGAGAAGGTTTCCTGTTACATAAATGGGTTAAGGTCGAGCACTCAAGAAGAGTTGATCATGGTAATAATGCATACCATTGAAGAGACATATCAATTTGCTTTGAAGGAAGAAGAAAAAATGAATAAGAAGTTTGAGAGAAAGCAAAGTGGAAGAGATCGTGGTGGAAAGCCTAGTAGACTCTAGTAGAACTCAAAACTAGAGGGGAAACAATTTCTATAACCCTCACAATCAAAATTACAGAGATTAGAGAGGAAGGGGATGAGGAAAAGGACCAAGAAGAGGAGGTTTTTGTGGGATGTGATTCTATTGCAGAAAAGAAGGGCATATAGCTTATGAGTGTCCCCAACATCAAGAGAGAATGAATATAAGACCATATGGTAATGCACGAGTTGCACATGTAGATGAAGATTCCAAGTCATCACATTCTAAAGATGATGAAAGAGGAGAGGTCCTTGTTACCAAAAGAGCCTTGATAGATGATGAGAAGGAACCTATGCAAACAAAGAATTTATTTCACATAAGGTATATGTTTAATGGTAAGGTATGTAATGTCATTATTGATAGTGGTAGTACTGATAACCTCATTTTAGAGGAAATAGTTGATAAATTGAAGTTAGAGAGAAGGAAGCACCCGAATCCCTATTAGATTGCTTGGTTAAAGAAGGATCACAAGGTTTTGGTCAATGAACAATGTTTGGTAAATTTCAAAATTGGAAACTACCATGATGAGGTATTATGTGATATTATGCCTATGGATTCTTGTCATCTATTGTTTGACAGACCATGGAAATTTGATCATCGTGCAGTACATGATGGGTATGCAAATACCTATTCTTTGACAAAGGATGGATTCTAACACAAGCTAAAGCCATTGAAGGAAACAAATTAAAAGGTATGTAGCAATGCCATAATATGTTTAGTTTATGGAGGGAAGTTTCTAGAAGGCATGAAGCATGAACCCGTGTGTTTTTCTATAATTCCAAAAGTTAATAAAGAGGAAGTAGAAGATGTAGCTATGGAAGTTGCATATTTGTTTGGATGAGTTTCAAGATATTGTATCTAATAATTTACTTGATGGATTGTGATAAATAAGAAATATTGGTCATCAAATGGACTTGATTCCTGGAGACAATTTTCCAAATAAGGCAGCCCACAGAATGACTCTAGCAAAGAGTGAAGAGTTGTACATACAAGTGCAAGATTTGTTACAGAAGGGGTTGATTCAAGAGAGTTTGAGTCTATGTGTTGTACCATAAATACTAGCACCAATTAAAAATAGAGAATGGAGGACGTGTATGAATTCTTGTGCTATCAATAAGATTACTATCAAGTATAGGTTTCCTTTGCCAAGGATGGATGAAATTATGGATTGCTTAAGTGGAGCTGAGTACTTCACAAAGATAGATCTGAAGAGTGGATATCACAAAATCTAGATTAGAGAAGGAGATGAATGGAAGATGGCCTTCAGGAAAAAAGGAGGGCTTAAATGAGTGGTTAGTCATGCCTTTTGGGCTAACCAATGCACTCACAACATTCATGGGGTTCATGAATGAGCTATTGAAGGAATTTTTAAGTAAGTTTGTTATTGTTTACTTGGATGATATTTTGATCTTTAATAAGACATCAAAAGAGCATATAATGCATATTCACAGGGTCTTTGAGAGGTTAAGGGAAGATAAGTTCTTGATTAAGCTAAAGAAGTGCAGTTTTGTGAAGAAGGAATTAGTGTACCTGAGATTTTTTTGTCTTAGTAGATGGTCTTAAAATGGGCCCAAAGAAAGTGAAGGTTGTCCTTGAATGGCCTACTCTAAGGAGTGCTACTAAAGTAGGATCTTTTCATGGATTGGCTAGCTTTTACAAAAAATTTATCAAGAATTTAAGTAGTATATGTGGACCCCTAACTGAAACAATGAGAGGGGATAGAAAAGAGTTCAAGTGGACTATAGGAGCAACAAAGAGTTTTGATTTTTTGAAAAGAAAAGTTACAGAATAACCTATTTTGGCACTTCCATATTTTAATAAGGTATTTCAAGTAGATTGTGATGCTAGTGGCAATGCCATTGTAGCTATTTTTTTCCAGGAAGGTAAACTTGTTACTTATTTTGGCAAGAAGTTGAATGATGCAAAAATAAAATGTTGTGTTTTTAATCAAGAATTTTATAATATAGTTCAAGCATTGAGGTAGTGGAGACATTATCTTTTGCCTAAGAAGTTTTTTTTTTCATTTACTGGTCATTAAGCTTTATAGTATGCAAGGAAAGTTGAATCAAGGGCACTTAAAATAGGTTGAGTTTTTGCGGAGTTGCACTTTTGTTTTGAAGCACAGTAGTGGAAAGTCTAATAGGGTTGCATATGCCTTGAGCAGGAGGCATAATTTGTTGATAGAGATGCAGATCGAAGTTGTTGGGTTACAAGAACTCAAGGGTTTGTATCTTGAGGATCCTTATTTTTGCAAGGCCTGGAGAGATTGCATGGAGCATGTTACTTTAGATAGGACCAAGTGGTTGGATTTTATAGTCCAAGTTGGGATGTTATTCAAATTGAGCTAGATGTGCATTCTAAAGGTTCAATGAGGGAGAACTTAATCAAAGAGAAGTATAGTGGAGGATTTCCTGGATACTTTGGTCAAGATTAAACCATTGCACTTGTTAGTGAGCATTATTATTGGACACAATTGTACAAGATGTTAATTTTTTTTTGCAGAGTTGTAGAATATGTCAAATGGAAAAAGGAACTAGGCAAGATACACGGTTGATCAGCCATTACCTATACAAGAGAGGTCATGGGAGGATATTAGTATGGAATTTTTTATTGGTTTACCAAGGAATTAGAGAGGGCATGGTTCCCTTTTTGTGGTGTTGGACAGGGTCTCAAAGATGACACATTTCATTCCTTGGAGAAAGACTAATGATGTTTCTCATGTAGCAAAATTGTTTTTCAAGAAGTGGTGAGACTACATGGTCTACCAAAAACCATATTTTTGTTAGATTTGAGGAAAAAAATCCACCCAAGAACACTTGCATGCAAGACTGTCACATGAAGAAGCAAGAAACAGACAGAAGAAGAGTAGCTATGGCGGCCAAAAGGCCAAAGACATGAAATCTATGTTGAAAGAAAAAAGCTTCTATTATCAACAACTGAATTACAAAATACAATCTCCTTCTCCTTAATGAAAAGTAAAGCGGTGAGTCCTTATAAAAGGATACTGAAACCCTAAAGGGGAAAACTCTAAAGAATTATAAGCTGCCTAAGTATAACTTAAGCATAGAGTAAATAGACTAATAATTAAATGATTTAATTATTAGCTATACTATGACTACTCTAACACCCCCCTTAAGTGTAACTTAGGGAGAAACAAAATAGCTAAAACTACTGTAGAAAGCAGGAAAGATGGGTCCCGGCAACAAGGCCTAATCAGGTACCCAAGTACAAGAAATGAACTAGATGAAGGAAACTAAGCCTTCAATCTAGGGAAAGTCCCAAAGATAAGAACAAGAATGAGAAAGGAGCATCTCCGAAGCATGGAACTGAAAACTCTGTCAGAAGAGACTGCTGGAACCCCCACTGAAGTGCATGGCCAGGTAGAGAAGACAATGTCTGAAGAGCTAATCAATTGAACTAGGAAGCAATAGAACCAACAGGTGAACCCCCCCATAATGCTGAACTGGGAGAGGTGATAGGAACACTGAAATGCAATGCCAGAAACATCTACAGAATGAAGAACCAGGAACACCAACAGTGCAACAGAAGTACAAACACAGGATAAAGGGTGGTGTCACCGACACATATCATGGGCTAATATCATGGAAGGTACACTCACTTGATGAAGGTGGATGCGCCTAAAATGGCATAATCATCATAACCCCCCATGGCACTTTATAATAGAGTGCGAGTACAAAAACCATACAAGGTGCTCAAAATCCCAGAAATGCAGAAGTAGGCACTTTATCTCAGTGCGTTTATAGAATAAAGATGCATCAGAAGAAGCATACAAGCTCAAAAGTCAGAAAGAAGAGTGAGCTAGAATATCAGAAGAAGAGATCCCAGGACCTATAGACCCAAGCAATCCACCATAGTGCATAAACTGCCAAACTCAGAGGAGAGAAAACCTAGAGTATAATCTAGAAAAAATACCTCTACAACTGAATAGTTCACTAAACCAGCTTTCCGACAATATCTGGTTTGCCAAAAATAGAGTCTGGATGAGCCAGATATGACTCCCGAAAGGCAAAAACAAACATCAGAATTCAACAGCAAATAATGTTGTCAAAATGGAAGAACCCAAAACCCTAACTACCATCATCAGAAAGTGCTCAGAAAGAGATTTTTGATGGTATATGGAAGTCATAAAAAGACCCCCAGATGCTCAAGATAGAGCGAAAACAGTCCCGGGGGTCAGAAAGGCCCCAAAAAGCAAAAACTAAGCCCCTGGGGCTAAAAAAAATAGCGCCCCTGGGTGCATGGCGCGCGCAGGGGGCTATACTAGGGCTCCTGGTTGCCCATACGACCACTGCAGGGCTAAAATAAGTCCGTGGGGGCCCAGGCTGTGGCGCGGCCGGAGCGCAGTGGTGCAAGGGCGGCGCGGGCCAGTGGCGGCAGCGCGCAGGTGGCGATCCGGTGGCAGGCGGGCGGCGCGCGGGCTGGCTGCCCGCGGGCGGCAAGAGGCGCGTGGGTGGCCGCTGGGTGGTGTGCGGGTGGTGCATCCGTAAAATGCCAAATTTGCCCAAAAAAACATAGAAAAATGTTTTTTTTTTTGAAAACCGTGTCCGTACGGCCTTGGAAGGCCAAGAAATTTCTCCCCGAGGCTCCGGTGTCCAAATCGGACGTGCCTTATATGGATTCTGGGGTTTTTGGGCCTTCTAGACACAACCGTGAGGTAAGTTTTGGTCCAAAGTGCCTCAAAAAACAAAGACCCCCCAAAACCAATAAAAAATACCTGAAAAACCTTTGAAACCCTCTGTGGCTGGTGAGCTTCAACAAAACACGAACAACAAGCAGAAAGCAAGCTCTGATACCATGTTAGATTTGAGGAAAATAAATCCACCGAAGAACACCTGCATGCAAGACTGTCACATGAAGAAGCAAGAAACAGACAGAAGAAGAGTAGCTATGGCAGCCAAAAGGCCAGAGACATGAAATCCATGTTGAAAGAAAAAAGCTTCTATTATCAACAACTGAATTACAAAATACAATCTCCTTCTCCTTAATGAAAAGTAAAGCGGTGAGTCCTTATAAAAGGATACCGAAACC
>MU226841.1:2073002-2083821 GCA_018584345.1 Thuja plicata | reverse complement strand
GGATACCGAAACCCTAAAGGGGAAAACCCTAAAGAATTATAAGCTGCCTAAGTATAACTTAAGCATAGAGTAAATAGACTAATAATTAAATGATTTAATTATTAGCTATACTATGACTACTCTAACAATTTTTAGGTCAAGGTGCTAAGTTTGTTGGGTAATTTTGGAGGAAATTGTGGAAGAAGCTAAAGAAATATTTTAAGTTTAGCTCAGCACACCATCCACATACTAATGGATAGACAAAAGTGGTGAATAGGAGTTTGGAAAATTTGTTGAGATGCTTAGTAGGAGATAAATCGAAAGGGTGGGATTTGATTTTACCACGTGCATAATTTTTATACAATAATTTTTTCAATAGGAGCACTAGTAAATCACCATTCCAAATTGTATATGGAAGTAGTCCTAGAAATGCTTCAGAATTAAGGAAGTTGGAAAATGGATAAAAGAATAGTGTTGAAGATGAAGAGTTTGCAGAACACTTAAATAATTTGCATGAAGAGGTGAGGAAGCATATTAATAAAATGAATATTCAGTACAAGGCTGAGGCAGATAAGAAAATAAAACATAAGGAATTTCAGATTGGTGGAAAAATTAAAGAGGCAGTTCATTGTTGTTGACTATGAACTTTATTTGCTAAAAAAATGCAAGGGCTAAAGAAATAAAGAAAATTTCTCCAAGAATATACAGAAGAGTTTTATCAAGTCCTTATCAAAATGGGTCATTATGAATCCAACATGGAGAAGGTTGACCGTTACATAAATGGGTTGATGTCGAGCACTCAAGAAGAGTTGATCATGGTAAGAATGTCTACCATTGAAGATGCATATCGATTTGCTTTGAAGGTAGAAGAAAAACTAAATAAGAAATTTGAGAGAAAGCAAAGTGGAAGAGGTCATGGTGGAAATCCAAGTGGAATCTAGTAGAAGTCAAAACCAGAGGGGAGACAATTTCTATAACCCTCACAATCAAAATAACAGAGATCAAAGAGGAAGATTAAGATGGAAAGGAACATGAAGAGGAGGTTTTGTGGGGCATGTTTCCATTGCAGATAAGAAGGGCGTAGAGCTTATGAGTGTCCCCAACATCAAGGGAGAATGAATAGAAGACCAGATGGTAATGCTTGAGTTACACATGTAGTTTAAGATGCTAAGTCATCACATTCTGAAGATGGAAAGATGAGAGGTCCTTGTTACAAGAAGATCCTTGATAAATGATGAGAAGGAACCTAGGCAAAGGAAGAATTTGTTTCGCACAAGGTGTACATGTAATGGAAAAGTATGCAATGTCATTATTGATAGTGGTAGTACCGATAACCTCATTTTAGAGGAAATGGTTGATAAATTGAAGTTAAAGAGAAGGGAGTACCCGAATCCCTATCAAAATGCTTGGTTGCAGAAGGATCACAAGGTTTTGGTCAATGAAAAATGTTTGGTAAAGTTCAAAATTGAAAACTATCATGATGAGGTATTATGTGATATTATGCCAATGGATGCTTGAAATCTATTGTTAGGGAGACCATGGTAATTTGATCGTCATGCAGTACATGATGGGTATGAAAATACCTATTCTTTGATAAAGGATGGAGTCTGACACAAGATGAAGCCATTTAAGGAAACATACAAAAAGGTATGTAGTAATGCCAGAATATGTTTAGTTGATGGAGGGAAGTTCCTAAAAGGCATGAAGCATGAGCATATGTATTTTTCTATAATTCTAAAAGTTAATAAAGAGGAATTAGAAAATGTAGCTATGGAAGTTGCATATTTGTTGGATGAGTTTCAAGATATTGAATCTGATAATGTACTTGATGAATTAAAACAAATAAGAAAAATTGGTCATCAAATAGACTTGATTCCTCGAGACAATTTTCCAAATAAGGAAACCCATAGAATGAATCTAGGAGAGAGTGAAGAGTTGGATAGACAAGTGCAAGAGTTGTTGCAAAAGAGGTTGATTCGAGAGAGTTTGAGTCTATATCTTGTACCAATAGTACTAGCACCAAAGAAAAATAGAGAATGGAGGATGTCTATGGATTCTTGGGCTATCAATAAGATTACTATATATTAAGTATAGGTTTCCCTTTCTAAGGATGGATGACATTATTGTTTGCTTAAGTGGAGCTGAGTACTTCACAAAGATAGATATTACAAGTGGATATCATCGAATCCAGATTAGAGAATGAGATGAATGGAAGAAAACCTTCAAGAAAAAGGAGGGCTTAAATGCGTGGTTAGTCATGTCTTTTGGGCTAACTAATGCACCGAGAACATTCATGGGGCTCATGAATAAGGTATTGAAGGAATTTTAAAGTTTTTTATTGTTTAATTGGATGATATTTTAATATTTAATAAGACATTGGAAGAGAATATAATGCATATGTTTAGGATCTTTGAGAAGTTAAGGGAAGAGAAGTTGTTGGTTAACCTAAAGAAACACAATTTTGTGAAGAAGAAATTAGTGTACCTAGGATTTTTTGTCTTAGTAGATGAGCTTAAAATGGACCTAGAGAAATTGAAGGCTATCCTGGAATGGCCTACTTCAAGGAGTGCTACTAAGGTAAGATAATTTCATGGCTTTGCTAGCTTTTATAGAAATTTTATCAAGAATTTAAGTAGTATCTGTGGACCCCTAAGTAAAACATTGAGAGGGGATAGAAAATAGTTTAAGTGGACTATAGGAGCATAAAAGAGTTTTGATTTGTTGAAAATAAAAGTTACAAAACAGCATGTTTTGGAACTTCCATATTTTAATAAGGTATTTCAAGTAGACTGTGATCCTAGTGGCAATGTCATTGGAGGTGTTTTGATTCAGGAAAGTAAACCCGTTACTTATTTTAGTGAGAAGTTGAATGATGCCAAAAGAAAGTATTTTTTTTTATGATCAAGAATTTTATGCTATAGTTCAAGCATTGAGGAAGTGGAGACATTTAATTTTGCCTAAAAAATGTGTTTTATTTACTGATCGTCATGCTTTGCAATATTTGAATAGCCAAGGAAGTTGAATCAAAGGCACTTAAAATAGGTTGATTTTTTGAAGAGTTATTCTTTTGTTTTGAAGCACAAGAGTGGAAAGTCTAATAGGGTTGCAGATGCCTTGAGCAGGAGGCATAATTTTTTGACAACGATGAAAATCAAAGTTCTTGGGTTCCAAGAACTCAAGAGTTTATATCCTGAGGATATTGATTTTGGTGAAGCCTGGAGAGCTTGCATGGAACTTGTTACTTTAGACAGGACAAAGTGGTTGGATTTTATATTCCAAGATGGGATGTTATTCAAAGGGAGCCAATTGTGCATTCCAACGAATTCCATGATGGAGAAATTAATTAAAGAGAATCATAGTGGAGGACTAGCTGGATACTTCGGTTGAGATAAAATCATTTCTCTGGTTAGTGAGCATTTTTATGAGCCTCCAGGACTCAAGTTTCAATACAAAAGGAATAGCGAGGAAAAAACACTCAAGGTGGAAAATTGAATTGTGGGGTTGCAAAATGGGAAAATTTCACTTTCTAGAATATTCTAAGGCGGTTAATTGTGTTACTTATGAAGGGTTGAAGGGGGATTTCAAGGTTCAGTTCCAACAATGTAGATTATGGCTCTGCCCTGCACATTATTGTAATAAAAATACCTATGTGGTTGTATCATGTTACTTTTCTGAATATTGTAATTTCATTTCATTGAAAACAGTAGAAAGCAAGTATTTTTATTCCTTCCATTGTTCTGTTCTTGCAATTTTTTGTTTATTTCGCTCTTGTGTTGCATTTTTTTATTGAATAAGGGGAGTGCCCTTCATCAAAGATAGTTTTTTCTTTGTCCCGATAAAAATCCATAGGACAAGACGATTTCACACCTTTATTTTTTCCAAAAATGTTGGGACGTATTAGGCATTGACCTTCTTGCAGCATTAGAGGAATCTAGGAGAAGTGTTTAGTACTAAAACACTTTAATACTAAACACATTGCCCTCATTCCAAAGGTGCAAGAACCGAAATCTTTTGCAGAATTTGGGCCAATTTCCCTTTGCAACACCATTTACAAAATCTTTTCTAAGGTCATTTATTCCAGGCCACAACATCTATTCCCCAAGATTGTAACCTCATAACAGGGAGGATTTTTTTTCCAGGAAGAGAGATAATTGAAGGAGCACTATTTGCACACGAATTCCTTCATTCAGTTCAACAAAATAAAATCTCATCCTTTGTCATCAAACTTGACATGATGAAGGCCTACAATCGAGTGAAGTGGAATTTTTTTCTAAAAGTATTTCACAAATTTGGATTTTCCAAACAAATGGTGCAAATAGATTTTCTCATGCATTTTTGGAGAAAAATTCTCAATCATTATTAATGGAACCCAACAAGATACTTTTTATACTTCCCAAGGTGTCAAATAGGGCAACCCATTGTCTCCCTTTTTGTCATCATAGCTAAGGCATTTAGAAGAGTAATAAAAAAAATGAGATGAGATCTTGGCAAGGTATAAAATCCCCTCCATAAACATCTCAATCACCCACACATTATTTAAAGATGACACATTTCTTTATGGAAAAACCAACACACAAGAATCCAAGAAAAATAAAATTGTCCTAGTAACATTTTCGATAGCCTCGAGGCAAAAGATCAATCCACTAAAATCCAAATTTTATGTCTTTAATACCAAAGAAGTGGTAAGGAGTAAAATAGTGCAAATCTTGGGTTTTCAAATAGCTAATTCACCTTTCTCTTGTCTGGGTATCTCATTCTACATGGGTATTAACAAGAGCTCATATTGGAACAATATTATAGATAGGATAAAATCAAGAATATCAACATGGAAACTCTGATGACTATCTCTATCTAGATGTATCCTCCTTATAAAGGTAGTGCTAATCGTCATTCCAAATTATTACTTAGCACTTTTGAAAGCTCCAAAATTAGTTGTTTCACACATAGAGAAACTAATACAAAATTTCTCGTGGAAAGGAAACATGACAGATGAGAAAACAATTCACCTTATCTTATTGGAAAACATGGCACCGGATAAACATTCAGGTGGAGTCAGACCACATAGCATCTCAAAGAGAAATATGACACTTGGACGTAAATTAGTATGACAGATATAATCTAAAACCCACTCCAAATGGTGCCAATCAATGCAAGCCAATTATTTAGATAATTTAAATTTAACTAGAATTTTAATTATCTCTAACCCACTGATAGGCTAAAAATATGGAATTTCATGATGAATTATAGACAAGTTATAACTTTGTTCCTCTCATGGAAAGTAAATGATGGCTATGTTTTTCACTTTTGGAATGACTCATAGAATGGTCACTCACCCCTAAAAAACATCCCAGGCCTGCATTCATCTATCCCATTTTTTATCGAAGAATGGGGTCCCAAACTGATTGATTATTTTTCCTCATTGGAAAGAAGCTCTGATAAATTCACATGGAAAGAATTTCAGAGATCCCAATCAATGTTGATCAAAAGAACATGCTACATCAGATTTGATCAATAAGAACAATGTTTCTCTCAGCCTATCCAGACAAAATTATTTGGGCCCCATCAAAAGAGGGCAAATACTCAGTCAAATAAGGCTATATGGTACTACAAAAAAGAGAAACACAACATCAATCCCATTGTGCCTTCTCATTCTCTTAGAATAATATGATCCTTCCAAAAGAAGGAAGTTTTGCCTAGTTGGATCTTATGAACAAGATTTTGACAATTGATAGAGTGATAAAGCTCCAAATAGAAATACCATTTAATTGTGGTCTTTGTGATGCAACCCTTGAGAACACAGACCATCTCCTTGTTCAGTGTGCTTTCTCACAATAGTGTTGGAACCACATGCTTTCCAAAATGAAGTTCCCCTCCCCATTACCAAACACCTTAGGGACTTGTTCCAATAATGGTCAGTCTTATATCAAAACTCATTCTTTGCATAATTTTGTGCATCATTCCAGCTTTGGTGATCTGGTACATATGGTGGGAGCAGAATAATCATAGCTTTGAGAAAGTATCTTCTCCACTCCCTAAGTTCCTAGAAGTAATTGAAAGATAAATCTCAGAGAAGGTTAATGTGCATGTTCAGAGATATAAGGACTGCAGTTCTCTATACACCTCATGGGACGACATGATTAATGGAAAAACATTCACTTACCATTTCATGACAGCATGTTCTGCCCCTCTAAAGATCAAATAGATAGAGCTCAAGTCAAGTGGGTACCCCCCACCCCCCCTCTGTACTTAGTCAAATTAAATTTTTATGGTGCATCAAAAGGAATCCAGGTGTCTTGAGAGAAGGGATATGCATATGAGATCATCATGGAGACCTCCTAGCTACTAAGTCTATTACACTTCCTTCAGATACAAATAATATTACTCAGTCCATGGCACTTCTCCATGATCCTATCCTACTCAAAGATTTGGGATTCTCTAATATCCAAATTGAATGTGACTCCCTTTTAGTTATTAATGTCTACAAAACAAACAAAATCATGTCATAACTGGAAAGTAAGCTATATCCTTAAAAAGGTAAGGGAAATTCTGGATTCTTTTGTAACATATACGCTTAATCATTTATATTGGGAGGAAAACAAAGTAGCTTATTTCCTAGCAAATATGTGATGCATGAGAAGAGACCTAGAAATAGGTAAAGGCATTCTTCTACTTCATAACTTCCTAGTCTTACCCCATGTCCCCATGCAACTTCTTAAGCCTCTTTTGTGCTTAAAAATAAGCAGTCACAGTGTCTCCATGCAAATTTTAATTAGCACAATAGGATACTTCAAAATCTTCTCCTATTTTTATGGAGCAGCTGTCGCTTAACAATTAGAATTAGGTTGTTAAAAAGAGGAGGGGCTGAAATTATGCAGTCACTGCATCCTAAGATTAAGACCAGGTTTCTTCATTATTTTCTTCCCTTTATTTTCACATTTGCCTCCATTTTTTCCCCTCCAAAATTTATACACATTATTATAAATACAAATAATTGTCGTTCATATTTCTCCATTCATGGGTGTTGCAGACTTGGTGGAAAAAATTCACAGATTACAAATTTGGAGGTATGTAGTTCTCATATTTTATACATTCATCTATTTTTATTTTCTCAATATTTTTAAAACCTCTTTCTGTGTTAAATGTCTTTACTTTGAATTACTTGTATCTGTATTGAAATTCTGATTTATATTTTGTTTGAACCAAAAAAAATTGCAATCACAATGAGCATCGTTGATATTTTATAGGGTTGTTATTGAAATGTATGCGTCTGTTGTCAATGATTAGTTTTGGTATTTTACAAGAGACATCAACCCTCTCCTTTGATTCCATGCCTCTACTGAAGTTTTTAATTGGTTTGAATCGGCCTTTCATTTCATGCCCCTGCTAAAGTTTGCCCTATTATTTGATTCAAATATGCATCTGATTTACCTTAATTCACCTTGTTACTTGATTGGATTCACCCGCAATCTTCTAGGGTTTGTCATAAATTCACACATAGGGCTCAGAGATTTTGCACCTTATCCATCAAATCTGGTTTTCGCACCTTACTTCTGCAAACAAAATGTAATTCCGCTACAGTTAGAATCACACATGTATTATATAAAATTAGTATAGAATCTGACATTTAGTGCAATCACTAGTAGAATTGGCCCCTATTTTTGACAAAAATTAGTCGAACTATCTACCTAGATTGGTCGAAAGACCCACAAATTGCTTTGTCAGTATTTTTCTACTTGAAAGATCGACACATCCTTGTTAATGTTGAAATTTCTACGCAACCTTGGTCAAAATTGGCATCTCAAAATGTCCATATTATTTGTCAAAATGTCCATATTATTGGTCAAAATGTTTGACCCATCTGACCAGGATGCCAAACCCACGACGCAAATTTTTAACAAAAATTAGTCGAAACGTAAATTAGCATAAGTTTATGTTTTGACCTATGGATGTCAAAATTTCAACCCAAATTGACACATATATTTGACATGCAATGGTCGAAACATAAACCAACAAAAATAAATGTTTTGACCAATTTTGGTCAAACTGTTTGACCCATCGACCAGGATGCCAAACCCACGATGCAAAATTTTGACACAGAATGGTCGAAATGTAAACTGACCTAAGTTGATGTTTCGACCAAGGGATGTCAAAATTTTGACCAATATTGACTTAAAAAAAAACAAATTCTGAAACCAAATAGCCTCAGTACCAAAACTGAGGCTATTTGGTTTCAAAATTTTCTCATTGAGGTTGGTATTTAATCTAAACAACCATCAATCATATTTTGAGACAATCAATGTGCTACTCAGATCTCATGTATCCCAATTCCTTCTGAATGGAGAGTACATAGATTGTTGCATGGAAAGGGTCAGGGGAAGTGACTTGTTCAAAACCCCAGTATTTTCTTTTTCACTATATGGTTGACAGCCATGAATAAGTGGAGTTGACTTGTTCGTCTGCATTGGATTTTGTGAATTTGAGTGCACAGTTATAGCCACAATGTTAATCTCATTGAGCATTGTTGCATTTGACATTCTAGGCTTGTTTGATTCATCAAATTTACTATTTTGTTTTGAATCTAAAATAACACTAACAATCGTTCAACAACCATCCACAAGCAATTCTCCATGGATTGGGCTTTTCTGTCTCGAATAAAAAAAATTTTATCAGCACAAATTTATACACTGCACATTTCAAATATATTTTGAAATTAGCATCTTCAGTACATATATTATTTCAAAATACACAAAATGAGTTAAGCTTTTGCTGCAACTAGATAATTTAGAATTGAGGACTCTAAGAAAGGAAGCCTAAAAATGAACACAAAAAAATGTACACTAGGGCTTAAAATAAAGTGCCAAGAATGACAAATCCATGTTTCAATAATAGTTAGAAACAAAAATATCCACCTTGCATAAATCCCAGACCATAGTTTTCATTCTTTCCTGGTTCCAGCTTTGCTCTATTGCCTCATACTTTCGGACATTTTCTTGTAAAGATTGAATGTATTCAATAACCTGTCCAAGACATGCAAATGAAGATATGGAATCAAGGCCAATACTGCACTCTGCAATACTGCATTGTTGATGGGCCTCTATAGTTCATTTCATAAATTAGAAAGAAAACCCAACAAATCTACATATGATTACCTCAAGAAGAAAGGATGCTTTGTCTCTCTTTTGATCACTGTGTGGCACCAAATCTATTAGTGTCTGAAACCTGAATCATTAAAAACATAGGCAACTTATTATGTTAGAATTCTAAAAACATTCCATAGGCACTCCCTAAATTAATTAACAAGATATTCACTGAACTTAAAAAAGATTACCCTTTATCCTTAAATTTTGGGTACAATATTCAAATATTAGGTACATTAATTTCGTAAGAGCCCACCACACAAATGGAGCTGAAAAAAATTCATATTCTCCTACAGCCAATGCTCTTACTATACCATTAGAGTAGAATGGAAAAGCCATTGCGACGAGTGACCCAAATATACCCAACCAAGGGGTAAAAATTGGCAAAGCTGGGAGTAAGAATGCATTTTTAAGAACAACCCCAAAAGACATGGATCCTAATAAGTAAAGCCCCCAGCCCATTATAGGGTGAGCTATTCTAGGAACAAGGAAAAATAGTAGTAGATAACTTCCCACCATACAAGTGAGAACTAGTACGTTAAGAAAATTTGGGTAGAGTAGAAAATCCTGCTTAGGTTTCATGAGGCAAAGCTTCGACAAAGAGGGATGGAAACCATTAAAATAAATTATGGAAACCGTGTAAAAGAGTGACTCTAGGAGAATCAAAGGCATCTATGTACCATACCTGCAAATAGGTCATATTAGATAAATGCACATTCGATTAGAGATAATTGACTGTGCCAGGCAGCCAAGCTTTCCTTACCCTATTGTTTGAAACCTCTGCTCATGCCAAGAAATCCCTAGAGGTAGAACATGCCATGACCACCAATACCATGGCTTCAACCAAGGTGCACTAGGAAAAGTGATAACACTATTTGGTTTACAAGGTACACGCCATTTCAACTTCAAGTCTACAAAACAGAACAAATACCGTCACTTTTGAATTCACTAAGTTTGTCAAATTACTTCTATAGTCCTTACTGAAAGCATGCATAAAAAGTATAATTTTATTGATCTATGATTTATTTATCTAACATTGGAAAGTACCAACCCAGAAGAAAGAGTCCGAGATATGAAATAGGATGCAACCTAGTAATCCAATTTCTAGGAACTTCTATTGGATGCAAGCTTATTCTGTGATTAGCAAACACCTGTAAGGAATAAATTCATTTGTTAGAATATATTTTAAATAAGCTGCACAGTATTCATGATCAAGGTATGAGGTAGGATCATACAAGATGTTGGCATATGTATTAATCCTATGCAATGAAACAACTACCTTTGATACAAATATTAAATGCATGATGCAAATCTAAAATACCTAAATAACTAAAAGTAAATAATAAGACATGGTTCCATTATAACTAACTTGTAAAGATGACACCTAGGATAAAAGGATAATTAACACATGATCTTAAGTAAAGTTAACATGTTAATAAGTTCCCACTAATAAGTAGATAGGAAATAGCTTCATTCAAACTAACAAGATAAGCATGCACATTGCTCATGGATAATAGCTTGTGATAGTCCATGATAAATGAAATCAAGTGAAATAAAAAAAATATGAATTATAGGGTAGAAGATCCCAAGATGTAGCAATGAAAGCATGATTAAATATATCTAGAATCTTAAATGAAAATGATGACCAAGGGCTGAGATCTAAGTTGGGTACGAATATCATGATTTAACAAAAATATGGATGA
>MU226841.1:2020032-2038009 GCA_018584345.1 Thuja plicata | reverse complement strand
ATTTTCTACTCTATGAAAAATGGTTATGATATGGACAATCATGATGTTCACAAATAGTTTAGTTGGAGAGTTCATTAAATGAGTGTCAAGAATGCATTTTGATTGATAATATGAAAGAGGATGTGTTTCCATGTGGATCTATGGTGGAAGGGACACATGATTTGAAAATTGATTGTCTTTCATGGCTTAAAGAATATACCATGAACATGGAATGCTAACATTGATAAACAACTCACATACATAGTTTGTTTGAATTATTGTGATTTTGATCATTTATTTTGATAGACTCGGTCTTGCAAATAAGTTGTTAACATACATTTTGACACATCAACTTATGAAATAATTTGTTTATCTTGAAAGGGGAAAATAACCTTCTAGGGCTTGAAAAACTCATGAAGGCATGCTTAGTTAGGTTAGATGTGAGTGAAATAGTGTCCTTACAAGGGGCTGGTGATGTTTTAGAAAAATGATTTGATTTGTTTATTTAAGGTGTTCTACAACTTATTTATTCTGTCAAAGATATCCAACAATGGTTATGTTCTAAAGCAAGGAAAGATACATCATTTAAGGTCAAAATAAAATGAATATGCTCGGTAATCCTAAGCTAAGTAGATGTTAAAAATAGAAAAGGATAAGTAGGGAAAGGGAGAAAATAAACATAATGAAAAGGAGTTTATATAAGTCACCAAGTTTTGAAAATTCTAAATTTTATTGGACAACAACTAGTCTTTGCACAATCTTCAAGCACTTATCATGGAATCTTCTATGGAAAAAATGCAAAAGATAAACGTTGTATTATTTGACCACTAATGTGCATATAGATATACCAAGAGTTCCATTCAAAACCATTCTAATTGTTTGAAAAAAACATTTATATCACAAAGCAACACCAAGTGATTTACATACTGTGAACTTATAGCGAAGGTTGACAGTCTGGAATAAAATTGGTAGAATGCAAGGTGAATGAGAGTCGGATCCCTAATTTCTAGAGAGAATGAGTGCAATGATAGATCCGGAACATCTCACACTATATTCTTTTGCAGTACCATCGTGTCTTAGGGTAAGAACATTGGACTGGTGTATTATATTAAAAACCTATAATGTTTTATAATGATTTCAAATGCGATCTCCAGCTACATCAAATCACAATAACCCAAATCAAGAACCAATGAACCAAGAATAAAGTTATCCCTCATTGGATCAATAATAAACAATAACCCTAATCTGCAGAGGAATTAAAAATAATTATCTAAAATTGGAGAGAAACAACTTCAAATACCCAATGCAAAAATAATTTGACAAAATAGCTTACCAGACAAAGACAAATATCTCTAATCAAGCACAATCAAGCTCCTCCCGCCCGCGAATGCTTCGCATACACTAAAAAATGAGTTTCAATTTTCACTTTTTTTTTGTTTATAATTCACATTTGTCGAATAATCGACCTTTTCTTCAAACTTAAGAAATTTTGACCAAATCGTATTCATAAACAAAAAAAAATGAATCTAAAAAGCCAAAAAAATGCCTTGGTCGAAATAAAAGGTCAAAAATTGACCTTAAATGTATTTGTGAATGTTTTATGGATTTATCAAGCGTGTAATCCTAGGACGCAATTCCATTAAAGCTATGTGAAAAATTTCTTGAAATTTAGCCACGCAGGTAAATATATAGGAAAGTTTTGAAGCATAGATAGAGAAATGTTTAGGGAATATTCGTTCATAGTCTTCAGGATTGAAAGATTTGAGATATATACGAGGAAATGCTTGTTTAAATTTTTAGAATGGGAAAGATTTAAAGCTTACAGAAGAAATTTGTTTCTAATTTTTCCAGAATTGAAAGATTTATTTAGCTTTTTCAGAATTATAAGGTTTATTTAAGTTTTTTTTTATCATGCAAATATTTGAACAATATCAGAGAAATTTATACTTATAGGGAATATTAGTTTAAATTGTCTGCACAATGAAACATAGAGGAAGGATTTGTATAAAATATTCATATGCACAAAGAAATATATAAGAATTATATGTTTAATGTCTTCATTGTGGAAAGATTCAAACTATAGACAACAATAATTTAGGAAAGATTTATTTCAATTTTCCAGGGGAAGATATTTTCAACTTAGTGGGACTATAAAGTGGCTTCATCTAATTCAATATGCTCATTTTTTCATGAAAATTATACTTGTGTTTCCAATGACTACTTCGAATTGCATATGGAGAGACTCCACAACAAAATGCTTTGTTGGAAGGCCCAAAACCAGGATCACTATGTTGTCTTAGACTGAACAATGGATCTCTTACTTGCCTATAGTTATTTTAGTTGTGCGACTCAAGGGCTTTATCTTCACAAATGCCACTTCCAAACCATTGCAAAACTTATTTATATTGGGACCCTATTCTGATATTTTTCTTATCCATTGACTTAGTTGTAAAATACTAAAATCTTTATAGGTGTTTTATTTATTATTGGGACTTTTTCCAGATATTTTTTTGCACATTCAACTTTGTTGTAAAATTTGAAACATATTCAAATTTCTGGGAATTTATGTAAGTTAGTGTAAATAATATATGGGAAGGTTAAAATTATATCAAGAGGTTTTAGTTAAGGCCTTTCTGAGAAATTATTGAATTGATTTACTTTCAATTAATGTTTACAGGTGTTAGAAAGTTGATTCAGATTATTGTTTGTGACGGTCCATACTTTTAGAGTATGGATATTGAAAATGAATTCTTTCTTACAAAGTTGTGTTCTTTTTAAACCTTTTCTCATTGAATTATATTTTTCAAAATAATGGTGTAAGTGGTTCAATTAAGCCTGGAAGCTCTCTGACTTGTTGATTGTTGATATTGGCATTGAATTTTTTAATACTTTTTTTACATTTGTATTTAATTTCCATATTTCTTCTAGGCTGGATTCTCTATGATTATTGAAACCCTGCTCTAGATTCATAACTTTTCACTTAGACTTCTACCATTTCTTTCTTCTACAAGATTTTCCAAATCAACCGTGTACTTGAGCAAAACTGCAGACAACTGCACAGTTTTGTCCCCCAGCAAAAATTCTATTGAATTTCTTTCAGGTTCTTTATATGTTCTTGATTCTAAGGAAGACTTCATTATGATCTTCAATTTTATCTAATCTGATTAATTCCATTTTTTCTAATTGATCAGTGACAAGAAATCTAGTATAGGATTGAATTCAAATATTTCTGAAGTGCAACTCTATTACTGCAAAATTGCAAATTAAGCTTTCATACGGAGATCTGTAATATCTAAAAGTTTTCTATCTTTCAATTGATAAAAAATTAAAAGAGTGTTAGTCACGCTATGCAAGAGTGTTCTATCCTAATAAATAGTTTTTCTACCAGATCTACCATCAATAAGGTAGAAAGCGGATATCTTACAAACCATATATAACTTACATTACTTCTATGAGATGACAACAAAATCTTAATGAAAACATGGATTCAGATATGAAAAGCCACAAAATTTGTATGTTGCATAGCAACCAGGCTCTCATTATTTCTGGTTTTCATATTTCTCAAATCAAATACTCTTGTTGTGACATCATCTGAACTTTTTAATACCATATATGGAAGACAATGCACAATATTATGCTACAATTTTTCTTGATCACGTACATATAGTAGAATTTTTTTTTTGATATTGGAGTTACATTAGATAGTTAATTAAGATAATTTAAGGGGATTAATAGCTTCCTTTCTCACAAACTTAGTTTTTATAATGTAGGTACCATTAATTACTTTTCATGGATACAACTACATCTTGTTCAATTCTTCAACATGGTTTCATGAGTTTCACCTCAATGCTTTCAGAAGACAACATGGGTGGAAATTTGATTTCCTCTAACAATGACTATTACCCAAAGTTTGTTCCTTGTACACAAGTGAACAATGAAAAAGTGGTTACTAAAGAAGTGATAATTGAAAAGGAAATTCCAACAACTGAAGCAACTTTTACAGAAATTCAACATCTTGTACTTCCTCAAACAACTCAAACAAAAAGCAGAGTTTGGGGAGCATTACAAACACAATGGTTCTGATTGACGCTACAATAATTGAGAGAAAAACACAATCAGTTGGTGATGCAATGAGAAAAGCATTAAATGCCACTGAAAAGTGGAAAATTATTCAAGAATATTTCTCTTCTCATGACGTTCTTTGCACAACAAACCAATGTCACAATCGTTGGGAGCATATTCAGTCTGATTATAAAAGGATCAGAGACTATGAACACAATATTCCATCTGGCCATGACAGTTACTAGAACATGACAAGTCAAGAAAGGATTGATAAGAAGCTTCTTGCAAAGTTCATTGTTGAACTTTATGATGCAATGGAGACCACATTTGGTAAAGATCGAGCCATCAATCCAGGAAATATTACTATTGATTCATCTGATACAAGTTTTGCATTTGATGAGAACAATGCTTTAAATGAAGATGATCCATTGCAGGAACTTGAAACACCAAACATAGAAAGTTATGAGCAGCCCAAAAATGGTAATGAAAGAGATAAACAATGCACAAGGAAAAAATGAAAATCTATTTCAAATGTAGCTGGCATGAAGGATGTTATCGTTGATAACAATAATTTGCTAATTTCTACTCTATAAATGGCTGAAGAGGGACACACCAAACACCATGAACAACGCATGAATAAAGATGATTTGGTTGAAGAAAGGTTATTGAAACTTGAAGAGCAGAAAATTAATATCCAAATGAGCATGGTTTCAACACTAAATAATATTGGTCAAGCAATATTGAAAATGAGTGAATCATATGCCAAAGAAGATTGATTTTGTAATTGTTAGTAGCATAAATATACGAAATAAAACAAATAAGTTGTATGGATCTGCTTCTGAATAATGTTCATCTTTTTTAACTATGATAACATTTATTTGTATAACACTTACATCTTTTTGTATTGATTCGAAGTCATAAATTATCTTGTGTATGGTAAATTTGATGGACCTCAATTATTCTTGTTTGCATTGATGCATATTGTTATCTAGAATGGTATCATTGTTTTTGCAATTACACTTTTTATAATGTGCTTTTAGAGCATAGACATTGCTTTCTTTTTTCTAGTACAGCTTTTTATTAATGTTATAATTTTGCAGCATAGGTGATGGATACAAATAGCAGAAAAAGAGTCAGGGTATTGCTAGAATGTCTTTCAGTGATACAAAAAATAACATTGCAAGTTTTTGGTGACGTGCAAGATTCAAAAAATATATTAAAGAAATATAAGAAAGAATCATCACGAGCTTCTCATTGTTTAGATGATGAGGAGGACGATGAAATAAATTTGGAGCTTTATACAATATGTTTTGAACAACAAAATGTACTCCTAAATTCAAACTTTTCTAATTCTCAATGGAAAGGGAAGGTTAGTGGTGAGTGGTATATCAAACTACATTCCTTGCATTGGTGGAACCATTATATTTTTGAAGTTAAATGTGACGACAAGTGATTCCGTAGTATCTTTAGGCTCCCATATGCATTATTTCAATAACTATGTGAATCATTGTATGAAGATCTTAAACAAGGCGATATACCTCTATCCTTAGAAACATCTATCAAGAGTAGGGTGCTTCCAGTTGAGAAATAGGTTGCTATTGCTATTTTAAGACTATCATTTGGAATGTCTATGATTAACATTAGTGAACTTTTTGGGTGTGGAAAGTCAACAATTGCAAGAGTTGTGAAAAAGTTCATTAATGTTATGCACGGTAATTTGACCATATATACAATGGCCAAATGACCATTCAACACTTGAACTTGTTAAGAAAGGATTTCACCAAAAACAAGGCTTTCCAAATTGTGTTGGGGCTATAGATGTAACACATGTTGATTTTGAGCTTCCAGCCAATGAATGTTCATCTGATTGGTATGATCGCGATCACAACTACAGTATGTCATTACAAGAAATTTTTGATAGTAATATGTGTTTCATAGATGTTTTTACAGGGTGGCCTGGATCTATCAATGATTCTAGACTCCTAATAAATTATTCCTTCTATAAGTTATGTGAAGGTGGAGAGAGGTTAAATGGAAATTCAGTTTCTATTGGTTCATCAAATATGAGAGAATACATTATTGGAGATGGTGGATATCCTTTTTTACCATGGTTAATCACACCCTTCAGTGGAGCTGCAACAAATGATAGAAAATTATTCAACTTTAAACTATCTTCAACTCATATTGTTGTTGAACATGCATTTGGAAAGCTAAAAGGTGTTTGGCGAATTTTGAATTCCAAAATTTGTCATCCAAATCTGCAAATGCTACCAAAGACTATTTTTGTGTGATGTATTTTGCATAATATCATGTTGACATATGAAGAAGATGACAATGAAGTTAGTGACTTTGACAACCATGAGAATAATATACCAAATAATGAAGCAATACCAAGGGATTCTATTGCAGGGTTATCCTAAATGGCCTTAATGGAATTCATTAATGGTAATGAAAATATTGTGCATCAAAATAATTAATCACCGAGTTTTGATCAAGCCTCTTTGAAATCCTTTTACCCAATGTAATTAAAATGTTGTGCATCACAATAATTGAAGGCCCAAATTTTGTTGAAGACTATTTGAGATCTTGTTATGATTTGTTTTGCATTGAACATTGTTTCCCTTATTTTAGTATTATATATTTACAAATCTGGTTATTACTGCTTGGGTACTTCTATATTATACACATTATAATAATACACTATTTTTTCATAATCAACCATATTGATTTAGTAATCATCAAGTTAGTATTTTGTAAATTTCTTTCCTCCAATCTCTTATCTTTACTTTGTATCCTCCCATGTTCTTGCTATGGGATGTATTCAAAACATTATGGAGATTTTTTTATAATTTAGAAGTACTAAAATATAATTCACATTCATTTAATCTGTCCTGTGATGTTGTTTTAAGAAGTTATGGTACATATTTTTTTGAGGGTGACTCATAGTTTATACTTGTAATATCTTCAAGTGAATTTTTTTGGATCAAAATAAAATGGTTTGCCCATGTATTTCTATCTCTTAACAACATGGGTTTCCTTAAACAAAATATAGATAGCAATCATAACAGTTTTATAATTTATGAACTCAGGCTCATAAAATAGTGAAGTTACAAATTTTCATTGTTTCTGTAATATATTCATGACATTTTGTCTTCCATTTGATGTTCTTTGTAGAGTAGGTTGTCTTTTTCTTTCAAAGTAGTCTCAACAGTTTTTGTGTATATAAAATGAATTGATTTTTTATCAATAAACAATGCAATTGTTGATCCCTTATGTAAAGACTGCATTTACCCCAAAAAATGCCACATCACATAAATAACACAAAAAGTGGAGAAGTCGACAAAAGAACATGGTTGACAATAATCAGAGACAATTTAAATCATTATATATATTCATAAAGAAAGAAAATGATACACATTTTCGACCTTCACATCGAAATATCCAAGGTAACCACAAGAATAAGTTGTACAATAAGGACATCGTAAAGGATGAATGTCTAGGTCATCACATGACCAAAATTGTTATGTCGATTATCATAAGGAAAAGTCGATCACATGCCGAACTTCCCAATCGAATATAAGTACAAAAGAATAATTTATTTCAATGAAGTGATACACAGTGATTTGGATGTCGACCTGCACGCCAGACATCAGCACATCTTAGTACATAGATGTAGAAAAGGTATTAAGATATGAAAAATGGTGCATAGAACAACTACAAAGAATATACCTTGGACCTCTGTCCATCTGTATGTCCCTGTCTCCTTAGCCATTTGACACGTGTCAATCTGCTATCACAAGACGAGAGTGTGGTTCGGGTGCTTTTATCCGCCCAACCATGGAGTGGTTAGCTCCCCCGCGGTTCTTCCTAACACGAAGAACACGCCGACCCTAGCCCGAGAAGCCTAGCAATCGGCGCTGAAGGGTCGGATGGATCTGGTGTAGCCGTGAATACACTACTAACACATATGTCTAAGTAGATCTAACATGGATGTGGCAGAGGGATGAATCAAGATAACCATCATATAAATAATAACATATGCATAACGCTTTGGCCAAAGCAATGATCACCAGGTTTCTACTGGAAAGCAAAAATTTAAACAAAACATTCTACCCTCCCTTGATTCTCCACATTCAACACGCTCCCACATGAGTACACAATCCGTATAACACAAGTAATAAATTGATTTCCTTATTTATAAAAAAAAAAACTTTGTTGATGTACACTCTAATTGACAACTATTTCATGAATTACAGTCAGATTTAATACCGCTTGCTAATGTCCGCACTCTTTCATTCATAGGAGGAGATATACACATGCATAAGAATATAAATTTGTCATCCATTGGTTTACTGATTTACCATAATGTTAAATTATCTGATCCTCTACAAGAAACACCTAGATTTTTCTCCTAAGCTGAAAAGATGTAAAACTCATAAGATAAACATAGGACACTATTGACAAATCTCAACTCGGTGATGTATTAAACGAATAATATTATCTTCTTTGATTCCATTGATGAATATATATATAATGCAATTACAGAGAAAGAAAACTAGCACCAGAAGATACATGGCTTATTCACACCCACAGAGGAAAGTAATGCGCTGAGAAAATATAACACACACTATTTTAAGATGAAAAGATAGTTGAATCAGCGCTAAACATGGTGCAGGAAAACCTATAATCAACTGGTATTTAAACTCGAAATCGTTCAAGTTATAATGCGAAGGATCCTAATCTCCTCAACACTCTGGAGAAACGATACACACGGTTGAACTGACCAACCAATTCTATGTCACACATCAGTTATAGACATTGGTACAAATTGGCTATGATATAGTCGGTCAACGACATAGACCAGCATCACAACTCACTACGGAGCACGCAGACATAGCCGGGTAGGATATCATATTGGAGGCAAGCACAATGGCATCACCAGATGTGGCATGGTGTACGCGAGGATACAAGAAAAACCAACGGATCTACAACCATAACAGTGCTGCCAAAGAGTATTTATCCCAGTGTAACACCCCAATGGCAAAGTTTTCTCAAACTTAAATTACATGCAAACACCCAACAAAAGGAAATTTGTTTAAAGCACTCGAGCATGCTGGAACTGCAAGGTCACCAAAAGCAGGGAAAGTCGTGGAGATTGCATTTAGATGCCAACGTCCATGCAGGGATCCGTCTCCCACGGTAGTAACAATCCAAACCATAATTTAAGCAAAAATAGTTAAAACAAGGATATCTAGTCATGGTTGGAGGAGTAGAGCCGTGACAAGATGTAGAGAAAGACTCCACCAACTCAGCTGAGAAAAGATGAAAAATAAGGAAACAACACCAGAGGAGGGATTACAGCGCCAATGTGTTAACATTTCCTAAGCCCATACTCAGCGTGATTCACTACTTTGCATGCCGTGAGTTTTGAGTGGGAAAGTAAATAGATTCCAACATCAAAAGGCTATCGAGGACTAAAATCCTGATGATAACTAAGGAAAAATCCTAACTGCGGTTTTCCAAGCTTACATCCAATCAACACTAACTTCTTCTATCGTTCGATAACAACACATCTACGTCGTTCTACTAAAAGGAAGACAAGAACATTTACTCTTTCTAATTATGTTGTCTACAACAGTATTTTTATTCACAAGAAAAGAACCTGGAGATTTAGCGCGCTGGTGGAGTTTGAAGTCTTCTTGCCCAACTCAACTGTTCCCAATTACTTCCGTAACCAACATCCAAAATACAAATTCTGCTTCCTTTCTTCCGATTTTTCCCAAAACCAGAAAAAGAATAACTGCGAACCCTGAGAGAGAGAGAGAGTGCATGCCTCCAAATAAGGATCATGGCCTCTTTATTAACCACTTTTTCCTCCACTCCCTTCATCAACCGTTTCAATAATTTCTGGAAAATAAAATCTTTTCTTTCATTTTTCTACTACAATAATATATGCATATATATAAATTCCAAAACACCAAACACATACATAGCAAGAACATGGCAATTGAAAAGTAATCGTTTATCTATACACTTTCACAAGGTTCACATTAAAGTTGGAGGGAGAGATAAAAGAATAAGAAGCAATATCATAAGTACACAACACATCCACTATAAGTGCCCATATGAAATTAAAAAGCAAATAACACGTTAACGAAAATAAGCAATAACTCTAGGTGGTGTGTGCATGGACCAGGCCAACCAGATCATCTGTACTCTCCAGAACTGAGAGCTAGCCTTCTCTACCTCAACCACACCCCCACCTTCATTCCTGCATCCATTCCGAAATTCTTGGAGCCAAACAACTTGTCAGTATTCGGTTAACATAAAATCAATACTTTCAACATATTTTATTGTAAATACATCATAATTCATCATATATGCATGAAATCATAGCATGAAACATCTATTAAACATCATGCTATATTTAGCATCCTCACAATATTATTCATCATAACTTATCTAAGGATCACAATTACTACTAAATAAAACAACGACGTGAAGATCAACTAGAAAGCATAGCATTTATGGAAAATGGCGTAGTCGAATCAAAGCGACTCGGTCAACATAGTCAAAACATCGCATGAAAAGTCTAAGAATAAAGAGTTGCAAGGGTCGAGTCGTGACACCTTAAAGTTATGTTTTGGATGCGATTTATTATCTTTGTTGCTTGTTTCAGAGTACTTTTAAAATCAATAATTTCATATGCTTTTGTCTCAAATATACAAACTACAAATGCAAAATGTTTAAAAGTATTTCCTTTGTTCTCATAGATGCCTTTTCAGATTATTTTTTTGACAATTCGATGGAAGGGTAGTGGTTTTCTATCTCTCCATAGCATCATTTTCTTCAACAGGAACTATGTTGTAGCAGATGTTGGGCTATTTCAAAATATTAAGAATTAATATATTTCTAAATTATTAATAATTAAAAATTAATTTATAATTGATTTTTTTTTAAAGTTGACTGTTAAAAAATAAGCAGAATTATAAATTTGCATGGGGTCATCCGCTCCACAAAATGCTTCTTAAAATATTGAGCAGTGGCTGCTAGCCAAAATAAGCCTAGCAGCGACATAGGGACCTGCCCTTAGAGAAGCTAGTGTTGTTTGATAAACTTAGCGTACCACCTCCCAAGTCTGCAAAGTCATGTTAATTATTCGTGACAACTTGTCTCCATTTTAAATGAGCCCACTTTTAGCCGCAAATCTCATTGGGGACAATATTAAAAAAAAACAATGAACAACACGAGATGATGACATTTAGGCGGAGGACATGGAAGAATAGGATAATCAGACGTGAATTCCAGGGCTAATCAATCGTGTACATTAGTTGAAGCAAAACAATACCCGCAATTTTGTCTTTATGATCTGTTTAGCTTAGATCATTAGCAAATTCTACTAGGTTTGGTATTGTTAAATGTAGTGAGCCATATCTATCTTTTTTGATAATGTATATCTCTACTATATTAATATAAAATACAGGTCTCTAAGTCTTTTTTGTTAAAATAAAAAATGTTTTAAAATAGTGATTAGATTATTTGTACTACTTTATTGAAAATAAAAAATTTATTATATTTGATATGTATTACTAATTAAAATTATAAAAATATTTATATTTAAAAGAATTTAATATAATTATTCTTTTTTTTTTTTACATTCAGTATTTTTCTAAAAATGTAAAATGAAAGACATTAAAATGGTCCACTGTCATAAAAAAAATCATATGACAAGTAGAGGTGACTATCAAATTCCAGGCCTAGAGCCTAAAAACTAAGTATATTACAAATAATAAATTTTTTTTTTTTTAATTGTCTAGACTCAAATTTTCTCAAGGGACCAAATATTTTTGAAATAAAAACATTTATAATTTCAAATATACTTAATTTTGATAAGCAATTTCCTATACAAGTATTTGATGTTCTCTATTTATTTTACATATTTAAATGCAAGCCTAGAGGATAGATATTTATTTCCCATGCATCTGATAATTTCTCCATCACACAAATCCATGATTGTTTGCTCATAGGTGAGAATCCTTTTCTCTGTCAACTATTCACCCTCTCCTTTTTTGTGGAGACTAAGTTTTCCATAGTTTCCACTTCTCATTGAGATTCTACTTTATAAACATTGAGCTAGGTGAGATTGCTTCCCAAACATACTAAGGAGTGATTATTGCTATAGTTCGTGTGGGCTACCACCCCAAATGCATTAGATGGTTGGATCTTGTTGACCCTCCAACTAAAGAGATAATGTCTCCCCCAATTGTACTTGCTTCATGTTGAACAAGCATTACTCATCGCCTGTGGTAAATCACAACCTTTTCCCAATATCATAATCAAATTTTATATAAAAGGATGCACTCTCATTGTTGTTAATTTAGAGCTAAAATATTCACTTAATATTTGAGATAATTTTTCTTCAACCAAAGGCACGCTGTCCTCTAGACTTATAATACAACTTATTTTTCACTTTTTATAATAGAAAAAATTATTTTTTCATTTTCATTTTGTAGGTGGTAAAGATGATTGCCCAACTAATGTTTATCAATTTTTTTTGGAAATAGTTATAATCTATTATTTTGACATATAATTAAATTCATATATTTTACTAATACATATAAAAAATCTTCAATCATAAGTCACACTAAAAAATTAAAAATATTTCAAGTAGTTTTACTTTATATTGTCAAGTAAATTACACTCCAATAATTTTTTTTAAATTATTTCTTTTATGTTCTTACTTTGACTTTGTCAAACTTTCTCCCAACTACTTCCATAGCTAATAGGGTTGCTTTAATTTTAACAAAGAAAAATTAAAGAATATATAATGAGTTTGTGGATGATCTTTCATAACTATTTAAGGTTGCAATCAATACATAAAAAGGAAATAAATGAAGTTACTCTTTTAAATGGGTTAAAGGCTACATCTTGGAGCTTGTCTTCATCTATTTTTTAAGGTTTCATTGTTATTTTTAAAATGTTAGTAATTAAATGATTTCAAATTATATTATTTTTTATATATTGTAATTAGATAGCTAAGTAAATTGTTTTTAATTTGAAGTGTGGAAGAATTTTTTTATATAAATTTTTTTAATGATCTATTTTTCTTTTAAAAAAATGACTCAAAAAAATTTCCTTTTTTTTATGAAGTTTTGTTATTTTTTTAACATGTGCACATCATTTATGAATTTTTTTTAACACTTATCCAATGAACTACATATGTCATAGAGAATAATACAACTTTGGATTGATTTTACTTTTTTTTCTAAACATATTGTAGATAATTACTCCAAAAATTCCATCAACCATTCGCCAATTAATTTTATTAAACTCTCATTATAATTGTTTTAATGAATTATTATTTATATATTTAATTATTTTCCCCACTGCACAATTGCTTTTGAGGTTGCAATTCAAATGATAAAAGAATCACCCTTTAAACTTATTTGCAATGTCTTACAAAGATGATTCAACACTGGGGATTAACTTAATATTGAACACAATATTCTAGGAAGGCCACTACTAGATATGTAATACCTCATACATTCTTTGGACATATACTAAAATGCAATAGAACTTGTAACGTCTGTGTGCAGGATTGCATCCTACTTAACCCGGTACATTCTTTGGACATATATTAATATGTAGTAGAACTTGCAATGTCTGGGCGCAGGATCATATCCTAATTACTAAAAATGTATTTTTAGCTGATGAAATATTACATGCAACTATCTATCTTTCAGAGAAACTGTCAAATTTAATTAGTCTATAGACTTTTTCATTTGGGGCATAGCCCACTGAGAAGATTTATCTCACACTGCCAACAACTAGGTGTTTTCCCACTCGTATCTCATGATGTCAGCACAAAGGTATTTTCCCGATCATTTATCACTCTCCTCTTTACCCTTTCCCAGTGGCAGATAACCATGGCATAACAGGCATAAAGGTGCTTCCCACCACTTTGGCAGCACACATTGCAGAATGCTCGCAAAGGCAACTTGTTGAGTCGGGACTTACTAGTGCAAAAATTATCATCTTGTAACATTAAGTTTCATGCTATTACTCTATTCTTGACCGCTTATTTCAGCATTTTCAGTTTGACACATGTGCAAACATGTCAAGAAATACAACACTATCGGCTACACCCTTGCACCTCATCTGGTGCAAGCACTAGTTTTAAAATATAAGACATGGTTCCATAAAGAGATCACCTTGAATAAGGGTGGATACTTTCTATTACAAGCAACGACATTGATTCAGTTGTTAGAATATTTCAAGAGACTAGAGAATATGGAAGGACACTACTATCCAAAATAGAGGTTGAGGATAAATTAAATAAAAGGAAAAATTTGTGAATGAAACACAATAAAAAGTGGATGAGAGAATGAGGAGTCGACATCTAAGAGTGTCCAAACACTAATAAAAAATCAAAAGATATATGAGAGAAAAATTCAAACTAGTCATGTGGACATAACAACTCAAACAAAAAGGAGAATAGTATGTCAAACAATTCAATCTCACATGTGATCATGAGCAAATAAATTTTTAAAAGTGTAAATTGAAAGCTAAAATACCAATAGCCTAGCTAAGGACTACTCACGTCATATTAGGTGCAAAACAAGGAGATGGAAAACAACCAAAGTGGAATGAGCAGACATTGTCGTCTTTACATGTCAAGATCAATGGATACAAAATGACATTACATCTATAATATATTCCATACAAGGACAATCAAATCAAATATGTAGATACTCTAAAAAGGTAATACTTAAGCGCTTTTTTTTAAGTGGAGTGGCTAGTGAAAACCATACGTTACTTGATCAAAATTCATTACAGAAGATATATGATCAACAAAGAAATCGGGGATAGTAAGAAGTAGGAGTTGGGGGTTGTTGGAAGGAACTTTCGCATCTTGCTGAACGATTCAAATCAATAGGTGAGCTTTCTAATTAAAAAAAGGAAATTTCATCCTAAGAAATTATAATGCCAATAAATATTAGAAAATTATTCTTTGATATTTTAAGATATTTCTCTCTCATAATGAATTGTAAAGGATCATGTTGATGTGAGTTTTATACCCTTACAACATATAGGATAGAACACTCAATATATCAGGATGAAACACAGAATATTGAATCCTCTCTTGAATAAAATCATCCCTTATGATAAAGTTTATAAAGAAAGATCGTAAAGGTGACTCCAAGGTTCCTTCTTAATGGTGGATACTCACTCAAAGATAATAATGTGATATGTTGATATCACAAGGGGACCTATGTTGTTCACTAGGAATTTGTCAATTTAACTTTGGATGATATGGATTCACAATGTTCAATGAAAATATATTCCAAATTTCAACTTACTAAATGCAATTAAACTTAAACTTACGAATCTAAGCTACTTCTTCTTAACGATGCAAGGAAGAGTGAATATCCTTAGACTCTACTAGATGCAATCTTATCATCAACTCCACTCACTTAGTGCAATCTTATAAGGTGTGTTTGAAAGATGTTCAAATGATCACTATTTCACTAATCCCATCTATGGATGTAAATTAATGAGAAAATATTGGAATTGAAGTTAAATTCATGATTTTGTGATTTGACCATGCAAGGCAAGACTTACGATTAGTAAGCAACTAGTGGCTTGGTCTATGATCGAATCAAGCAAGAATGTATGCACAATTACTCTTATCCCACTAAATTACTCAAATAAAATTCTAACTAAATACTTGAAATCAAATCTATTCTAAGTGAGGAATGTAGATCACCATGCTATACTCCAAAATGATCACAATTATTCACCATGCACAACACAACAATGAATATAGATAAAATTTGGCATTATATTAGCAACAATTCTCCAACAATATCCCTTTTACAAATGAGAGGAGTGGGTTTTATATAGGAGCCCCAATTACAATGAACACCAATATTAAAACATAACCAATGGCCCATATTAACTCATAGAAAACCCTAATTAGGGCAACCACAAATAGACAATAAGAAAGAAGCACCACAAAATGATCCAATGAGAAAATTAATGGCTTGAGTACCAATAAGAAAAAGGGAAGTTTCCTGGTCATCGTACAACTTATCATCCAAGAGATGAACCCCTTTTTCTTTCTCCCTTCTAGAAAATTCAATGAACTTAGCCATAATTACACTAAGTTCATACTTGGAAATACTGGGAAGGCTTCTATGTTGTAGGTCAATGACCTCTAAATTCTCCATGTAGGTATCCAATATGTTGTCCCATTCTAAAGTATGCCTCTGCAGATCATTTATGAAAATTATAAGGGAGATAAATCCAATCAATTGACTCTTCTCAATAGATTCAATATCCCTAAAGTAGATTGATTCCATCTTTTCTTTCAACTTCTCCAAATCCAACTCACTGGAAGTATTAATCTCAAGATCAAATAATTCCTTAATTGTAACAAGGACTTTCGAATGTATCTCCAATAAAGGACCCTCAATAGAAATTCAATCATCATGTGCATGCTCAAATGTAGACTTCCTCATGGATAATAAAAGATACCAATGACTAAATTCATATGCACTTCCTCTATTAATTTCTCCTTGTATCAAAACTGATTCAGGGACACCCTTCAATTCCTTCAGACAAAGAATCATCTTGTCTCCAATTGGTTGAAATTTCATCCATGTCTCCTCCAATTATTATACCTTATCCATCAATATTTTATCTTTCCCATATATTTGAACCATACTAGTAAGGAAATCTTATGCCTATTTTATGATATCACTTGCCCATTCTCTTACCCCTTGATAGTTGTTCTTCATCACATCATAAGTATGTGTTTAATGAGAAGTTGGGACATATGGAACAAGTGCAACACTCTCATGTCCTAATGGATTCATATTATTTTTTATGTACTCCTTCAACATCATATTCTCCAATTTTATTTCATCTTTCTTATTTTTCCACTTATCTTTCCTATCTTCAATTGGATCTATAGTACCCCTCAATTCCTAAAATTTATGTTTCTTAGTGGTTTTCCCAATTTTGAACCAGGTGATGTGGTAGTCATTTGTAGCGGTGTAGTCAAGGATGGAGGGAAATCAAAGAGATATTTCAAATCCTTCTAGCACGAGTCACAAAATGAAAACAACATAGAAGATACTTGAGAGAAATGCAAGATCAACCTTCTTATTATTAGACAATCAAGAATAATGGATTTGCAACATGTAGTCATACGTTCCAAGCATGTGTATGATTACACAATGAAATCCAGACTTCTCTTATGAATTGAACGTTCAATAGTTTATCTAACTAATCTAACTACTCTCTTAGAGATCAATTACATCTATTTATAAAGCCTTCACAAGCATCAGGTTGGCTTGAGAAAGATTACATTCTCCAAGAACAGGAAAATATGTTATATTATAGGTCATGACCTAAAATCATAATAATTTCTCTCACATAGATAAAAACATGATGAGAAAACCCATAGGTAGGTCGTTCATGCACCTAAGATCATTGAGATATGTTCCACGAAGCTGTTGATGACAATTATTCAATTGTATATTGTTATTGATGTTTACACAAGTATAGTGATGTTTACACAAATGTCTAATCCTATCTGAGCACAGTCAGTTCATTCCAAACACTCTTGGGAATTGAACAGGACCAAATTGATTTTCAGTTCTAACCGAGTTCACTCGGGCATTACAGTGTTGGTCGGGCCTTGAAGGATTTCAGCGTTGACCGAGTTAAATAGTCAGTGTCATCTGACTAACAATAGTTTATATTTTATGGATAATCGGTTATATGCAGTCAACATACATGAGTTTTATTATTTATTTGGAAGGATATTAAGGCCGACTTGACAAGGCTTATCATATATATATATATATATATATATATATATATATATATATATATATATATATATATATATATATATATATATATATAT
>MU226841.1:2001636-2019982 GCA_018584345.1 Thuja plicata | reverse complement strand
ATATATATATATATATATATATATATATATATATATATATATACATATATATATATATATATATATATGTTTATGACATGAAGAGTTAAGCTGAAATCAGACGGGATTCTGATTGAGGACAGAACACAGAGAACTACAATAGAATATCTTATCAGTGAGGATCAAGTATTTAAATCCAAAATAGAGATCTGAATCAGCAAAGACAATTTCTTATCAAAACAGGTCAATCCATTGTTACTTTCTAACAATTTTAGCAGTGATCAAAATCTCTTAATAGAGTAGACTTAACAGTCTTTTGTAAATCCTCTCACAAGGTGATGTTTCTGCATTGAAGTGTTAGACGACCTCTAACAAGGCCACTCCTTACAGGGTGATTAAATCCTCTAACATGGTCACACCTAACAATGTGTTATTGTAACCTTTAACAGGGTTGGCTCCTAACAGGGCTCACTTTAGAAGAGTGAAAAATAGTGACTAGTTGCAATTGGTGGTTTTTCCCATATTGAGTTTCCACGTAAATCTTGGCGTTATCAGTGTAAATTTCATTTTCTTTATGGTTTTTGTTTCTGCAATTAGTTACTAAGGGATAATCATAGTTAATATCTTAAGATTTTCTATGTTAACCGAGTGACAGTAGAATATCTGTGTTAACCGCGCAACAGTGACAAATTTGTTTAAGACATCTAAGGGACTTGGATTTTTTTTTGTGGTAACTGATTCACCCGTCCCCTCTCAGTTACTCAACTCATTTCCAACAATTAGTATCAGAGCTGCAAGTGCTTACAGGGAAGGTTTCAAGGCCTAAGCTAAAGATTAGATATGTCTTACAGAAGGGAGGTCCCTAATCTTAACAAAGACAATTTTGATGCATGGCAAGATTTGATGAGGCTACATCTATCTACCATTGGAGATACAAGTTTGTAATTCTTGGACCATAGGTATGTGGAACCACTGAGACCTTTGACTACGGATCAGATGATATACATGAAGCATCATAACATAATGATGATTGATATAGCCTCTACACTCAGCTATTCCAAATTTGATGAAGTCAAGGACTGTCCTACTGCCTTTGATATGTGGAACAAACTGCATGATATTCACGGAGGAGATGTCAATGTAAAGAGAGCCAAAGCAGAAAGTCTCTGAGGTCAATTTGATCAGATGAAAATGAAAGAAGGGGAGAACATTACAAAATACAGTGAAAGAATCAAGAAAAGTGTCAATGCCATCAGAGCTACCGATGGAGTAATTGAAGACACAACAGTGGTTAGTAAGGTATTAAGAACTTTACTTCCTATCTATGAAATTAGATTTTCAGCTATTCAAGAGATGAGATGCAGTAATGGTATAACTCTAGATGGATTAGTTGGAAGACTCACAAGCTTTGAGTTGGATAACTTTGACAATTACTCTCCTAATCTTAGCAATCTTGAGTCTGAAACATTGAATATAAATGATATATCTATGTCCTCTGGTAACTCCATTCATATGCATTTCCTAAATCAAATTTCCTTAAGATCTTACATGGTCCAAAATTTCTCATCTTTAGCTTGTTATAGGTTCCCATTGGAAATATTCCCTTCTTCAAATATACCATTACTTCATCCTCTACTTGAAATTCCTTATGTCTTCCCTTCATATCTGCTTTCTCCTTATATGTATGATTCATTTTTTCCAAATGTTGTTTAACCTCCTCATGTAATGACTTCATAACCTCTGCAAATTCCTCTCCTTCTGCACTTCTCTTGACTTTATGATTGATATCCCTCAACTCTGATAATCCTTAAGGATTAAAACTAGTAACTATTTCAAATGATGTCTTCTATGTACTCCTATTCACTAAATTTTTATATGCAAACTTTGCTTGTGCTAAGATCAAATCCTAATTACCAGTCTTGTCTCCAACCAAACATCTCAGTAAGTTACCCAAAATCTTGTTCACTACCCCTATTTTTCCATTGGTCTATGGGTTAAATGTATAACTAAAATTTAAGTCAGTCTTAATCTTCTTCCAAAGTGTCTTCTAGAAATAGCCAAAAAACTTATTATCTCTGTCTAAAACTATGATTTCAGGCATTTCATGCAATCTTACATCTTCTCTGAAAAATAAATCTGCTACATGTACTACATATGTTGTCTTCTTGCAAGGTATGAAATGTGACATCTTAGAAAATATATCCACCACTGCAAATATAGAATCATTACCTCTTTGTGTCTTTGGTAACCCGAGTACAAAATCCATGATATTGTCCTCCCAAGGTCTAGTTGCCACTATCAAAGGTGTATAAAATTTAGTATTTTGGCTAATTCCTTTTTAAACTAGAAAAATTTTACAATTATGAACAAACTTCCTTACATCCTTATGAATCTGAGGCCAAAAATTATTCTCACTTACTAAAGCCACTTTCTTGTCAGTACCAAAATGTCCAACCAATCCTCCACAATATTTTTCCTTAATCAAACTATCCCTCATAGAACTTTTGGGTATACACAACTAAATCCCTCTGAATAACATACCATTCTAAATTAAATAGTCGAACCATTTTCTTCATTCTTCTATGATAGGTTCTCTGCAATCTTCCAAGGATCTGAGAAATTAGGGTCATTCACATACAAGATCTTCAACTCATCAAATCTCAATACTCCAACTCTCATCTCTGTCAACAAATTCCTTCTACTCAATGCATCAACAACCTTATTTGTTTTTCCACTCCTATGTTTAAACACAAATGTATAACTTTGTAAGAATTCAACCCATCTCATATCTCTCTGATTCAACTTACTTTGATTGTTCAAATATTACAATGTTTGATGATCTGTATACAACACAAATTCCTTAGGCAACACGTAATGTCTCCATTTCTTCAAAGCTTGGACTATGACATAAAATTATTGATCATAAAATGAATATATTCACTTTGTATCATTCAACTTCTCACTGAAATAAGAAATCGATCTAACTTCTTGAGTCAACACTGCTCCAATGGCATTTCCACTTGCATCACAGTCCACATGAAAAAAATTATTGAAATCAGGTAAGACTAACACAAGTTGTTGAGTTACCTTCTTCTTCAGCAACTCAAAACTCCTTTGTGCTCCATGTATCCACTTGAATTATTTTATTTCCCCTCTTATTGTCTCAGTCATAGTGTTACAAATCGAATTGAGATTCCTAATGAACTTTCGGTAAAAAGTAGTCAATCCATGAAATGATCTCGCCTCTCCAACATGCATAGGTGTAGGCCACTCATGTTGGCATAATGGAAAATTTGGAAGATGAATGTGTTGTAATTGATGTCAACATACTAGAGTAATTGATCAAAGGAAGTGATCAGAAGAATAGATTAGTTGTTTCTACCTTAATTGTTGTAGGTTAGCCAATGGAGCAGAGTGTTCAAAGGTCCAGTGAGAAGCAGATATGACAGATATGGAGTCACCCACATAGATGAAGGATTTTGAAGGTGTTTATCATGTTCACCTAATGTTTTATAAGATTACATGAAGATTTGAGCAGGTTACAAGGCTACAATTGATGACTGGTAGAATGAGTGACAAACTGAGTTGAAAGTGAGTCAAGAACAGGTCTGGTGTGCTTAACAAATTCAAAATTTCTTGGAGTGCACCTAGGAGAGTTTTGGAGACATTTTCGGGTGTCTTAAAATCAAAGGTTTTAGAATTTAGAGGTCCACAAGGCATAATCTTATTGTTTCAGTGACTTGATGACAGTGTTCTTCAAAGTTTGATGAAAAAGAGTTGGCAAATCCAATGGTTCTGATGGATTTGAATGGCTAAGTTTTATTCATGATGTTCTTGAAGTATGTTCTTGATGAGCTGGGATACTCATGGACCTGAAGGATCAAATTGGTGATATTTTTGGTCAAATGTATTGTTCTTGATATTATTTTGTTCTTGGTTGACCCAGTTGGTAAATCATGTTGCATAAGTACAAAATGTGCTATTTGGGAGATTTATGATATTAAGGAGGTGATTATAGTTTGTGGTCAAGATTAATAGGTCATAGATGAATTCAAATCAAGAGATCTAGCCCATATTTTGGAAGATATGATGAATTAGGTTTTTTGACCTAGTTCTTGGTACAAAATGAATGATTAAGAAAAATTCAAGTTGCAAATCATGGTTGCGAATGTCAGAGGTGGCTAGTAAAGGGAGAGCCTGATTTAGTGAAATCAAATTTTTTTTCAACAAGAGGTTGAACAAAGATCTGGAGAGTATTCTTATAAGGAACTGTAATTGGACATTGGGGTTGTCATTCTCAGTAGTTCACAAAAATCCTATCAGATTGGAGTCTGATTGATCATTGTAGTAATCAAATTTTTAAGGTCGTGAGCCTTCCTCTGGGTTTTAGCCCAAGGATTTTCATTTGAGTGGTGAGCTCTACGAAGTGACCCTAATTGCATGTGTAACCCCCATAATTATAATAAATTTATACTTTTGACAAGATATTTTCTTATTGTGAGTAATCATCCCCACCGCGAGTTTTCCCCTAACAGGGTTTCCAAGATAAAAATCTTGTGTCAACTTGTGTGGATGTGATTCTAATTGTGTATCCTTACATGCTCATTATTTCATTTGATCAGATCAAATTTAAGGGTTCCCAAGTTTAAGAGTTTTGTGGTTTTAAGGGTTTGAAGTTTAAGAGTTTAGGAACAACTACTTTACCTCCCCCCCCCCCTCTTAGTTGTTCATTTTCATAGTATCAACAAGTCAATAATTGTTTTAACCTCCTCATGATCCATCTACAATCCCTCTTCAAATATCACAAATCCCAAATATACTATTTCTTCTCGCATTAAGGAACACTTCTTGATGTTTACCAACAAATTCTCTTCCCTTAATCTTTGCAACACTTGTCTCGGGTGCAACACATGATCTTCCTTTCTTTTACTAAAAATAATAATTTCATCAAGGTAAACAATCACAAACATACCCAAGAATTTATTTAATACCTCATTCATCAATCTCATGAAAGTACTTGGTGCATTAGTCAATCCAAAAGGCATAACCAACTATTTATACAATCCTTCATTTGTCTTGAATGCAGTTTTCCATTCATCCCCTTCTTTGATTCTGATATGATGATATCCACTCTTCAAATCTATCTTTTTAAAATATTTGGCTCCAATTAAACAATCCATTATATCATCCATCTCAGGAAAAGGAAATTGGTAATTTACTATAATCTTGTTAATGACTCTTGAATCGGTATGCATTCTCAATTCTCCATTGTTTTTTAGTGTCCAAACTGGAGGTATTGCACAAGGACTCAATATTTCTCTGATCAAACCTTTCTTCAACAACTCTTGTACTTGTTTATTCAACTCTTCAATCTCTTCTCATTTCATCCATTGTGATGCTTTAATCGATAAATTTTCTTTGGGAATCATATCCATGTGATGACTAATACTTCTCATAGGTGGCAATCCATCAGGTACTTTATCTTAGATTATATCTTCATACTAAATCAACAATTCCCTTACCTCCTCAGGATGTTGTCTCTCTACAGATTCTAAATAACACTTCTTAGGGATCAAAGAATAACACATATTGTCATTTTTCAAGCCATCCAAGAATTTTCTTCCTTCAAACAAACAAATTCTAACACTGGTATAATTATCATTCTTAGGAATCCCAACTAAAGGAAAAAACACTTGGTTCATCCCATTTGCAATAATAGCATACCTCTTCTTTCTCCAATTATGCAAAGCTTTTCTATCATATTTCCATGGTCTACCCAACAAGATATGAAAAGAATTCATAGGAATAATATCACAAAGAACTTCATCATGATAAGATCCTATCTTCAATTTCACTAGGCATTTTTCACTTACCAATACCTTATGATAATCATTTATCCATGTTATCTGATAGGTCTTTAGTTGCTTCAATCTTTGCAACTTCAACATATTCACCAATTCTTCAGAAGCTAAGTTGTCTAAAATACCACTATCAATAATCACCTTGCAACATTTTCCTTCAACTTTGCATCTAATCTTGAACAAACTTCTCCTTAGTAATGGTTCTTGGTTCAGTTCTACATGACACAGGGCTCTCCTTATCATTAGAGTTTATCCATCTTTAGGTTGATTCAATGATTCCTTAGATTCTTCCTCAACAAATTCATTTCTACCACTATTCTCAATCCTCTTGCTTGAACTTCCTTGAGTACATTAAAAGGATTGGTGTCCTTCATCTCCACTATTGAAATAGGTTCCTATAAACACTCTTCTGTCATGCTTCCTATAGCTACTTGATCCACTTCCTCTCTATAAATTTCTATCATCCCTTCGGTGTGTATTCTCTTCCTTAAATTATGCCTTTCCTTTATTATGATCTTAATAAGATCTTCCACCACCCAAGGTTATTCCTCTCTGAAATCTTCCACCTCTTCCTCTTTGTATCTTCTCATGTTTTTTGTTCAAATTTTCCTCATCTTTTAGGGCATATTGGTTAGCTTCTTCTATACTTTGCAACTTAACCAAATTGATCTCATCTTGAATATTTGTCCTCAAACCATTCAGGTACCTTGTAACCCTCTCAACATCATCATCTAAATGTCCAGATCTAATATTCAATCTATAGATTGCTTCATTATATTCTTTCACACTAAGATATTTTTGCTTTAGGTTTTTCAACTTCCTAAACAAACTTACTTGGTAATCAATAGGTAAGAACTTAGCCTTCAATTTGTTCACCATCATATCCCATGACTTGATTTTATCCTTGACTCTTCTTTTTCTACCAATCTGCAAATGTTCCCACCATAAATATGCATGTCCTCTCAACTTTGTGCCAGCATACTTCACCCTCTTATCCTCATCTATGCCTTCATAATCAAATTATTTATCTATCTCCATGATCCAATCAAGTAACTCATTTGAATCCAACTTACCATGATAATCATGTGGATTGAAATGTGGTCTTGCATTAACCCTATTCAGGACCTTTATGGATCTATCATCTACTTGTTCAAACTGAGGTTTCTCTTCACCCTCTTCAATTATTTCTTCCTCTTCATCACTCACATATTCAATGGATCGACATCTCCTATGGGCCATCTCCATAGCTTACAATCTAGCTGCAATTTGTCACAACACATCCAACACAACTGGATCTGTATCTCTCCTTCCACCTCTAGCATTTCCTATATGAGAAATATTATGTGAATCCTCTGAAATTTTAGGTTAGATACTCTTTATGCCACCCCACAACAAATCAATACAGGACTTCGCAAGCTAAAGAACCACGATATTCCTCAACATAATCGGTGACTTTCTCTGATGCCACTTGGTGTAGTCAAGGATCAAGGGAACTCAAAAAGAGTTGTCCAATCATTGCAGCATGAGTCACAAAAATAAAACAACACAAAAGATACTTGAGACAAATGCAAGATCAACCTTCTTATTATCAAGTAATCAAGTACAATGGATCTGCAACATCCAATCATACATTCTAGGCATGCAGACCTAATTATACAATGAAATCTATAATTTTCTTATGAATCAAACATTCAATAGGTTATCTAACTAAGAAATGCTCTCCTATGGATCAATTACATCCATTTATATATCCTTCACAAGCATCAGGTCAGCCTGAGAAAGATTACATTCTCGAAGAACAGGAAAATGTGTTACATTATAGGCCAGGACCTAAAATCATAACAATATCTCTCACATAGATAAAATACAATGAGAGAACCCATAGGTAGGTTGGCGAAGCACCTAAGATCATCGAGGTATGTTTCAAAAATTTTCATTGATCGTAAAATCCTTCATGTGATCGAAAATTTACAAACTGGATGGAAAACATGAAGAACAGAGACGTCCCGCCAGAAGATCCAAGATATCTCAAACATGAAGAAACCAATCATGTTGTGAACTTAGCTGAAGGTAAATATGATGTGAGGAACTATAATACCCACCCCTAATTTCTTTCAGTTATTGGTTTCGTATTATTTTAGGCTATTTCTTTCAATTTTTAAGGTCATGCACGTTTAAGCCCATTTCATTTATAAGTAATACAATGTATGGAACTTCTTTATTGTTATTTATTTATGATAAATTTGAATATGATTTATTGTGGTTGGTGGTTAGATTATGATGATGGTTTTTAAATGAGATAGTTATGAGATGATGTTAGTTTCATTATAGATGATGCTTATATTATGATGTATTAACCCCATACTTGCATGTGTATGGTTATGTTTGTTTTGTATTTATGTATGGTGAGTTTTATGTGGTAGAGGGCGGAGGCATAGTTACTTGCATAGCGAGATCCACACGTCTGACTGCCCATGCCATTGTCAGTTATATATGCACTTGTACATGCTTTTCCTTTATACAGGTTTGCAGGTACCAAGCGTCGTCTTCTGTGAATTCATAGGAGTTAGTGTGCCTTGTCACGATGTCTCAATGGTAAAAGAGGGGAGTTAACATTCAGGCCCAAAACCTTACCCTAAGCCTAATTCATCGTAGGATTGAATGAGTATCAGATTGACCTACCCACCCAAATTTTTCAAGTAACGTGAATTTGTGGGTCCCTTTCTATTAGAATTGATTGTCCTTTGTTTTGCATATTTTCATTGTGAGTGTTTATTATTGGTTAATGTGCATTTGTGCTTTATATGAATTTAGTATTGTTAAGGATAATTATTGTTAGTAAATAATTATGCCTAAAACTATGTTATTTTATTGAAATGTTAAATATGGGGGTATTTAATTAATAAGAATTAATTAAATACTTATGGTTATTTGGAAAGATTTAATTAAAAAGATTAATCTTTGAAATAGAGGATTTAATTAATTATTAAATCCCAAATTAAAATAAAAGACATTACTAATGATTTGGTATTTAATTATCAATTGCATGATTATTAATATGCTAAATTATTAATTCTTAATTAATATTAATATGCAATTTAAAGTTGCACTTTCAATTTAGTAGAATTAAAATATAAGTTTAAGTTAAAAGTTGAGTGAATTTTATAATTAGGAATTAATAATTAAATATAATTCTTTTTATTCAATTTTGTGTTGAGTTCTGATTTTTGTATGGGAGTATTTATTTTAATTAATTAAGAATTTCTCTCGAATTTGAGTTGAGTTCACTTTCTGGGATTTGCATGAATTAGGTAAAGTTAATTTCTCCTTATTAGAAATTATTATTCATTTTGGGAGAGACAAGTTTTTGGAAGAAAGAAATTTGGGTCTGGATTTCATGGTGGATTGTGGATTGAAATTGAAAGCTTGATTCTTGGAAAATTTGCATTGAAGTTAAAATTTTGGTTCTAGGCCTTGTCAAATTATTGAGGTAGGATTCAAATTTTGTAGAAAGAGATCCTTGATTGTATGTAATTGTTAGATGAATTAGGCTTTGTTTTGAAATTGAAAGATTGAAAAACCTTGTCTGTTAAATCCTAGATCTGGTTGAAAAGTAGTAGCTAAACTAATTTATTTTAAAAACAATTGTGAATTTTCATTCAAATAGAAAACCTAGCTTAGATCTGAAGAACAGTATTGGTTTTCTAGTTAGTAGATTCAATTGCATTTTTAAAATTAGATTTTGTTTTATTCTTGTTTTTAGAAATTAAATGACGCAAGGTGGGATGGCAAGAGGGCCCAAGGGCACTCCTAAGTACCAAACCAACTTGCATAAAAAACAATGTGGAAGCCAAAACATGCAGAGTGAGAGAAGGAGCAACATATATCATATATTTCATTAATTGATCAAACTCATTACATATTGGGCTGTAAGGCCTTCCTAGTTTCGGCCATATACATTCAATGAATTACAGACATGATCTTGATATATGCGAGGTCACAGACCTGCCTTACAATATCTCAAAAGATAATCTTCTATCCAATTCTACTATCCTCTCAAAATTGATGCCTAAAACTAAGAAAAAAGAAACAAATATATACAGAAGTCCACCAAATAGGTCGGTGCTCAAATCCATAAGAGAGACCCATATTTAGGTCCACATAGATCCCAATGAGAAACCCCGCATTAATTAATCCATGAAAATTAAATGTAGAAGTCGGCTAGATCAAGATAAACAATTCAGAAGTAGCAAACCAAGCAATAGCAACAACTCGAGATTAGAGGTCACCGAGAAAAAGAAAATGACTCGGGACAAGCATACCCAAGAAAAAGAAAAACAACTCAGAACAAGCATACCCAAGCAACAGAAAACCAACTCACAATAAGCATACTCGAGTAATAGAAAGAAACTCAAAACAAGCATACCCGAGTAACAGGGTAACATAGTACTTAAATGAGCAGCCTCCAAACAAGCTAAAGAATAAAAACAAACATATTTTTGGTTGAGTAGGATTGCCAAGGACCCAAGATGCTCCTGCATCAGACACCTGGGGTTACAAGAAATGATTCCCTGAATCATGTATCGGGTCCAACCTAAAATGAATCTAACTTAGATTGAGAAATCCAAGATGAGTCCTCAATTGGTCTGTTCTTCCATTTTACCAGATACTCCATGTATTTCTTTCCTCTTGTACTTCTTCCAATTCTCTGTTTCAAGATCTGTTCAACTTCCTCTATCTATTTCTTAGGATAATCACTCGGCACTGTCACTTCTTCATCAGGTTCGTGATATTCATACAAGTCTGAAATATTGAATATGGGTGATATATCTATGTCATCAGGTAATTCTACTTCATAATAATTTCCACTGTTAAATATTCTCAATATTTTGCAAGGACCAAATTTCTTCATCTTCAATTTTCCATATGTTCCAATAGGAAATCTACCTTTCTTCAAATAAACCATTACTACATCACCAACTTTGAATGTTTTATGTCTTCTTGATCTATTTGCACTATCCTTTTACTTCTTATTGCTTTTTATCCAGCTTCTATTTCACATCTTCATGTAACGTCTTCATGAATTCAGAAAATTCCTCTGCTTCAGCACTTCTTTTCTCTTCTCCAACAATATCTCTCAAGTCTGATATACCTCTCAGTTGTGTTCAATGAACAACCTCAAAAGGTATCTTTCCAGTACTTCTATTTACTAAATTGTTGTATGAAAAATTTGTTTGTGCCAACATCAAATCCCAATTACTTGGTGTGTCTCCAACTAGGCATCTCAACAAGTTACCCAAACTTTGATTTACAACCTTTGTTTGTCCATTAGTCTATGGATGAAATGTAGAACTATACTTCAACTTAGTGTCCAACTTCTTCCAAAGTGTTTTCCAAAAATAGCTAACAAATTTACTGTCTTGGTTAGAGATAATACTCCTCGATAATCCATGTAATTTGACAATTTCCTTAAAGAAAAGATCTGATATATTTACTGCATCTGATGTTTTCCTACATGGTATAAAATGTGTCATCTTAGAAAATCTATCCACAATAACAAATATGGAATCATTACCTCTTTTTGTCCTCGGTAAACCATGAACAAAATCCATGTTGATATCACTCCAAGGTCTCTCAGGAACAGTAATCAGTGTATACAAACTAGTATTCTGACTTACTCCTTTTGCAACTTGACAAACTCTACAAATTTTCACAAATTTAGGAACATCCTTATACAACTGAGGCCAAAAGTACCTTTCCTTCAGCAAACTCAATATTTTATCAATACTAAAATGTCTAGCCAATCCACTACTATGTTTCTCCTTAATCAAATTAGTTCTCAATAATCCTCTCGATATGCACAACTGAATGCCTTTGAACAACATATCTTCCTGAATGAAATAATATTCATACTTACTTGATTGATTTGAATTAGTTGTTCTGCACACTCTCCACTGCTCAGAAAAATGAGGATCACTTTCATACAAATTCTCCATATCATCAAAACCAAGAACTTCAATTCTTATTTCAGTTAACAAAGATCTTCTTCTACTCAATACATCAGCAACTCCATTAGACACTCCACTCTTATGTTTAATCACAAATGTGAAACTCTGCAAATACTCTACCCATTTCATATATCTCTGATTCAACATATTTTGACTACCCAAATACTGTAAACCCTTATGATTAGTATACAACACAAATTCATTTGGCATCAAATAATGTCTCCATTTCTTCATAGCTTGAACAATCACATAGAATTTTTGATCATAGACAAAATATTTCCTCTTAGCATCATTCAAATTTTCACTGAAGAAAGAAACAAGTTTACCTTCTTGAGTCAACACAACTCCAATTGCACTTCCGCTTGCATCACATTCAACTTGAAATACCTTATTGAAATTAGGTAAGGCTAACACAGGTAATTCAACAACCTTCAGCTTCAAAGTCTCAAAACTCTTATTAGCTCCATGTGTCCATTTGATTTCTCTTTTGTCTCCTCTTATTGTCTTAGTCATAGCATTACAAATAGAACTGAAATCTTTGATAAAATTCCTGTAAAAACTTGTGAATACATGAAATGATCTTACCCCAGTGACATTCTCAGGTGTAGGCCAACTAAGTATAGCTTCAACCTTCTCAGGATCCATCTTGAAACCATCAGCTGAAATTACAAAACCCAAATACACAAGTTCTTCTTTCATGAAGGAACACTTCTTCAGATTTATCAACAACTTTTCCTCTTTTAATCTCTGCAACACTTGCCTTATATGCATCAAATGCTCTTCTCTAGTCTTACTAAATATCAAAATATCATCTAAGTATACAATCACACACTTATTCATGAATTTCTTCAAAAATTCATTCATTAACCTCATAAATGTACTTGGTGCATTAGTTAAACCAAAAGGCATAACCAACCACTCATACAAACCTTCCTTTGTCTTGAAAGTAGTCTTCCATTCATCACCTTCTCTGATTCTAATTTGATGATATCCACTCTTCAAATCAATTTTGGTAAAATATATTGCTCCACTCAAATAATCCATTATGTCATCCATTCTCGGTATAGGAAACCTATACATCACTGTGATCTTGTTTATTTCTCTAGAATCAGTGCACATTCACCATTCTTCATTCTTCTTAGGTGCCAATACAACTGGTACTGCACATGGAATCAAACTTTCTCGGATCAAAACTTTGTTCAACAATTCATGGACTTGTCAGTTAATCTCTTCATTCTCGGTCGGTGTTAACCGATGTGGTGCTTTGTTCGGTCAACTAGCTCCAGGAATTAGATCCATATAATGATTAATATCTCTCATTGGTGGAAAACCATCAGGTACATTATCTAAAATGATCTCATTGTACTCAATGAGTAACTTCTCAACTTATGCAGGAATTTCATCTTCTATATTCTTACTCGGTTTGTTAGGAATCAAAGCATAACAAATATCATTTCTTTTCAAACTCTTAACAAATTGTCTACCTTCCATCAAACAAACTTTCACAAATGTACAAATCTCACCAACAGATTCTTCAACCAAAGGTAACAAAACTTTTTTCTTACCATCAACCCAAATATAATATCTATTCAATATTCCATCATGCATAACATGTCTATCATATTGTCAAGGTCTACCCAACAAAATATGACAACAATCCATTGGCATAATATCACACAACACCTTATCATAATATTTTCTAATTTTTAGATTCACAAAACATTGTCCACTCACCATTCATGTGTGCTCATCCTTGATCCATGAGATCTGATAGGGCTTCAGATGCTTCATTCTTTCCAACTGTAGCTTTGTGACCATTTCCTCAGATGCTAGATTCTCTAAGCTTCCACTATCAACAATTACCTTCCAAACTTTGTCTGCAACTCTACATCTGGTCTTGAACAAACTTTTCCTGATAGGATCTTGCTTATCCATTTCACTCCATAGTATCCTTCGGATCATGACATTTCCTTCCTTCTCAACTTCATTCGGTGGTTCCTCTTGCACCAAAGAATTTATGCTACTGCCAACTGTATTGCTTGCATGTGTATACTCAAAGGATTTATGTCCTTCCTCACCACAATTATATCAAGTTACTTGGAACCCTCTTCTGCTATAACCACCTCAGGAGTAGTTGCCTCTTCCTCGGTATGAACTTCCACCTTTCCATTCAGCCTTTCCTTTGTCTTGAGATGTGTCTGAAATTGACTTCTCTGGTTTAGATCTACTGTTCTCACCATGAGATCTACCTCTTCCTCTAGGAAATCTACCACCTCTACCTCTTTGTCTTTGTTCATATCTTTTGTTCAAATTTTCCTCAACTTTTAGGACAAACTGGTATGTTTATTCAATGCTTTCCATCTTGACCAAATTGATCTCATCTTGTATGGAACCTCTCAATCCATTCAGATATCTTGCTACTCTTTCCACCTCATCTTCAAAATGTTCATATCTGATGTCCAATCTGTAGAATTCTTAAGTATAGTCTTTCACCGATCTATCTTTCTGCTTCAAACTTTGCATTCTCCTAATCAGGTTAATCTGATAATCACAAGGTAGAAACTTGCCTTTAAATTTTTTTTCCATCTTATCCCATACCTTGATTTTGTCTTTACCTTTCTGTAAGTAATAACTAAGAGGGGGGGGGGTGAATGAGTGGCCTCAAATTTTAATCATTAAAACAACCCTTCAAACTTAGTGCCACAAACTTATACCTCTAGTTATCTTTAGTCTTGTAAGATGAATGCCTTGAAATAATTATATCAAATTACTACTTGTCGGAATGATTTGTAAAACCTTCTTCTATATGTTTACCGATAAGCAGTCTTTCTATTTACCAAAACACAGTAAATAACTAGTGTATACCGATCAATCCAGAATTACTTATGTGAAATACAAAATAGTAAATTAATGATTCATAGACACATTAACACATGGAAACCCTGTTAAGGGAAAATCTACTGGGACCGGTACCCCAAATTTTCACTCTTCTGAAGTGAGCTCGGTTAAGAGCCAACCCTATTAAAGGTTAAAAACACACTGTTAGGTGTGACCTTGTTAGAGGATTTAAAGAATAGTTTGTCACTTAGTATCTGGCATCTAATGCTACCATCCTTGATCAAACACTCACTTGGCCTGTCAATAGGTATCGGGCATATCCAATGCTACTTTGTATGATCAAAATTTTTGATACTCCTTGGGATGTATCTCAATTAAAAAAGATTTTTAAGTCCTGCTCGGTTAAGAGACTTGATGCTTGAATGGTTAAACTGAAACAGTAAAATTATTTGTTCACATATACAACTTGAATCACATATTTTTTTAGATCTATTGTAAGTGCATTACCTTTCTGATCAATGTTATCAATTCAATACCTTTCTCCACACTGTTCTGCTCTGTGATGTTGTATCTTTGTTCGTTGGTGTCTGCGGAATTTAGCTCTTTCTTTAGCTTGAGTGATCAAGTCTAAATGAAGACTTTCTTCTCCTTCAGAATCTCTTCAGCATCTATTTTCTTGTTCACTCCCCTAATTCATATTGAATTAGCTTGTCTCTTATATAGACATGATTTCACCATTGCTTGGCTATCTTGAGCTTGGTGTGATCCACAATTCTCACCAATTAGATTTAAAGAAAATCTCTAGTTTTATCTCGTAGAGATCTTCTTGCCAACTGGACAAAGCAGCTTTAAATCCTTTACTTATCTCTGGCTTTATCTTTTTTATTAAAACAATGATAAGTATTAGTTAATTCTATTTTTAGCTCTTGACAACTAAGCATTTTTTCATTTCTGAACTCTCTATTCTGTCGGTCAATACTATAGTTAGTCATCGGTGACAACTGACTATTTCGTCGGTGTGACTTCAGTTGAATTCGGGATCTCCGTCCGTCGAGCATCACTATAATTATGTCCGTCAGGTTACACTATGCTTTTCTCGTTGGGAAACACTGTGCTTTTCTCGTTGGGCAACAGTAAGACTTTGCTCATCGGTAATCTTGTGCATTTGTTCATTGGGTAACACTGTTAATTTCCTCTCTTACTTTGTCCATCAGTGTGCACTCCGTCAATGTATACAGTCACTTTATGAATACTTGACTTATATGCATTAATGATAGTATAGCCTTTGATTCATTAGTTCTTTGAAGTCTTTGGCAATATGTCCATGACCATATAGATTATATCAAGTTTACATCAATGACAATACAAAACATTAACTGATTTAATGTCTTGCATTAACTTTTTATGTCTTGGTGATCATCAACTTAACATCCTCAAACATTCAATTAGTTATAGTTCATCAATCTCTCCCTTTGGCATTGATGGCAACACACTACATTATCACACTATATTACTACTAATACAATATGAAATATAACAATTGAAGTTCATCAAACTACCAATCTTATGTACTATATGTTGGAATTATATTGAGATAATTTGTACTGAGAGGGGAGGGGTGAATCAATACCTCTAAAAATTTTCTTGGTTAGCCCATTAACCCTTAGGCATCAGTTTTTAATTTAACTTATCTATCTGTTCATCTTTCTTTATGCATATGAACTCATATTATACATTCTTTTGATATGTAACAATAATAGAAACATTCATGAAATTAGATAACACATGACACAAGATATGATATCGCAGAAAACTCCTGTTAAGGAAGTAAAAACTGCGGTGGGGATTGTTACCCACAAACTCCACTATCTGCAGATAAGAAGAGCTGGTTAAGGCTTACAATTTTGGTCACTTCTGATGACCTACCCTGTTAGGATTATTACAGTAGAGAACTATTAATATCTACTTCGTTTGAAGCTTTTAACAACACTATTAAGTGTGCACTTTGTTAAGAGATTTACAAAGGACGATTAAGTCCACCTTCTACAAAAGGATTTTAGATGTGATGCACTTGTTAGAATGCAACTACATAGGTCTTTGATCTAATGGAATATGCAATCTTCAATTGCTTGATAACAAATCCTCTAAAGCTCCAAAATACTATTAATCATCCTTCCATGATTGAGTATTACCTTTATCTACTTGTCGGTAGCCTCTGTGTGTTCTTGATAACTGATGTATTCTATTTCTGATCTTTTGCATGAATTCTGCCTTCTTCTCCTTAGATTCTCTTCGTGGCTATCAATTATATAGAATTCATGTACTCACAATTGAGTATGAACATCTATTTATACTAGCTTAGGTTCAATTCTTGATACATGCATTCGCATGTTAACCCTAGATTCAAGATATACAACTTGATCTTGATCTATAGTTAGATATGCTTTAGATACATTAGGATGCTTTAAAGCATTTACATAAAGCTTGCATGACCAAAAAAATAACAAAAAAAAAAAAATTCTACAAAATAGAATAACTTTGCTTTATCCGCTGTGTATAAATTAGATCCACAATTTGCGGCTTTTTTGACTGTCGGTATTCTTGGTCGTCGGTGTTCCTTTCTTTGAACATGTCATCGGGTATGCTTGTCTGTTCCTATCAGGTTGTTCTGGAAACTATGTCACCGGTGATGCTTGTCAATTTTATACTTAGATTTTTCTCAAAAATCTTTGTTCCGTCGGGTATACTTTCATTTTACCGGTACTGGTATTGGTTCGCCAGTGATGCTTGTTGTCTGCTGGTAATGCTTGTTTTCTGTGTTTTTTCTCTGAGTATACTAATGGAAAAATAATGTCATCAATCTCCCCCTTTGACATTAGTATAAAAAACATGATATTTACAACATACTAAGGGTATTAGTATGTACACCTATGTATACTTCTACCTTAGTCATTTGAATGACTCCCCCTATGTATGTGTTGGTAAGTGTAAGTATATATATATATCCTTTATCTTTTTCTTTTTGTTACTTGATATATGTATTGTCTAGATATTTGTATTGTATTGTGCATAATTATATACATTGCCTTTCCTCCTTTTTTGATTCTAAGGACAAAGGTACTTACAACTTTCCAAAAAGGTTGGGAATGTGAGGACTTGACTTCCTCCATCATCTTCTCCCATTTTTCTTTCAGCATTTCTAGAGCCATGTGCTCTAGTGAAATCCTTACATGAATATCATAGATGTTGTCTACTACAGACATCTTCGGGGTTGCTATTAGATTTCTAGCTTCTGAAATATGCTGCTGAAGTATTGTGAGATTTGGTAAGATATGTGCTTGGAGTTCTGTGATCTCACCTCTAAATTGGGTCTCAGCGTCCCATATTTCATGCCTTAGCCTATTTGCCTCAATGACTATGTCATGATGTGCCTTTATGTTGTCGGCATGTGAGGTTAGGCTTTGTGCACTCTTAGTGAAATTTGTATCAATTTATGCAAGCTTGTCACTGTTCTCCTTTGCAAATTTTTCAATTGTGCACATCTTTTGAACTAAGGTTATTGCCTCAACAATCATTGGCTCTAGTTCATCACTAAGTTTGGAGAGCTTGACCTTGTTCAATGCCACTTCTTGGCTTATCTTATCAATTAACTTGAATTGA
>MU226841.1:1964817-1986755 GCA_018584345.1 Thuja plicata | reverse complement strand
CTCCATCCATCTTCTTCCAAAGCCCTTGTCAAGTTCAAGAATCCATTCAAGACTTGGTGTTGGAGATCTATAAGCAAGAGACTGAAGACATCCTTCCATTCTACATTCCATGTTTTGAAGCATACTTTTGGATCCACGGATTCGAATCCGCCACAAGGAAATTACAAGCAAGGTGAATTTTAGTTTTGCTTTGTTTATCTCTGCAATTTCAATTACATATATTAAGGTTAATTCCAGAACTGGGGTTTGACCAAGGCAAACCCCTCCCCAACAACAAACAAACATTTTTCTTGCAGGTACAAGTTTAGGACTGTAAATCTGAGGCCAGATCTGGATACCCTTTTCGGATTTCTTTCAGACTGTACGAACAGGGACACTTTCAGAGTTGAGCAGATCGAGTTGGAAAAAGTGGTACAGGGTCGACCTTTTTGATAAGACGACATTGGAACAAAAAAATATTTATGCGTTTTTTCCGTCTCTCTGTTCCGGTTCATTACTTCTGTCATTACTTCTGTCATCTTTTCTTTTGTTAGGACATCTTGTAGAAAAGTGTCCAATCTCTTTACAATTAAAACACACAAGTGGTAATTTACCTTTGTATTTACCTTTTCCTCTCTGCATTCTTCTAGCCATAGGTGCTTCAATTTCATCAAGATCTTCTTCTTCACTTTCACTATCACTATATTTTCTCATAGTGTGTTTATGACTTGATTTACTTATTCTCAATGAAGATTTGAATGCAGAATCTATGTTTGGTAAGACACTATTATCAAATTTATTAATCTCAAATGAAATTTGTATCCCAATCAAATTGTCTAGAGTAACATTTCTATTTTCTACTACTCTCATTTCTTGTATGGTAGATACTCTAATAGCATAAGTAGGCAGTAAGGTTCTTATAATTTTACTTACCACTGTATCTTCATCAAGTACACCTCCAACTCCTCAGATAGCATTGACTACCTCTTTGATTCTTGTGTTGTACTGTGTGATGTTTTCACCTTCTTTCATTTTGAGATCATCAAAATTTCCTCTAAGGCTTTATGCCTTGGCTCTCAGAACATTTTTGTCACCACCATGTACAAGCTTCAATTTGTTCCACATCTTCTTTGCAGTTGTGCATGCTTTGACATCTTCAAATTCAACATCGGAGAGTGAGGAAGCAAGCTCTATCATCATGCAGTTGTGCTCATTCTTGTCTCTAATTTTTTCAACTGTGGGTGCTCCTGTGGGCAACACATATTCAGTATCTAAGTATTGAGTAACATCATTTCCAATACTTGATAGGTGGAGTCTTATTCTATTTTTCCATGAAGCAAATTTGTATATGTTCAACTTGGGCACATCTCGTCTATTCATCTTGTGATCTTTAGCTTGAGATGTTAAACTCCCTTTCTAAGCACACAAGCTCTGATACCAATTGTTGGTAGTAACTGAGAAGGGGGGTGAATCAGTGGCCTCAAATTTTAATCCTTAAAACAACCCTTCGAACTTAGTGCCACAAACTTATACCTCTATTTATCTTTAGTCCTGTAAGATGAATGCCTTGAAATACTTATATCAAATTACTACTTGTCGGAATGCTTTGTAAAACCTTCTTTTGTATGTTTACCGATAAGCAGTCTTTCTATTTACCGAAACACAGTAAATAACTAGTGTATACCAATCAATCCAGAATTACTTATGTGAAATGCAAAACAATAAAGTAATGACTCATAGACACATTAACACATGGATTTTTAACGTGGAAACCTTGTTATGGGAAAAAGCATTGGGACCGGTACCCCAAATTTTCACTCTTCTGAAGTAAGCTCAGTTAAGAGCCAACCCTGTTAAAGGTTACAAACACACTGTTAGGTGGGACCTTGTTAGAGGATTTAAAGAATAGTTTGTCACTTAGTATCTGACATCTAATGCTACCATCCTTGATCAAACACTCACTTGGCCTGTCAATAGGTATCAGGCATATCCAATGCTACTTTTGTTGTAATTATAGGAATGATGTACTGAGAGGGGAGAGGTGAATCAGTACCTCTAAAAAGTTTTATGTGATTGGCCCATTAACCTTTGTGTCATCAAATTTGTATATTCACCTATCTATTTATTCATCTTTCTTTGTGTATGTGAAATCATAACATAAGTTCTTTACATGTGTAAACATTCAAGAAACATACATGAAGGTAAATAACACATAACACAAGATATGATATCAAAGAAAACTCCTGTTAGGAAGTAAAAACTGTGGTGGGGATGACACCCAACAAACTTCACTATCTCCAGATAAGAAGGGATATAGTTAAGGCTTACAATTTGATCACTTCTGATGATCTATCCTGTTAGGAGTATTAGAGTGGAGACCTGTTAGGATCTACTTCATTTGAAGCTTTAGCAACACCATTAGGTGTGCACTCTGTTAAGAGATTTATCAAGAACCGTTAAGTCCACCTTCTACAAAAGGATTTTTTATGTGATGCACTTGTTAGAATGAATGTTGATCTAATAGTATATGAAATCTCTAATTATTGATAACAGATTACAATATGAATGTTGATCTGATAGTATATGAAATCTCTAATTATTGATAACAGATCTTGTAAAGCTTACAATGTATATGTAATCACCTTGAGTGATTGAATGATACCTTGTCTCTGCTCGTCTATAGCCTTATCTGTGTTCTTGAGAACTGCTATGATCTATTTCTAAACTTTGCATGAATTCACTTATGTTGATTAAATGCTCTCCATTGCTACAATCATTTATCAACTCATTACCTATTACAAATTATTGAACATCTATATATACTAGTTTCTAGCTCCATTATTGATTCATGCTTTTCAGATAAACTCTAGATCCAAGGTTTACAACTTGACCTTGATCTTTAGTTAGTTATGTTTTAGATCCATTAGGATGCTTTAAAACATTTACAATATGCTTGCTTGACCCTCAAGTAATGTTTTAAAACAAATTAAAACTCTATAAATAGAATTACAATGTTTTATCTGACGTGGAAAGTCAGATCCACTTTTTGCGGGTTCTGTAACTGACTGTCGATTCTGATGGTCAGGCTACTCTATCAGTTTATCAGTTTTCTTTCATTCTTTGCTCTGTCGGTCTTCTACTTCGTCGGTGTCCCTATTTTGAACTGTTGATCAGGTTCCTTGCCTTTTCTTCTCTATCAGCGATGTTCACAAAATTGTATCATCGGTGATGTCCTTTATGCTTTTTCGTCAGTTCAACACTTGTCAGTGTTCGTCGAGCAATTCTATACTTAGCATTTTCTTGTCAAGCATTATTGTCTCATTGGTTATGCTATGCACTGTCTGTCAGTTATGCCTATACTGATGACCTTAATCATGTTTTTCACTTAAGTATACTAATGGAAAAACTTAATGTCATCAAATTTGTATGATCAAACTTTTTGATACTCCTTGGGATGTATCTCAATTAAAAAAGTCTTTTAAGTCCTACTCGGTTAAGAGACTTGATGCTTGAATGGTTAAACTAAAACAGTAAATTGATCTGTTCACATATACAACTTGAATTGTAGATTTTTAGATCTATTGTAAGTTCATTACCTTTCTGATCAATGTTATCAATTCAATACCTTTGCTCCTGTTCTGCTCTATGATGTTGTAACTTTGTTCGTCGGTGTCTGTAAAATTTATCTCTTTCTTTATCTTGATTGATCAGGTCTAAATGAAGACTTTCTTCTCCTTCAGAATCTCTTCAGCATCTATTTTCTTGTTCACTCTCCTAATTCATATTGAATTAGCTTGTCTCTTATATAGACATGATTTCACCATTTCTTGGCTTTCTTGATCTTGGCATGATCCACAATTCTCACCAATTATATTTAAAGAAAAACTCCAGTTTTATCTCGTAGAGATCTTCTTGCCAACTAGACAAAGCAACTTTAAATCCTTTACTTATCTCTGGCCTTATCTTGTTGATTAAAATAATGATAAGTATTAGTTAAGTTTATTTCTAGCTCTTGATAGCTAAGCATTTTGTTGTTTCTGAACTCTTTGTTCTGTCGGTCAATACTACTGTTAGTCGTCGGTGATAACTGACTATTTTATCAGTGTGAATTTAGTTGACTTTGGGATCTCCATCCTTTGGGAAACACTATAATTATGTTCGTCAGGTTACACTGTGCTTTTCTCGTCAGGAAACACTCTAACTTTTCTCGTCAGTAATGTTGTGCATTTCTTCATCGGGTAACATTGTGACTTTCCTCTCTTACTCTGTCCATCGGTGTGAACTCTATCAGTGTATACAGTCAATTTGTGAATACTTGACTTATATGCATTACTGATAGTATAGCCTTTGATTCATCAGTTCTTTGAATTCTTTGGCAGTATGTCCATGACCATATAGATTATATCGAGTTGGCATCAATGAAAATACAATACATTAACTGATTTAATGTCTTGCATTAATTTTTTATGTCTTGGTGATCATCAACTTAACATCTTCAAACATTCAATCAGTTATAGTTCATCACTTGCTTCATTCGATCCAATAACAAATGTTCCCACCATAAGGATGCATGACCTTTCAACTTTGTGCTTGCAATCTTGACTTTCTTGTCTTCTGATACATTCTCATATTCAAAATACTTTTCCATCTTAGTTATCCAGTCAATCAGTTCATCTGAATCCAATTTTCCACTATACTCAAGAGGATTAAACTGAGTTCTAGATTTCAAACTTGTCAATGCTCTCAAGAATCTCTCTTCTTCCTGATCCATTATAGGTGCAGGTGCAACTTCACCTTGAACTTCTTCAATTTCATCATCACTAACATCCTCAAGATGTCTTCCTCTGCACTGGGTTGTCTCAATGGCTTCCAATCTTGCAACCATCTATCTAAGCATATCAGCTAGACTTGGATTTTCATTTCCTCTCCCACAAACCACCTTGAATCCCTCTACAATTGTAGTTCAGATCACAATCTTCTACCCCACAACAATATCACAAACTAGGGTTAGGGTTTACAAGAAGGAATTATATCTCACCAATGCTCTGATACCACCTGATGCAAGGAGGGATGACAAGAGGATTCAAGGGATCTCCCAAGTACCAAACCAGATTGAAAACACAATAATGTGGAAGCCAAAACACACAAAGTGAGAGAAGGAGCAACAAATATCATATGTTTCATTAATTGATCAAACTCATTACATGTCGGGCTATAAGGCCTTCCCGGATTCAGTCATATACATTCAATCAATTACAAAAATGATCCTCATACATGGGAGGTCACATGCATGCCTTACAATATCTCAATAGATAATCTTCCATCCAATTCTACTATCCTCTCAGAATTGATGCCTAAAAATAAGAACAAAGAAACAAATATATATACAAGAGTCCACCAAAAAGGTCGGCACTCAAATCCATAAGAGAGACCCATATTTAGGTCCACACAGATCCCAATGAGATGCCCCACATTAATTATGCCACATAAATTAAATGTAGAATTCGGCCAGACCAGGATAAAAAATTTGAAAGCAGCAAAATGAGAAATAGCAACAACTCGAGAACAGAGGTCACCGAGCAACAGAAAATGACTCAGGACAAGCATACCCCAGCAATAGAAAAACAACTTGGAACAAGCATACCCAAGAAATAGAAAACCAACTCAGAACAAGCATACCTGAGCAATAGAAAACCAACTCAGAACAAGCATACCCGAGCAACAGAAAGCAACTTGGAACAAACATACCCGAGCAACAGGGTAACAGAGTACTTAACCGAGCAGGCTCCAAATAAGCTAAATAATAAAAGAAAACATATTTTTGGTTGAGAAGGATTGCCAAGGACCCAAGATTCTCATGCATTATTAAAAGAAAGAGAAAACAAAAACCCTTATTGAAAATTGAAGGAAAGACATTCTATTTGCAATTTGTAAATTCTGACAATTGGGGAATTGAGAAAATTATTCATAAAGTGGATCAAAACCTCTTAGAAAATTGGGAAAAAATATATGCATATTCATTTGTATGGAAAGAAATTATTCCTCTCTTATATATATATATATATATATATATATATATATATATAAAATGTAAGATGGAGCGACAAAGACTACAACGGTCGGATGGATTCAAAAATGGATTCTGGCACCATGAGGGTTTTTCCTATCAAGTCAAACTGGGGAGACGGTGGTCACTCAACAACCAAACAAAAAAAATCGACAGGTTTTCGCAAAGAAACTTTCATTCTTGGCAAGATTCGGTGAGTAGAAATAGGGTTTTTAACCCATTTTATTCCAACTGGGATGGAAAGGGCTCTCAAAAAATGGTTACTGTAAAGTTCAAGGACCTTGAGAACAATTTCTAGAGATCTAAGTCATTTGTACAAAGGCAAGGAGTAAAGGAGGTAGACCCAAACCCAAGCCCCCTACTATTTCATATCTGCAAATAGACCATAGGGAATGGAGGGATAATATAGACTACTTTAGATGCAAAGATTTTGTGTTGAAATGGACTGGTTCATGGTCGATATAAGAAAAAATTAAACAATGGATTTATAATCAATGTAGCCTGGATTGCACCCTCAAAATGCTCACAAATGGATTTTATATGGTGCTATGCCCTACCAAGGAGTTAAAATAGTTTGTCTTACATTTGGTTCCATACTTCATGGAGGGATATGGAGTTTTTGTAAAATATTGAGAACCAATTTTTGATCCCACAGGGGAAACCCTCATGGATATCCCGATGTGGATAAGCCTTAGAAACTTACCCCATGAATATTGGAATATCGTCACTTTAGAACTTATTGGGAACTCTCTGAGAAAATTTGTTGATTGGGGTGAAGCTCTTGATAAGAAATACTTATATACTTATATCAAAATTTTGGTTTTGTGGAATGAGGTTAAACCATTGCCCGAGCCCATCAAAATTAGATCCGATATGGGGATATGGAAACATAAGATAGAAAAAATTTGAGAATATGAGGGAGATGTCGATATCAATGGTTTCAACTTGAATCTTAAAGGCAAAGGTAAAGGGAAGGAGGGGAATGTAGTTTGGGAGGAGCTTCTCTGTGAAAATGACAAATCCAGAATACCCTTAGAAAGAGGGACAAATTTTGCACAAATGAAAAATACTAGAATTACAACATCGCCTGAGACTGAGATGTGCAAATAGAATTTTAATCCCTTTGATCTTATGATGCTCAGATGGAAGAAGGGAGGAAATTTATGGTTTGGAGGGCACAGCCACACCAATGGGAAAACATGAATCCTGAAACACTAAAAAGTGTTTCACTTTTGACAACATTGGATATGAATTTGGAAATGGAGAACTTAAAATCCACAAAGACTGCAAAGAATATGGTGTTTGGAATGGATAGCAGAGAGATTGGAAATGAACAATATGACCAATGATATGAACCTCGGTGTCCAGATTCAGAGGATAATATAGAAGGTTGTATAGGAAATGACAAAGTGAACGAAATGGATCATCAAACAACAATGGAAGGAGAGATACAAGGGATAGAAAACATAATTTTGCATCCCTGTAAGGAGCATGTTGATGAGATGCAGGGGAAAGTGGATGACTATGAACCTACTTTATGCTTGGACAATATTGGAACATTAATTAAAGATATCCCTATCTCTCCTATCAGAAACCTTGGTGACTCTTTCATGATTGGGACACATGAATCCTAAAACACTAATACGTGTTTCACTTTTGACAACATTGGATATGAATTTGGAAATGGAGAACATAAAATCCATAAAGACTGTAGAGAATATGGTGTTTGAAATGGATAGAAGGGAGATTGGAAATGAACAATATGACCAACGATATGAACCTCAGTGTCTAGATTCAGAGGATAATATAGAAGCTTGTGTAGGAAATGACAAAGTGAACAAAATGGATCATTAGACAACAATGGAAGGAGAGCTATAAGGGATAGAAAACATAATTTTGCATCCCTGTGAGGAGCATGCTGATGAGATGTAGGGGAAATTGGATGACTATGAACTTGCTTTTTGGTTGGAAAATACTGGAACATTAATTAAATATATCCCTATCTCTCCTATCAGAACCCTTGGTGACTCTTTCAAAGATGCAAGAGATAGTGGAGGAAATAGTATGGGGAAAATTGCTAGTGATGAAGGTGAGGATCAAGATGTAGAGGATTTTTTGGGACTCTCAAATCAGCTGGGAATTGCAAAAATAAGAATGATAGAACAATCTGACTCATTGATGGATAAAGCAGTAGTGGGGGAAAAGAAGAAAAGGGGAGCAAGCACCCTTAAAATGTGACTTTCCAAGGCTGGATGTGCAAGCGGCCAAAGAAAATTGAGATGGGGAAAAGGCCAAGCCTTTTCCCAGGAGAAATGAAGCTCCTTTTGTGGAACATCAGGAACAACAATGCCCCTAACAAGAGTCGCATGATCAAGCATTGTCTTGAGCATGAAAAACTGGAGATAGTCTTTCTATAAGAAACTAAACTTAAGAATGATGAGTGTGCTAAGTTTTCTTAGAAATTTTATAGATGGAAATGTTCCTTTGTCAGGGCTATGGGTGCCTAGGGGGGATTGGGAATCTTATGGAATGACTCCAAAGTCTCTCTTACTATTATGCAGTAGGGTAGGTCCTGGATGTGGGCAAAGGCCAATTCAAAACAATTACTGTCGGGGATCAATATGATTAATATCTAAGGGTCAAACAATCCCAGGCTTAAACAAATTACCTGGGAAGAAATTTCATATATTTTCCATGCCTACCCTGAAGAGTTATTTCTAATTGTTGGGGACTTTAATGCTATCTTGAGACTAGACGACAAAAGGGGAGGTGTTAGCTGGGTTGGGCAAAGCCAAAGAGACTTTAGCAATTTTATTATGGATAATGGGCTTGTGGAACTGGAACTTAGGGGAGGAGATTTTAGTTGGGCTAATAGGAGACTGGACTTCAATAATATTACGAAAAAGTTAGAGAGATTTCTAATCTATGGGGATTGGGAATCAATAAAATGGATATGTAATGCTGAGATCCTTCCATTCACAAGATCAAACCATTTCCCAATATGCTTGAGAATTCATGATGATGCTACATCGGATAGATGTCCCTTTAAATTTAAAGCTATGTGGCTTAGAGTTGAACGGTTTGAGGAATTGGTAAAAGATTGGTGGACCAATGCTCTGACAAGAGCTGGGAATTGTTAGAGTAATCATCAATTTGCATATTAATTAAATCATGTTGATTTAATTATTTAAGTTATTACTCTTTAGTGCTTAAGCTTTCTCTTAGGTGCATTAATAATTAATTCTTTTATTAATTATTAATGTACAACCTAGCTTTTTTAGGCTTTAGGGTTTTGTTCACCTTTATAGGTTGAACCTTGTAATTCTTTTTTAATTAATTCAGAATATAATTTTGCTCTCACATTTTGAGTACCTTCAAAGTTCTGATATTTCCTCATTTTAGCTTCTCTCCTGTAACAGGTTATTCGCATGCAGGTGTATTCGGGTTTTGTGGATTTGTATCTCTCAAATCCTACATGGTATCAGAGTCGTACTGCTGCTACCTGGTCTGGTGTTTTTGAAGAAGTGATTTGAGGGAAAAAAAAATCATAGCTTTTTGGGGTTTTCTCTTCAATTTGAAAGAGGCAAAAAAAATTCATGCATTTTGAGCACAAACGAACCTCACCATCGTACTCAAAAGGCCCGAGAAACTACATTTTCATATAAAGTTTATTATTTTTTGTCACAGTGACCTCTGGCAAAAAAAAATCTCTCTCCTTGGCCGTACGACACAAATTTTGAGAAAAAAATTTAAAAAGAAAACATTTTTTTAGTGATTTTTAGGCGCTGCCAGCTGCCAGAACATGTCGCCCGCACCTGGCCTCCACTAACGCGCCACCGGTTACCAACCTGGGAGTCGCCACAGCCACAATGCCACCCGACCGCCACCATCACATTGTTGGCCACAGTGCCACCTCCACCGCTGGAGCACCGTGAGCCTGCGTTGACTGTTGCAGGCATCATTCTCTAGCAAGTGACATCATCATTTTCTGGCATGGTGAGCATTTTTTCAGCTGTTTTCAAATTTTTTTGGCCACCAGATTTTTTATCTAGCGATGATGTCAGCAATGGCCTGGTGATGGTCATACGACCATCAAATTATTTTTTTGTGCATGGCGATGGTCATTTGAACGTAAATTTTTTGACAGTAACTGGTTTTTTTCAGAGAGCTTGTTTTCGAAGGTCCTATTGGTTTTTTGGCCATAACTTTAGTATATGATATCATTTTTTGGAAAACAAGATATCAACGGAAAGCTCTTTCTAAGATAGAGACCACCATGCAAGTTTTGTCTACAAATTTGGCCATTTGAGTTCATGTTTTTAGTGTCAAACTAGCCACTTTAGTTTCTCTCCTCATTGCATCAGGTCACCAGGTTTTCTTCTTTTTTTTGTGCTCTCTAAGTTATATTTTGGTGTACAGGGAATAGTTTACTACATTGTGGGGGCGTGCATTTTCCTTTCTATCATTTACTTCAGAAATAACCTTCTGCTTCCATCTTCTTTCTCTCAATGTTGGACCCTTTCGTTGACCAACTGACGCCGCATAACTACCATACCTGGAAAGCGCACATGACCAGATTGCTCATGTCATGGGGCCTATGGTCTTGTTTGGATGAGAACCAACCTATTTTAAAATTTCCATTTGAGATTCTTCAACACAGGAACAAGATGGATGAAGCCATGGGCTTAATTGCACTGAATATCTCTAACAGTCTCCTATTTCATTTGGAGAATTTGCACACTCCTCGGGCCATCTGGGGAAAGTTTGTAGAACAGTTTGGCATAGTGAATGAGTTACAGGCACTACAGCTTGACGTAGAGTTGACATCATTATCTCCTAAAAAAATTTCCACCATTAAGGACTTCTTGATGAAGTTCAATGCTCTCCGTTCACTTTTACATAGATGTGGGAAGACCAAATTAGATAATGAGTGTATCTTCCTGATACCCTCAAAGCTTTGGGGACAGTTTTAGATATTATCCTCCACTTTCTAATCCACTATGTATGCTTTGGGTCCTAGGCACATTATGCCTTCTTTTGAGGCCTTCTTTAATCAGATGACTTGAGAGCATTCAAAGCTTCAATAGTTGGATGATACTTCTGGCTCTATGATCCATGCTTTGGTTGCTCATCCATCCTCACAGAAACCGAAGTAGAAACAAGTATCACCAACCACAGAGTTTTGGAAGGATTCTCCTTCTCAGCATTCCTCTAGCCCACCTCCTCCACATAAGGGGAAATCGAAGACCAAAAAACCTAAGTGTTCTTATTGTAATAAGCTCAATCATGATGATTCTAAGTGCTTTCAGAAGAAGGTAGATGGATATGCCCAACATATTTATGATTTGACAACTCTTCTTCACAAGAGAAATATTGATATTCCTTCTTCCTCTTCTCACTATCCTTCTTCATCATCTTCTCAGGAAAATGGGTTAGACAATGGAAATGGTCATGCATTATGTGCATCTGCTATTTCTCCCTCTTCTAGATGGTTGTTGGATTTAGGTGCTTCTCACCATATGGCATCTTCCCAGGGTTTATTCTCATCTTTGAGGCCTCACCTACCCCACACATTCTGATGGGGAATAACACTATTATAACTATCTATGGGAAGGGTTCTATTGACTTTGATGATGGTACATTCCATGATGTACTATGTGTTCCATCCTTGTCCTCGAACCTTCTCTTTATTTATCATATTACTCATAGTGGGATAGGGAAGACAGTTGAATTCACTGCAGATTATGTGCACATCAGAGATAGTGCAACATGCAATATTGTTTCCACTGGGACAGTTGATCATTCTACCCACTTGTACTCCTCTCATTTTGGTCCTCCATCTCCATTGTTGGAGAATATCTCTCCTACTTCATGAGTGTCTATTGAGGAGAATTCAGGTCACCTGAACTTATGTGTTGTTCCTCAGCTTAGTGTTGTGGCTTCTACTCCTCCTCCTCATGTTGAGTTTGCATATGTTCAACATGATTCCTCTTTAGCTATACATGTTATGGTTTCTCCCCGCATCGAGCCACCTACTCCTATTATTGAGAGCATATCCGAGGACAATCATCTCCTCCCAGATGATAGATTCAACCCATCCATTGGCCCACCTTCATTGGAGATTCCACTATAGGAGTCTCATGCATTCTCCTTTGAGCATCAGTTAGGCCTTCCAATTTGACCTCTCATTCAAGGGTTTCCTTGTTGTTTCGTGGCTTGGTTTCTTCCGCATTGGAGTTCCATTGGTTTGATCATTTCCATAGGGGTTCTATCTTTCTGAGGGGGCCTTGGCGTCTCATCCCTCTCTCATGGGGAGGCTAGTTGTACTTATGGTTTTGAGAGAGTCTCTTGAGACATTTATTTTTTGCATCTTTCTATCTCTTTTTGGAGAGGGGTTTTTCCAACTAGGTTTTCTCCTTTTGTCTTCGGTTTACAAAGATTTCCTTATATTGGGTACCTGATCAAACCTTGTTGCCGGGACCCATTTCTTGCTTTCATAGCTGTGCTAGGTTAGATTTCCCCCTGAGCTTAGCTTAAGGGGGGTGTTAGAGTAATCATCAGTTTTCTTATTAATTAAATCATGTTGATTTAATTAGTTAAGTTATTACTCTTTAGTGCTTAAGCTTTCTCTTAGGTGCATTAATAATTAATTCTTTTATTAATTATTAATGTGTAACCTAGCTTTTTTAGGCTTTAGGGTTTTGTTCACCTTTATAGGTTGAACCTTGTAATTTTTTTTTCATTAATTCAGAATATAATTTTTCTCTTACATTTTGAGTACTTTCTGAGTTCTATTTTTTCCTCCTTTCAGCTTCTCTCATGTAACAGGTTATTTGCATGCAGGTGTATTCAGGTTATGTGGATTTGTATCTCTCAAATCCTATAGGAATAAGGCCTTTGTGTTTAGTAAAAAAATGTAAATCCTACAGGAAAGGCTAAAAATATGGAATAGAGAATTCTTTAAAAACATCTTTGTTGAAAATTTCAGGGAGGAAGAAGAATTAAAAATCCTAAATGAAAAGGTTATAACACAAGGCATGACAAATGTTGAATTCATAGAGGAGCAGAGACTAAAGAAGGAATACTCTGAAATTTTAGAAAGGGAGGAAATATATTGGAGGCAAAAATAAAGGGAACTCTGGCTCAAGGATGGAGACCGAAACACGCAATTTTTTCATAATTCAACTAAAGTGAAAAGAGATGGAAACAGAATTTTCTCCATAAAAGATAAAAATGGACAGATATTAGAAATTGGAATGGAAATAAATAAGGAAGCAGTAAGATATTTTTCTAATATATTTTGTGATAAAGAAAACATTCTAATTACTCCAAATAAATCTTAAACACCATTTCGAAGTGTATTAGTGAAACACAGAATGATTTCTTAATGGCGCCTACCACTTTGGGAGAGGTTAAAGGTGCACTCTTTGGTTTGGGAGGTGATAAATCACCTAGCCCGGATGGTTTTATTGCTTTGTTCTACAAACATCTCTGGGAATTGGTGGGTGTGGAAGTCTGGGAGGTGGTGGAGGAAGCCTAGTGTGGTGGCTTCATTTTGAAATACCTAAATAACACTCTTATTGCCCTCATTCCTAAAAAGGAGGTGATTTCTGGCTTTGAGGACTTTTGACCCATTTCCCTTTGCAACATAATCTATAAGACTATTTCCAAGATGATTTCCAACATACTTAAACAAGTTTTAAATTGTGTTATCTCATAGGAAGAAAGCAGGTTTTCCCCTGATAAATCTATTTTTGAAGGAATTATAGTAGCTCATGAAGCTATTCATTTAGTCAGGACTTCGAAGATAGAGAGAATGATGATTAAACTGGACATTAGGAAAGCTTATAACGAAGTAGACAGGGAGTTTCTTTTAAAAGTCCTGGAGAAGCTTGGATTTGCCAAAAAGTGGATATCATGGATTGGAAGTTGCTTATCTAATGTCATAATTTCCATCCTGGTCAATGGAAGTCCATTGGGATTTTTTGAAACTAGCAAAGGAATCAGACAGGGGGATCCTCTATCACCTTTTCTTTTTATTATCATGGCAGAAGTTTTGATCAGATTAATTAAGGATATGCGGAGGGCTAGATTATAGCATGGAATTAAGGTCATAGTTGGTGAACCACCCATATCCCATCTTCAAATTTGTTGATGACACATTTCTTGCAGGTGAAGCCTCTATTAGAGAAGAAAAACTGATGAAATCAACAATTGACAAATATAGTGCGACATGAGGACAACAAGTAAATTGGTTGAAATTGGAAATATACTTTTTTAACACTCCACCCCAATGCCAGTGAGATCTTTGCAGGATTCTGGGAATGAGAAAGGGTTCTCTTCCTGCAAAATATTTGGGCATTCCACTTTTGGGGGGAACTTGTAAAGAAGACCTATGGGATTATTTAGTATCCTCTTGCTCAAAAAAATGGCAGGATGGCGAGGAAAGTGGCTCTCATCAACTGGTAGAATTCTCATGCTGAAAATGGTTATCTCGGCCATGCCTATTTTTCCCATGATGTGTCTGAGAATACCTTCTTCAATCATCAACAAGGTTGGCCAAATTATGAGGACTTTCTTCTAGAATGGGGCCAACCAAGATACTAAAATCCCCTTACTAGCATGGGATAAGATATGCAAACCCAAAGGGTGCAGGAATTAGAATTTGCAACTCATAAATACAGCGTTGGGTTCCAAACTTGTTTGGGCCATCTACAAAAATCGAGTCAGAATTTGGGTTCGCATTCTCAAGGAAAAATATATGGACTCATTTGAAAATAATTGTATCCTCACTACTAGAAATCCTCCTTGAGGATCAATGATGTGGAATTTTATTATATCTTGTAGACATATTATTACAAATCACCTATCCTATAAATTAGGCAATAGCCTCCTAGAACTAAAATATTTAGTAGACTTGCATGATTTAAGAACTTATTTTGTCATAAATCGGGGAGACAAAGTTTCAGATTATGTTGAGAATAAGGAGGGTCTTTATGGCAGGGAGTGGGTGTGGAAAAATGTTGAAAATGAAGCATTATCAAATCAGTAGAAATCAGCCATAAATAGTATCTTTGAAGCTAGAAAAATTATCCTCAACAATGAGATTGACTGCTTAATATGGTGTGGATCAAAAAGTGGAGAATATTCAGTCAGACTAGGCTACCAGATTTTGGAATTAGTGGATGTAGAAGAACAGTGGCCAACAAGACTATGTTGGGGCAAGGATTGTCTTCCTAAAGTTGGGGTTTTTGCTTGGTTGGATTCTAGGGGCAGAATTCTAACGGGTGAACATAGAAAGAGGCTAGGTTTCATTAGACCAACGAAGTGAGTCCTTTGTGGAGAAGCCAAAGAATGTGTTGATCACCTTTTGGTGCAATGAAAAATTACAAAACTATAATGCGAAATGATTCACCAAAAGGTGAAATGGCAGGGTCCCTTTCAAAAAAATATCTGAGATGTCCTACTAAGATGACCTTCATCCACCAGTAAATCCCATCTGGATGGGATATGGGATATTTTCCCATCAACAGTTATCTGGGAGATTTGGAAGGAACGGAATAGAAGTTTTTTTTTGAATCAGAGTGAAACCATGGAAAGATCTATGTATAGAATTAATCATTCAATTGAGGAATTGATGACAGGATCGACAAGAAAATAGTCTCTAAATGGCCCTTTTACTCAAAATGATAGGAGGACTCATAATACATGGCCAGGCATTAAGCTTCGGAAAATGGGGAATGTTGATTCAAAGTCCAAAACCATGATGGAAAAAAATAGGGTGATATGGAAACAACCAGGGTATGGATGGATAAGATTTAATCTCGACAATGCATCTAGAGGTAACCCGGGAGTGTCGAGAGTTGGGGAAATAGCAAGAGATTGGAATGGTCACACATTGGTTTTTTGTGCTGAAAGGATCAACGATGGAACTAACAATATTGGAGAAGTGAAAGAAGCCCTGTTAGGTGTTAAAATGAGCCTAAAAATGGGAATAAAAAAGCTTCATTTAGAGAGTGACTCTTCAATTATTATTTCTGCAATCATTAGAAAGAACATAGTGGCTTGGCACCTTCAATCTCCCATTAATTTAATTATAGCCTTGTTAAAAAAATTCAGAGACTATAAAATATCTCATGTCAAGAGAGGGGGGGATAAGGATGTAGACATATTATCTAACTGGGTGGCGAATTTTGAAAGAGTTGGATACTCACAGTTTGAAAATATTTGTAATATGACCGTTGAATATTTGGAGGTGGGATTAACTCATCAACACTTGACTTGAGTTTTTTTAACCATGGTCACTGAAAAGAATCACTACAAAGAAGAGAGCAATTAATGAAAAGTTTTCGTGAGGTCATGGAGCTATTAGAACTTTTTGATAGATGTCCTGTCTGCTGGCAGATGATAGGATGGTATTTATATGGGGGTTTTTGGTAGTGATCTTTGGAGATGAAGTCTTGTGCGATAGATTGAAAGGACACTTTCCTTAAAATTTTCTAAATCTCCATCCATTCACAAGCAATGCAGTGCATGATGATTCAACAATACACTCTTCATGATGTCACTAGAAGCAAGAAAATTTCAGCTTTTCACATCCAACTATCTAAGGTGACGTAAAGGAAGGACACTTGGTGGTGAATTTATCTTCTTGATATGACATGCCTCTCAATATCATTATTGATGTAATTCTTTTTAATCGTGCCATGAGCTCATGTGTAAACAACTCTTAAATCCGCATGTTTATAGCCTCCCTCTGTCTATTTTTTATTTTTCTAATATTATTGTGGAAATTTTTGCTTGGAGTGTATTTTCTCAGTGTGTAGGAAGCTTGGACACCATGGAGGAAACCTTCACCTTGAAGCCAGGAAAGCATAAGCAACAGAAAGGCTTCTTTGGTCATGTTAAGGTGAAAAAGATTAGGAAATTGTTGTGATGGTCCAGCGAGGAGTTAGAGGAAGCTATCTGTGAGAATTTGGGGCCCAAATTCATTACAATCATTCATAGAGGTAGAATCAATGTAGATATCACCTCTATGATCCTTGCTTGGGCTCTGGAGTTAAGTGTAGAAACTGATGAAACCCGGGATGTGATTAATTCGCTATTTGAGAGTGATGTGCTTGAAGGGATGGAAACCTTCCTAGAATGGGCCTGGCGGGGCAGGGGCTTTGACGTCTCAGAAGGCATTGTAGATGAAGTTGTGGCTAGGGAGGAGGGTTGATCCCATTCATTCGATGGCCATGAGGAGTGAATAAAGGTGACTAAAAAATTGATCGCTTAATTAGATGGGAGAGCATTAAAGTTGCAAGCAGAAATCAACCGGCTCCTAGGAATGTGGAAGATGTAGTGATGAATGTGAGAATCCCTCGGTGAAGACTGTTTGCTAGAGTGGTTACAAGAGTTAGAAGAAGCTGATAAGGAGAAATGTGGTCAGGTCAACTTTTGGGTGAGAGAAAGGGATGCCAAATATTTTGAGACTTATATGCCCAAGGTGACGATGTTATGTGCTGCTAAAGGAGGCAGTGGGATGATCTGATGGTTACACATCTGTAGGCAGTTGGCTTTTTGAGATGTGTATTTTAATGCAGGGGAAAGATAGAACCTAAAAGCATATGTTTCTTCTTTATGACCATTTCGGGTAACTTGAACATAGTGTTGAATGTTCCTTTACTTATATTTGTAATGGTGGTGTTGCTATCACACCAACTTTTATATTGAGATTTCTATAGTTTAGGAGATGTTTATACATTATGAAAAGATATGAACATACTTGAAGTGTATATTTTGTTACTCTTTACAATGAATAAAAAACTTCTATTATCGAGAATATATATATACATGTTTAGTTTTAATTATTATTATTATTTACTTTATTTGGTATTAATTATAAATTAAAATTAATTAATTTTTAATTAATATTTAATATTCAGTTACTATTAATTAATATTTGATTTATCAGTAATAATAGACGTTTAATATTTTTATAATGCATGTTTTTTATTAAGGTAACATCAGGTTTTGAAGGGGGGCTGAAACCTTGTACACAGTAGGATCTTAAGATAGAGGAGTGACAGATCCCAAAACAAAATAGATCGGCCAAAGCCTAAGATAATTACTCACCACCGAGAACACAAAAGAAAAATTCCCAAAATGCTACAAAATATGAAACAATGGAGATCAACTGCGTTAAGAATGATAACTATCCTTTCGTCCCCTTCTTATGGGACCGAAGGGTCATGTCAAACAAAGAGGAAGACCTTTTTTAAAAATTCCTTTAACAATAATCCAATCATTATCAACCTTGGAAGTCTCATCCTTCCAGCACAAAGAATCCAGAGCTGAAGACCCAGCTCCCAACAGGGGAATAGAATCTACTAGCGAAATATCCATCACTGGGCCATCAATAACCCCAACCATAGATCTATCTAACAAAGGAGTTGTCGAGACAAAACTAGTCAGGCCCAACACCACCAGCCAAGCTAGCATCCCCAAACCCACCAGCAATAATAGTTGACGGTAAAGGAATAGGTTTAGCACCATCAGCAGACCCACCAGCAAATCCACTAGCAGCAGCAACCAGCAGAGAAAGAGAAGAATTAGTCCAATAGAAACAGAGTTATTACCAACAGCCACCAAAGAAGGTGCAGTTGGAGGAATAAAAAAATCATCCTTCTTTCCAGATTGAGAGGAACTTTTTTGAACAATATAATGTTGTGTAGAAGCCCCCTTCCACCAAGAGGGAGAAGATTTATTTTTCTTAATTTCCAGGCCACATTGGGATGATACGTGGCCGGTCTTAAATCATTTGTGACATCTGAAGGGAATACCCTCATAGTCAAGTTGTTGGATCCAAGATCCTTGTTGGTTGTATTTCCTGTTTTTGCTGCTTTGCCTTGTTCCTTGTCCTGCCCTCTAAAAATTTCAGGTTTTCATACTTAAACCTTGCCAAAATTACTAAAACCCTGAAAAACCCTTGCAACCAAGTGTTAAACAATGCATTTTAAAACCCTAGGTCATGTCTTATATTTCATCGTTACCTTTTTTCAAGTCACTTAAGACATGTTCTTTAAGTTAGGTCGCCTAATCGCTTTACCCAGAATGAATATGCTAAATGCTTTCCCAACTTCGCTTTTGCCTTGTGTCGTGTAATCTCCTTACGAAATAGAATATTCTTTCAGCTTCTCAAGACTTAGCGATATCTTATTAGTCGGGTAGTCGCGGGATATCTGTGTTATAAGATTTATAAAGAATGGGACCCACTGCTCAGTCGAGTGATCGCAAGAGAAGTCAAAAAGTCAAAGAAATGTTATCAGACTTCGCGATTCACTTCATGTCGCATGATCGCTAGATCAGGCCATGGCAAACAGTTAAGTATTTCTTCAGTCGCGTGGTCTCGAGATCAAATGACAGTTAAGGGATAACAGCCTAGACTACGCGACTAACTATTTGATGTTAGTGATTTCCCTCAGTCGGGATGTCGCCAGAACATGGTATTGACTCAGCTTTCCAGTATGCATTAAGTGGACAAAAGAACAGATGACATCTGTCATAAAGTGAATGGTTGTCAGGAGGTCGCCAGAAGGAGGAAATGAATCAAGCGATTATAAGACTAAGATATTTTTGCCTTTAGGCGCAGAGTCTCCAGATGAATTAAGGGCATGAAGAAATATTCATCGATTAAACAACAACCGTTCGATGAAGAAATGAAAGGATCTGATGGTGGTCGCGATGTCTGGAGATAAAAGTGCCCCAGGGAAAAATTCCTCCCGACTTGGCGATTAGGGTATGTCGCAAAGTCGTTGTAAACAGAGAAAAGGCACGTGCTATGTGCTGAGGTGAAATTATAGTTATCTCCCGACTGTGCGACGAGCTGGAAGTACAGGTAAATCGTGCACTTGCGAGCTGTTTGTGCCGAGCTAGGTTTTGTGTGTGACTCAGCGAGTACAATGACTTAAGGATGTAGCTCACGCGGTCGCGATGTCTGGTGAAAGGCGAGTTGTTGCTCTGCGACCCAGTGACAAAGGAATTAATAAAAGGCTTTTCAAAGTCGCAATAAAATCATGATAAAAGAAAAGTAGCTCGCGATCAGGCAACCGAGTTGAGATTAGATATAATCGCTCATTCACGCAAAATATGAAAATGGAATGCTAAGTTCCCTGACTGTGTGACCAAGGACATAACTATAAAGGCTAATGATAAACGGTTTGTCACCAGGTCTAGAGATCAAACCATGGTTAGGGAAAAGTGCTCTCGACAAAGAGACGTCCTGCAGTCGCGAGGTCGCCAGATCTTGAGATCTAAAATGCGGCGCCAAGTGGATGACATGACAGAACGGATCTCTCGGCGGCCAATCAGATACTTCAATTTTGATTACTGTGCACAAAAGGTAGATGAGATGTATGACAGAGGATGAATCAGAAGATGCCATGTCAGCTGTCTTAAACGTTTTATGATTGCGCCAAGGATTCATAATTTGAAATTTGATTTCCTGTCAACTTTGTGCAACTACGGCTAGGTTTTTGAAAGCTCACAGCATGGTAACTTAATGGCAGAACTGACATTTCTGAATATGAGCTATGTACTCTGAATCGAAATGGCTATAAACAGATGATTGTGCATTCATTCTTATTCACCGTGCTTTCAAGTTTGCAGAGCTAAGTTGCTTATTTTTCAGTAAAAGGTGATATTCAGAGCAGTTACAGTATTTCAAAGGTGATAAGAAATTTCTAAAGTTGCAGAGGATTGTGCTCAGGACAGATAGTTGATATTGAAGAATTGATCAGAATTTTAAGCTATCACAAAGATGAGTAGAGCTGTGAGCGTTGCTTCTACAAGTGGAGGCAGTGGAGAGGAGCATAAAGGAAAACCTAGCTATTCTGACGAATTTCTCCAGTTGCTACCAAGTTCAACACAGAACAGGGAGATTGATGCAGGTGTGTTTAAAGATGACTTCATGAACATCAGACATGATGTAACCCCGGGCACAACAGGTTATTCTCTCTTTACATACTTTTATAAAAAATTTGATAAGCCTATCCCTATTTCAAACCCTTGGACATCTGGTCTAGGTAGGTTCTTAGTGCCTGATGTGTTCCTAGATGTTGACCTATTTTTGGACTTGGCAAATCATTATGATGCCCTTACAAAGACCATTAAGAGAGATGATGGCACTGCCTTGCTGATACTGAATAGAAATTCTTTCATGCAAGCATTTGGTTTATTCAGCACCATGTCTACCAAAATTGACATGTTGAAGAAGCACATGCCAAAAGAATTAAGAGGTCATGTAGGTCCTAAGGCTGAACCTTACCCATATTATTATAAGGACCTGCACTTTTATATCAAGTACAATGCTTATGCCCTTTGTAGAGTATTGGGAATAGATGGAGATGCAGAGAGAATAGGTCATGGCATCCTAATGATGGTCTTGGACCTACAGGAGGTGAATTCAAGCACCAGTTATGACTATATCCAGCATATAATTGATGTGATGCATGAGGGTTTTATTGCAACTCAGAAGAAATTGAAAGACCCAAAGGAGAAGGAGCCAAAGTTTTTGCATTATTCAGTCCTGATACACCTTCTCTTGTATTACAACTTTGCCATCATGGACCCCAACAATTTATCTCCTCAAAGATTCTTTCAAGCATAGCCAAATCCTGTCCAGTTCTGGGTTAGGGTTTGGAATTATACTTCCAGAGATTGTGACTTCTGTGCTTTTGAGAATTGGATTGTATATCCAATAGTAAAAAGTCTGGGAATAAACAGGACCAGAATTCCCTTAAAGGTCATACAACTGCTTAGGCCTTGTGAGTATCTAGAAAATTGGCCTGGAAACCATAATTGGGGTGACTTCTTCTTGGAGGAGAATTTCACCATATTCAGAGTATTT
>MU226841.1:1925002-1947982 GCA_018584345.1 Thuja plicata | reverse complement strand
TAACAAGATAGTTTGTAAGGCAACCTATCCTAATTGTTTGAGCTGTAAGGCAGTTCAGTGTATGTTGTTTTTGTGATTTCTTTGCTTATTATTGACTCTACAGCCCAAAGGATAGGCACTGGTTCAGAAAATTATCTGATTATCTATCTGTGTCTCAGATATTCCAAGCTATCAAAACCAAATCAATTTAAACATTCTGTTACTAAGAACATATAAGATGAACTTGTTTAAGGACCTGTGTCAGCAGGACACTGTCCATATTTACTGATTCCTTGAAGAGTGAATCAACTAGGTTATCCCTCCTACAAGAAAAGGAAGAAGGATTAAAATCCTTGCATCACTGGTTTTTTGTCATATTTAAGATTATGATTTGAATGGTTAAAACTTGTATATGATTATGCTTGGTCATCTACAAGATATTTTATAAGATGGTTCAGGAAAGATACATGACAAATCAGTGTCCACATCAACAAATACTGTGTTAACAGTAATCTTGAAAGGTAAAACCTGCCTGAGTATTTGTGGAGCTCAAAAATGAAGAACGACCTTATCCAGTCCTTAGCAATTAGGCTTTTCTTGTCTTTGAATCAGAATTAGAAGGTACAAGGTTCACATAGACATTTCAAGCATTGTGGTTCATACAAGAAAAATCCCTAACAATCCTAATGTTGATTCTATTTTGATTTCCGATAGGAGACCCTTCGAAATGTCAAGATCTACTAAAATACGAGCAAAAGTGGAATCATATATATTATAGGAATCATTATCCAACAGCAAAAAATTCCCCAAAGCCTCCCCCACTTCCTCAAGGATGGAATCATGCCAAATTTGAAGAGGGAGATTAGGTAGTCTAACCCATATAGGAACCTTATTGAAGACTTAAAATGAAGGATTAAAGTCTCGATGCCGGGGTTTAATCATAATCATAAATTTATCTTCCTCCCAGCAAAATAAATTATCACATAGGATCTTTGTTCTATCCTCAGCCCGATCAAACTTAGCACTGAAAAACCCCTTTGCCATAGGAAATATGTGAACCATACCTGAACTGAAAGCTTCCCATTTATGGGTAACCAAATCATGCAAAAGGGGAAGGCTGGGCCAAAAAACCTGAAAGCGGAAAATCAACCCATGAGCTTTAAAAATCTTTGTATTGTTCTCCAAATCCCCTTTAGCCCTAGAAGAGAGCCTGATCGAGAGGGATCCACATACAGGAACCAGAGTATAGATCATAGATCCCTTCTCCACCACCGTAGTCTTGGAAATAATCTTAGAAAAAGAATCCCCAGAGCCATAGGGACCGCAGGGCTAGGAGCCCAGAAAGAAGAACCTAACTCCAAAACCCTAGCTGCCAAGACATCATGCACAACCGATCCAGGCTGCACAACAGCAGAAGACACAGGAAAAGAAGGACAAAGAGAAGAAAAATCCATATTAGAAGGAACATAGAGTGCTCCTCCAGCAAAAATAGAAGCACGACCCATACTGTTCATGTTCATAAGAGGAGAAGAATTCCTCACTGGGGAGACAATCACAACCCGTGTAGAGGATGGGTCCACAGGCCTGGCAGAAATGTCCAGTAACCGAGTCAGGGAAGGAGAGGATGTCGACCATGGGGCAAGGGTTTTGATAGGAAGAGATCTTCTCGCCATAGCAGACGGAGACCTACCAATCTCTTTTTCCCAATATACAACCTTGTCGATTGTTGATTAATCCCAATTCGTCACAATTTTTATATTGATTGAGATTTCTTTTAAGTTGCAAAATTTATAATTAAATGGGAAAATTGTGTTTACATATATGCTTGCTTTGGGAAATTTTAATTGATGGTTATATTATTGAAATTGTGATTTCCTTTTTTATGTATGAAATTATGTCATCATGGTTAAAAATATTACATGCTTTTGTGAGTATGTACTCATGGGAAGATTTAGATGGACTTTTTAGGACTTGAAATCTTAAGATTGGGGTTGTGATTTTTTGTTAATGGATGTATTCTCTACTTGTATCTATGATTTTTTTGTAACCTTGATCTTTTGTGCTCAACCACATGTGTATTTCATGTCCTATGGATGGTTTGGATATGTTATTATAATTATGTGATTTTGGTGATTCGATTTCAGTACCCAGCCTATGTTGTAAGCTATTATTTTATGGACACCTTGAGGGTGTAGTATTCTGTTATGATCGTTCCTATTATCTTATAATGAACTAGATTTGGTTCTCATGTGTATGTACCTTTTGAGATCAATGTGTAATCTATGAGCTTAGGGTAGGTTATCTAGTTGTATAGATGAGGGTGGCTTGCAATAAGTGTTGGGACCCACAAGCGGCTATCAAGATCACTTATCGTAAGTTAACTTAATAAGTGATAACATGAAACCTTAATTGGGTTTTAAATGAATTAATAAGATAATGGTTCCTCACCCATGTTTGAGCACTAGTACAAGCTAAGATGGAGGTTGAGATGATGTATGTGATGGAGGTTGAGTGTCGAGGTCTAGAGAGGCTATCATAGAGAGGCTGTCAAGACAAAACTCAAGGGTTAGATGTATGTGATGACACTTCCCTATATGAAACTTAGGTACCTACATGTGTTGGTTTCCTCTGGATTAGTGAATATTACCTTGCAGTATGTTTAGTACACTGTGAGATAGAAAGCTTTCAAGTTCCCTTTGCATAGTTATCTTGTCTTTGGGTTTGTAAGTGTTATCCAAGTGGGGCCTGATGTTATCTCCTCAGCATGGTGGAGTGGACTTTTACAGTTCCAAAAGGACGGGTGGTAGTGATTCTTTTTCCATTGAGATTTGATGTCCTCATACCAGTACTGGATGATCCTTGTATCAGTTGTATCTTCTTATTCTTTTCATTTTTTGGAGGTTTTGATCTTATCATATCTATTGTATATTGTATCATCGTATCGTTTGTGACACCTAGTTTGTATATCATTATATCTTGTATTTATGTGATTATCAATTACCCTGTGACTTTTGGAGTGGATGTGAGTTTGTGATGTATACCCTATGGTATTTATTGTAATTATGTACTTATTATATGATGATGTGAGTTGTAAGTTTTTATTTATGTGGCATTATGTTTATGCTATTCTACATCAAGGGACCCTTGAGATTTTGTATTTGTAGAGTTCTTTTATATGAGTATGTTGTTATTGCTTCCGCAGTGTTGTTTGATCTTGTTATGTAAGATTTAAAGTAAATTTTAAAAAAAAAATTCGCATCTTAGTAGCATATTTAGGTAAGTTATCTTGGGTCCCCTGGTGGGCCATGATAGAAACACTCCATGAGGTGTGCAACAACAGCTATTCCAAACTGAATTAATGTTGAAAGAAAATCAACAACAAACAAACTAGACCAAAATATTTTTGGTTGATGCAAGATTTTCAAGAACCCAACACGCCCCTACATCATGTAGTGATCTCATCTCCAGTCTTGTCGCTAACTAGGAAAACCATATCCAAAGTATGAGATCCTAATTCCTCCCTAGCAATCTTATAGATTTTCTTTTCTTGTTTAGGTTCCTTCACCTTGTCGGCCCTATTCAGGAATCTATCAATGTCATCCATTGAGAGTAATTCATCTACTCTTCTTATTTTCTTCATTCTCTCCATTATCCAATCAAGAAATGTTGATAAATCCATACCATCATCAAGTTTCTCATCCTCATTAAGTCCTTTCAATGTTGAAATGATCTCATCATCAACCTCCTATGTGTTGAGACTAGGTTGTTTCATATCATCTCCCAAATCAACTACCAATCGTAAAATAGGAGATGCTGGAAATATCATTGTCCCCTATTGAACTGACTGTGTGGATGAACCTGCCCCTTGATCCTCCTAAGGTAAAATATTTGTATCTCCAACCTGTTCTAAACTTTGTTCCTTATTCTACATTTCTACTTCCCTTATTGATGAAGGATTAGTAGTGAAATTAGATTTGGTGGACCTATACCTTTTACTTTCAAATTCCTTACTAACAATTCTCTAACTTTCTTCTTATGATGTCTCTGCCACATTGTCCCTTTTCTTTAATATTTTCATGCATCCTCATTGTGTAGTCTTGAAGTGTTGATGGTCCTTTCATCTCCTTTTGAGGAAGCCTCCTCACTTTGTTATCCTTCCATATGTGAGGGTAACACCATGTTTCCTTAACCTTCTTATCTTCTTGTCAACCCATTCTCTTGATCTATCTACCACATCCCTCGTCAAGATACCCAAATCAGTAAAATCCTCGATTTGTGACCAATTGGGTGGCTAGACTGTCTTTCCTTTTTCATGTTCATAATGGGATGGACATGATTTTCATCATCTCTTACCTAATCAATAATAGGGAAAATACTACACTTCCTCATGAAATCCAATGACATCATGGATCACATCTTTCTCCTTATAGCATATTTGTCCACTAGATTTGTCCAATAGTCCTCAATGTCTATCTTATCTATGTATCTCCTACACTTATAAGTGTGGATTTTTTGGAATGGATCAAACTCCTTCCTTTTCTTATATGCCCCAAGCTGATAAAACTATAATTCCATATTTACCATCTCTAACACCTATAGTGAATGACATGTCTCAAGCATCTTCCTTAATGTGATAGAGGAAGGCATTTTGTATTTATGTCTCTTTTTATATACAATCAAACTCTGACAACTGCCTTACCACCTACAACAAGAGCATCTTATATGTAGGATACTTATAAATTTTGTAAGGTTCTGAAGAAAATCCTTGGATCCTTATGTAAGTTAAAGTGGGGAACTAGATGTACCAATATCCATACTTCCTTATCAATGGTATGACCTCCTTAGTTAACCTCCTATGTAGTCCACTTTGAAGTGTGTGTGTGTGTGTGTGTGTGTGTGTGTGTGTGTGTGTGTGTGTGTGTGTGTGTGTGTGTGTGTGGTAAAATTATCATTGATTCTTCTATAGCTTTCTCTTCATCCAGTTGTAACTCAGGATGAAAATCATACACCTTAATCTATCCCCTATCATTTCCTATCATGCCCCTACATATATACTTTATGTTTCTTGCTAATAGGTAGATCACATAGGAACTCATATAAAATTTCCTTGTTTCTTTCTAATTTCCTTAATTGGGTATCCACATTGTCACTAATCATCCTAGCCCAGTTCATCATCACAGTTTTTGTTGATATTTCCTCAATGAATTAAAACATCCAAGTCTCAAACAAATCCCCTTGGAGAGTTCCCATGATCCTTTTCAACATGCAAATCATATCACTATACTCATCTTTGAAGTCTTGACAAACTTCTTACGTAATTTGGAATGATGCTTCCTTGGTTCGTTAATCCAATTCGTGTTGATGATGTCCATGTAAGCTTCAAGTCTCTTCTCATATAATGCTTGATATTCTTCCTTTGTCCTTATCTACATACTTGGGTACTATGGAATTCCAAAGGTCTCTCTCATTGTCTCCTCTCCTAGGAATACCAACACCCTTCCTTTAGCTTTTATTGTCATGGTCTCTAAATCATAATTCCTTGCACATTCCACTAGAAGCTCATTGCACTGAATAGCGGAGGGAAATTCAGCTATTTGGTAGATGTCATTCCTCATTATGCTAACTGTCATGTTTGAGGGTGTAGACTAGGAAATTGGGAATTAACAAAACATGCATGAAATAGTGAACCACAAAGCTATGAAATCATATAAAATTTATTCCTAATCACACCAAAAAGGCCATCAAAATTAAATGAATAAAATGTAAGCTAAAATAAGCTAACCATTCATTTGATGAAGCCTCGTTATTCTTTCTTTCTTCTCTAATTTGATGTTGCTCAATTTGATAAGTGCACAAAATGATGAAAGCTAAAAAAGATAATTCGATAAAATAAGGGCGAGAATACTAGAAATGAGGCTGATGAAAATGAGAGGGAATGTCTTGATTTATAGAATTTGCAAGAGGAATTGAAAATTATCAATTAAGTTAGCAAAAGGGAAATTTTCAAACAACTATGACAATTGGAAAATTTGAAAGAGAAAATTTGTCATAATTAATGACAACTTATGAAAAGTTTGATGCACAATTAGAAATTAGTGAGTGAAAAGGGGGGAAATTTGTCACATACTATGAGAATTGGGAAAAAAGAAATTTGTCATAAAATATGACAATTATGACAAAAGGAAGAGAGAAGGTGGAGACTAAAAAATAGGAAGTGGAGGCTAGAAAAGGGGGATGAGTGGATAATTAAATTTTAAATTAATTCCACTCATGTTAGTAAATTAGGAATTTAGGAAAATATTAAATTTTCAAAAATTCACAAGTTAGTCAATTAATTAATTGCAAGGGGATATGAAAAGAGGGGATAAATAAATAAAATTTATTTACCCTAGGTTAAGACTTAGGACAAAGGGACAAATTAATTGGTTATTTACCTCTTGGATAAATTGATCGATTGACAAAATTGCTATGACAAGATTGAAGGGATGAAATGATGAAAATGACATGATTGGACAGGGTCAAAAGATAAATCGATTAGGAAAATGATGAAGATTAAGGGACGAATGTTAGTGTTTGATGTCATGGAAGAATGACACAATACTATTGAATGATAAAGCTCAAATATGCAACATAGAAGACATGTTAGAAAAATGGTTTCCGAGGCATTGGACCATTTTTAGCATCTACATTTTGCCCCTATTTGATACAATGTGATTCTGAGCATCGTTTCAAAGAAAAATTAAAGGTCATGCCCCATTGGATTGACAGAATGGAGGTAGGATTCCCCCTAAGAAAATTTGGTATAAATTGACATGAGGACAATTTTTTGAAAAGAAAATGATTGCAAAATATTGATAGACGAAGAGTTAGTAGAAAGAAGAAATTAGACAAAGAAGAGTTAGTAATGATGAAATTTTTCGTTCATAAGTGCACTTCTAGAAATAGAGTTTTATTTAATATTGAAAAATGTATACGTCGCACCATGACACAGAAATCCAAAGTGATAATGCAACCCCTTTGCATAAAAATAGACAATGCAAAAAATGAATGCTTCCATCCATCGTGAAACATTGGACATACTTGCCCTATAACTGAATGAAAAACACCCCGCAAATAAAAGATAAAAACAAAATAAAGGATCATGAACCATCCCGACCACTCTCATCACTCAATGATATCCTTGAGTATCATACGAACATGACCAAATGATAAACCAATAAAAGGTAAGACTCACTAAACCAAGCAAGTCAACAACTATTTTGATCTTGTTGTCAAAGTTGATAGTTTGTTTGATGATGATGTTGTTGATGATGATGATGATATTCTGGTTTCAGAAATGAAGTACCATGTCTAAGACTAAGGTCATCTAGTTTAAATTATACCACACCTTTTATAAGACAAGTGACAAATTTGATAAAGGACAAATTGATTGATGTTGATTGATTGATAGGACAAGTTTGATCGAATTAATTACTGACTAGATTAGACAGTTTGTCTATTGAAGCATGATTTTGATTAAGCACGGTGTTTGACAAGTCTTCATATTTGTCTACTCTTATGTTTGCCTTGTCGCAAGTGATAATTTATTGATGACATGAAAATGATTATATACACGCTGAGGAAATAAAATGAGTGTCATAAAATGACATTTATTGCTTTAGATTTTGTATGATTTTTTATTTTTTTCGATTTTGGAATATTCAATTTTTTTGTGCTTTCTTCAGGACATTTTACAATTTTTAGGATTCTTTCTAGATTTTTTATGATTTTTATTTATTTTTTCTAGAAATTTTATGCCTTTTAGGGATTTTCATGACTTTTTATGATCTTTAGGGATTTTTTTAGCATCATATTTGCTTTTTTATTTTTAGTGATTTTTTTTTCAAGACATTATATGATTTATTTTTTATTTTTTCAAGACATTAGTATTTACATGAGCAAGATATATTGAATTTTTTAGGATTAGGTAATACTGAGAGGGGGGTGAATCAGTATTACAACACTTATTAAAACTTTTCAACCAATTATAAATAATCCATAAGCTTGCAGAAATGAAAAGAATATAAGAAAATAACACAGTACTCATAACACCATTATTTTTTGTCGAGGAAACCCTGGCCAAGGGAAAACCCCAGCGGGGATGGTACCCACGAGCATGCACTAAAGTATAGTGTCCTTGTTAGGAGACCTAGCCCTGTTAGGAGCTGAATATTACATAGTACATTTTCTTGTTAGAGGAATAACAACCTTGTTAAAGGTATACAACACCCTGTTAGGGGCCAACTGAGCATACAAATCTTACAATATAGTTTTGTTACAAAATGTTCTCATTAATGATCAAAACAAGCATCACTAATGCTTAGATAGTTCCAGTCATAGTTCTTCAATGATCTCTGTCATCTTTTGCTCTGTCACTCGCATTTCACATCCAAAAAAAATTTCACACACACACACCACTACTCCCTTTGCTCAACAAAAGATCTTACATATATATCTTTCTTCTTTACCAAGTCGGCTCTCAAATATAAATATTACATAGTCGGCTCATAATGCAAAATACATTTAATAAAGAAAATATCAAATGCATAGTCGGGGGTCCTACATAATCAAAATGTACAATATCAACAATCATTATCCAACTCCGATTTCCAAGAGTCCATGTCATACTCTCTGAATCATCGCTTTTGTCCAGCTGCTCTGTATCGTTGTTTTGTTGTTGTCCGTCTGTCTTCAAATCTCTCTAACTCACTGTAAACATCACCAAAACAAAATCAATCTTAGGTGGAGGTCACACATACCCCATACTATTTTTTTCTAAGCTCTCTTTCCTTAACTCATCGATCTCGATCTTTGATACCCAAAATACCTTTGTATTTCTACTTATGTACTTAGCCAATTTCAGGGTCACCCAAACTTAACTTTAGATTAATCGATCAGTATGCCAAATGTGTTGCCGTAAATGAAGACTAAAAAGTGGATCACATCATACAAAATTGATCACTTTCCAACAATCTCTCCCTTTGGCATTGATGGCAACACTTAACAAAAAAAATGACTAAGTGTTCCAACAACAAAAAAACTGTCTTTCCTTATACATTATTCTTTTCCTCTTCTCCTCTTATTCATTTTTATCTTCTCTCTTCTTCTATTCATTTTTATTTTCTTCTCCCCCTTTGACAACAATGACAAAGGTGCATAAAAAGTTATAAAATTATTGGGGCTTGCTTACCAATTTCAGAATATCTTGAAAGGAATCTTCCAAGATGTTCACTTCTGCAATCCATGACTTAAGAAATAGTTGACTAACATGAATTATTCCATTCAATAAAAATGATGTAGTTTCTGCTTCTTTAAACTCTATAGGCATAGAGTTCGCCAATGATTCTACATTTTTCTCCATGTCTGATAAATGTGCTTCAATAATTGATAGCTTAGGAGTGATTAAACTCTTCAGCAAACCAAAACTTATCAAAATTCTCCCTGTCTCAATATCCAATACATTGAGTTTGGCCAAAATTCTTTTTACTTTCTTGTCCAATTCCGTTACAGATTGTGAAGAGGTTTCACAACTGTCCATCATACTGTTCAAAGTTTCCCTATCCTTGGCAATAATGTCTTCAACATTCTGAATATGTCTAATAGGGTTTATGCAATAGGATTCATTAATCTCTCCCTTTATCAGTATGATAATGTAGTATGTTTCCATCAATTCCAAAGGGAGAGATTGATGACATGTAACTGATTGAATATTTGAAGATATTAAGTTGATGATCATGCAAGGCATTAAATAGATTAATGTATTATATTGTCATTGATGTCGACTTGATATAATCTGTTTGGTCATGGAAATACTACCAAAGACTTCAAAGAACTGATGAATCAAGGCTATGCTATTAGTAATGCATATAAGTCAAGTATTCACTAATTGACTGTATAAACTGACAGAGTGCACACCGATGGTCAGAGTAAAAGAGAAAAGTCATAGTGTTACCCGACGTGCAAATGCACAGCATTATCGATGAGCTAAGTCACAATGTTTCCCGACGAGAAAAACACATTGTAACCTGATGGACAGAATTACAGTGTTTCCTAATGAAAAAGACAAGGACGGAGAACCCGATGAAAACTGAAGTCACACCGATAGAACAGTCAGTTATCACCGATGACTAACTGAAGTGTTGACTAACAGAATAGAGAGTTCAGAAATGACAAAATGCTTAGCTGTCAAGAACTAAAAATAGACTTAACTGATACTTATCATTGTTTTAATCATTCAGATAAATTCGGAGATAATTAATTGATTTAAAGATGATTTGTCCAGTTGGCAAGAAGATCTCTTTGAGATAAAATTGGAGTTTGCTTTAAATCTAATTGGTGAGAATTGTGGATCATGCCAAGAATCAAGAAAGCCAAGAAAAGGTAAATCATGTCTATAAAGAGACAAACCCAATTCATTACGAATTGGTGTGTGGGGTGAAGAGAAAAGAGGGAAGATACTAAATAAATTCTAAAGGAGAAGAAATTCTTCATTAAATCCTTATCAATCAAGCTAAAGAAAGAGCTAGATTCTACAGACACCGACGAACAGTGAGACAACATCACAGAACAGAACAATGTGGAGAAAAGGTATAGAATTCATTATATTGATCAGAGAGGTGATGCACTTACAATAGATATGAAAATCTACAATTCAAGTTGTATGTATGAACAGATCATTAATGTTTCAGTTTAACCATTGTAGCATCAAGTCTCTTAACCAAGAAGGACTTAAAAGTCTTCTACAATTGAGATACATCCCAAGGAGTATAAAAAAGTTTGATCATGAAAGTAGCATTGGACATGCCTAATACCTATTGATAGGCCAAGTGAGCATTTGATCAAGGATGGTAGCATTAGATGCCAGATACTAGGTGACAAACTATCTTTTAAATCCTCTAACAAGGTCACACCTAACAGTGTGTTTGTAACCTTTAACAAGGTTGGCTCCTAAAAGAGCTCACTTTAGAAGAGTGAAAAAGTAGGGTACCGGTCCCAGTGGTTTTTCCCTTAAGAGGGTTTCCATGTTAAAAATCCATGTGTTATGTGTTTATGTTTAATTACTTTATTGTTTTACATCTCACATATGCAATTCTGGATTTATTGGTATACTCTGCATATTTATTGTGTTTTGGTAAATAGTTGACTGCTTATCGGTAATCATACAGAAGAGAGATTTACAAAGCAATCCGACAAGTAGTAAATTGATATAAGTATTTCAAGGCATTCATCTTGTAGGACAGAAGATAACTAGAGGCATAATTTGTGGTTATAAGTTTTAAGGGTTGATTTAAGGATTAACTTGAGTCCACTGATTCACTTCCCCCCTCTCAATTATTACTAACACCACCCATCTTAAAAGAAAATCTAACAATCTTATGCTATTAATATTTTTAGTTGATTTACTTGGTTATATGCTATTAATATTTTAAAATCGTAACAATCGTTGGATTATGAGAGATGAACGTTGAAGTTGTATTTCGGAAGTACTATGGGTTTCAAAGACCTTTTATAAAAACTCGCTCTGGAAACGTGACACGTGTAATTAACATTTAATTTGTATGTGTTTTTAATTTAATATTCATTTAAATCATTCTGAAAATGTGACACGTGAGACGTGCAATATTCATTTAATTTGTTACATTTAATTTTTAACGAAAGGTTTTTAACATTTCCTTTTAAAAAACCTATTGACTCGTAGGCTCGTAGCAACACACCTAAAAAGAACTGTTAAACCGTCGCCAAAGATTTTGAGACTGTAATTTGTGAGAGCCTTAGCCATTCTAACTTCTATCTATCCAAATTTCAAAATATAATTTTTGGTACGAAATCTAGCCTGATGCATTCCGATTTTGTAATGTCAAAAATTTTGTTTAACTTGATTTTGTAATTTTCATTCTTGCATGTACAGTTAGGGTTCTCTTAAATTGGGATTTTCTTAATTAGTTAGTTATTATTTGTGATTTTTTTAGTAAATATCTATGATTCTGTGTTTTTTCATTCTTCCGAAGAACAATGGGGAAAGCAAAAACTCAAGGCCAAGGGCAAGCAAATGGGAAAACTTTAATAGACTGCAGAAAACTAGTAGAAATCCTTGGTTTCACTGATGAGTATCACGATGTTTATGATCCTGCTATCGATGGTCAAAGGAGAGTTATATCAATTAAACATACATTGTATAGTAAGGCAACTGGGCCAAAGAGGTCTGAATTTATAAAATTTACTCCTGCAATAGGTGCAAAAATGAATAAAGTTGCTTCGTGGGATGTAGGTTTGGGTTGCATGTTGTTACTCGAAGTTTTCCCTTGCTCAGAAATTGTCTTGATTTGTGCAGAAAATTATGATGAAGAAAAATAAGCAATTGTGAATAAAAATAATCAAGAAGAAATTTTATCAATAACCCAGTAAGAATTTCTCAGTTTGCTAGACCTAGGGTTTGACTGACAAAACTGTAATGTCCATATTGACCTCGGATTGTTGGAAGACAAATATGAGGCAGTCACGCCAAACACAAAATATTCATTTATAAAGGGTCTAATAGTTGCAGAGGCAAATGCTTCATTGGGTGAGAACCATAAGCCTCCTTATGATTTTAACATTTTTGTGCCATGGGTTCAAGATACTATATCCTCGCTAGCATTTTTCTTGGGACTGGAAAACAATAGGGAAGTGGGTGCCAGCATTCTTCAATTGATTTGGGATATCCATTGTGTCAATGAACTAGTAAGATATAATTTTGTTGGACATGTGGTTCAATCGATGCAATAACAATTAGCATTGATTAAAATAGGCAATTCTAAGACATTTAGGTTCACAACCTACTTGTGCTATCTTCTACTAGCCAAGCATGCTGCAATATTAATGAGCAACGAAAACAAGCTTGAGGAGGACAGGACCGACAGGTACTCCAATATATAACTGGACACCTCAGATAAGGATGTATGATAACAGAAGGAATTATAGTAATTTTTTAGATTTCTTTTTGGCACCATTGTACAAAAAAAAAACAAGCATTCCAATGCTCGGATTGTTTGCTTCATGTAGGGATTACATCCAACTTGGAAGCAAAATTCAATTGGTTGACTGGTACTTAATGGAAGAATACATTGTGCTAAGGTTTTACAGATCAGAACTAAAACCCCACAAACTTCCAATGCATGTGACAGACAGGGTGTTTGCATTAGAATATGTACTACAACTTGACAGCACATATATACTCTTCGTTGGCTAGTCAAAGAAGAGCATATTCCCTTCCTTACCTTTCTCAATTGGAGGGTTAACATTTGAGAGAAAGGCTTTCAAAGTGGAAAAAAAAAATTATAAATTTTTCAATTTGATTTAGAGTGGTACTAGAAGTATGATCCACTCAGTGTCATTCAAACAATTCTTGTTGATAATAAGAACTCTGTAAACTCATTTCAACATGAAAGTAAACCATTGCTAGAGAAGTTGAAAAACAAGGATAGTTGGGATGATGTTACAAAAGAGATGGAGAAATTTTCCGCTAAGGAAAAAATTTCATTTGAACAGTTGTCATCACTAGTTATCACATCAATAAACCATGGCATTGTATAGCCTAGAATGTCCTACAATTTCTACGAAAAAGCTGCTCATCCATCAAAAAAAAAATACCAAAGAAAATAGCAGAAGAATGTAATGATAGAAAATGGACTCCAACAAAAATGAATGATTTTTGGAGTATGAGAAAGGCTCTTGGTGAACCAAAGACCAATGCATATCTGGATGAAATAGACGAGGATATAGAGTTTAGCAAATTGTGGAATTTGGAGCATCCTACCATGGCATACGATAGTGATCCAGACAATGTGGATGATAATCCAACAATTACATTTACTCTGAGTCATAGTGGAGTCAGCGAATAACGGAAACAAGCATATAGAAAAGGGGAAACCATTGTCAAAAAAATGGGTTAAAAAGGTGGTGGTTTGGGTCCCACGGGAGAAGGCGTCTGGATTCCAATTGTCACAGAAAAAATTGATCATGGTGCAGGCGTTGGGGTTGGATTTGGAGTGGACCCATTAGATTCACCATGAGCCACTATGCCCACAAGAACATCCATTTCCATGGGTGGGATTGGGGAATCTACTGCTACTAGGTCTGGTAGTGGCACTGGTTCCAGTGGGACTGGGAAACTTATACAAGTTCCCTCTCTAAAGAGGCCAATAGAATCTACACAGAATCCCATAGAAGAAGATAGTGTCAAGAAGCAAAAGGTTTCCACGACCACAACATTGAGACTTGATCCTAAATAACTATTTGCACTTTCAAGTTCAGAAAAACCCTCTATAAGTTTAAATCTTGAAAAAGCATTAGTTAGATCAATAGGCATTGCAAGCTCTAGTTCACCTTTCAAACATTCAAATCCTTTTGCAACACTAGATTTTCATTTCAAAGATTTCTATAATAAATTTGCAGAAACAACAACAAAGAATAAGGAAATAAAGAAGACATTGCAGAATGGTGCTCTTACTGTAGCTGTAGAGGAACAACCTACATCCAATAGGATTGTTCCAACATATGACCCAAACAGAGACATGATGGAGTTCATGGTTGTTATTCCACCAAAAGAAGATGGAAACCCACCAGAGAGTCAGATAGATCTGTCTGAATATCAAGTTAGCACTCTCCAAATGGTTTTTTCCAAAGTTAAAAATGTGGACAAAATCAATGTGTCAAAGTCTACAAACCAAGTGGTCTACAGTGCACTGCTAAAGTTGGAAAGAGAGAAAAGTAAGCTTGAGAAAAATATAGAAACGTTATAGGCAAACATTGCCAATGAAAAAGCAAAGAGGAAATCTTCAGAGAACAGTTTGAAAGAATTACAGAAAAAGATTAAAAATTTGACCTCTACATCACCAAATATAGAGCAGGAACATGCGGAGGCAGTAGTGAAGGAACAGAAGAAGGAAGAGTTGAAGGCACTGAGGGGAAAATTGGCAAAAATTAGTAAAAAACTAGAGGAAGAAAGAGTCACATCACAAAAGTTATTTAAAATCGCGGAGAGTAATGTTGCCTCCAACCAAGAATTGCAAAATCAATTGGACTCTCAGGTGGATAAAGCTAATCATTGGGAACAAAAAGCAGTGGGAGAGATAAATAATTGTGAAAAAATGGAAGAAGAACTAAAGAAAGCCAATAATAAAATTCAAACTTTAACAAATACTAGTAATAATTTATTGAAGATTACTAAAGAACACATTTGGGGCCAAATATTGGGGATGTCTCTTAGCTTGTGAGTGGTTTAAAATGCTTCAAAGTATAAGAGTATGTTATTTGAAGCTCCATAAGAACATTGAATAGAACATGTATGTTGTCAAGGAAGAAAAGAAAGCAAAAGATATTATGCAACAACTCTACAATAAGAGTGATAGTTATCTATCAAACAAGGGAATTAGCACCCGCCTTGATGCCTCAGTAAAGGTATCAAGTATCATTCAAAAATGTGAGAAGCTACGAGAAGCACAAGAATTGGATGAAAAAACTAAGAAGAAGATCACAAAGATGGAACAAAGAAAAGCGAAATTGGAAAGTCTTGGTTTGCCTAAGGGATTTGAAGCAAATAAGTTCGTTGGAAGAGAAACTTACAAAAAAATGTTGTAGGACAAAATAAATACTGATTTACGCTTTCTTCCTATAGACATATCTCTTGATACATTCATGGATTTCATCAAACCACTGAGAACTTTGAATGGAGTTTTAGAAGCAACAATGTTGTCAAGTCACACTTCCAAATATGAATTTCTAACAAAGTTGCAGGAGTGTGACTATAATATGAACCAAATTTTTCTACCATCAGAGGATGTTTGGACTGGCCTACAAAGATTGCTTTGAATTTTGAATTACTTTAAATTGTAATGTATTGCAAATTAATACAAAACAATTTGTGCTATATCTAATTTTTATGTTTTCCAATTTAATGTACATTGAGTTACTCTATTTTATTTAGTTATTCTTAGTTGATTTACTCTATTATATGCTATTGGAATACAAAATTTCATTCAGGAATTTCAAATTTCAAATTCAAATATGATTGATCATTGATGATATGATACAAACTACAGTAATGATACTCTTTGTTCTCAAATTTTAATGATGAAACATAATACATTCTTGCTTTTCTAAAATGAACATTGAATGATAGGATATAGTAGTTAATAAGTTCAAAAAATACCTATTGATTTCTATTGCTAATTTAGCAGAAATTTCCTAAATTTGTCAATTCATGGTTGTGTCGTCATCATCATCTAATTCTGGTATTCCAGTTCCTTCATTGTTCTCTTCATTTTCATTTGTGTATTCTTCACTCTGACCTTCGCTTCTATGAATCCCACTCCCATCACCACCTGTAGTTGCCCCACTCAGAGTCAGAGATTGGTTAATGGTGTTGCCCAACCCTCTTCTTTTGCATCTTTTCTTCCAGATTTCCATTGCTTTTTGATAAGGAAAAGTATTGAAATCATATCTAGATGTGTAGACCCTCAAGCATGTTTCCAAATTCTTGTCTAGTTTTTTTCTTAGCTTTGATTTTAGGAATCCGAAAGCACTAAAAAATCTCTCATCCTCCACCGAACCCAATATCATGGTTTGACATAGATCAGCAAGCTTGAAGAACTCTGAAATTTCATCACGCAACATTGTGTTATGTTTTAGTTTTGTCCAAAGCCTTGTTGTCGAGCCCTCTACATGTGGGTTATGAATTAATTGATATTGATGCTTCATAGTCCTTGCAAAAGTGCCTGATTGTTGTCTAAGAAGACCTTCATCTAAAATTCCATTGAATTCTACAGATTTGCAAAATTCCTTTATCAAAGTCAATAGCCTATTATGATAATCTTCCTTAGAGTTTAAGTGCCAATATTGAGGAAACACAATTACCATGGCCTCAAGCAATTTTTCATATGGGAATTGGGATCTTAATTTAGAGGAAACTTTATAGGCTATGTCCCTTGCATTAGTTGTTATAGACTCGACGATCTTGGTAAACTCTTCCCTTGTAACTCTTGTAGCTCGCTTCTTTGGGGCACTGTAGTACATTGGCATCTGAAATCCCCTTACACAAACACATAAATATCCATTTTCAATGATCTTTAAATAATTATCAGGATTGTCTAAATCTGTTAGTTTTCTCCAGTGATGAAATTTTTCATCGGATAAATTTGGGTCATTTCGATAAAGATTATCGAGGGCTTGGCATGACATTTTACGCAAAGTAGCATATTCTGCAATATACATGGCTCTTTGCTGGGCTTTTTCATAATGAACATCATTTCTTCTCGCATTGGAAGAAGAAATGCTAAAGTCAAAAGTGTCTCTATATTGCTTAACCTCTGAAGCAGGTCGCCACATCTCTGATTTTCTACATTGTCGCGATTTTCGTACATAAGTCCAATCAAAGATTGATATTCAGAAAAAACTTGATGCGTTGGTCCATCCAAATAGATCCATCTAGTATCAACATCTTTTAGAAGCTTGTTTCCATTGGTAATTCCATCAGCAAAGTGTTGAAATTCCCTAAAATGTTTGGGACTTCGACAAAAATATGAGTACAACTCTCTTACTAAATCTTCAACCTTGTTTACTAAAGGAAACTTCTTCACAACTCTAAAAGCAAGATTCATCTTGTGGGCCATACAGTGAATGTCAACAACATATGGTGAACAAGAAGTCTGCATCTTTGTGCAAAGACCATTCCTTTGACCTTGCATTACTAAAGCTCCATCCGCTCCAACACAGATCAACTTCTTTGCTATTGTCAATTCATCCATAGCTCCATATTCAATTAAATGGATCTTTACTAATTGAAATAAAGTTTCTAATGTCGCATTGTCCCTCAATTTTGCAACAGTTAGTAGATGTGGTTGGCAGACATTATTTTGTACAGTATAAACATGCATGCATACCCATTACATATTATCGATTGCCATAACTTCATCCAAGGACAATGCAATAAAGGTTGACTCTTTTATTTTTCTCTGTACATCCTCTATTTCAACCTGGGCAATGCAACTTGCCCATTACCATCCACTGTTTATTGACCAATGAGTGATAGGATAGTTAGGAACTTTTAGAAAGTGTAACAAACCACTCATTTCTGGATAGTCTGTCATTGGATGCCCTCTGCTCAAAATATGGAAAAAAAATTACTTAATTGAACAACTTTTCAGCGTTCTTCTACTTCACTTGCTTTTGCAAAAATAGCATTAATAGAACCTTGAACTTCACCAGGCTTCGTCTTAAAATTTTGAAACAAATAATATTCCTCAGCATGCCTTTGATGTTGACATTGCTCCTTTGTTTTATATCTTATCACTTTTATTTCCTTTCCATCTACAATTGATGTTTTGTAAACCTTACCAACATGTTTCTCTATGGTGTCTAGTTTAAGCTGCAACCGCTTTTCTTTTTTATAATTCCAACTACAAATCATACATCTGCATTCTACTGGCAGCTCACCTACAATTGGATTGTCCATGGGTTCAATGAATGGATACTTTTCCACCCAATCAAATTTAAATCTCCTGGACATCTCCCATTGACGATCAGTTTTTTCTTTTGATTTTCCTCTCCCTTTAGTGTTACTTTTAATTGAACCATCATCATCACCGAAGTCGATCGATTCATCATGGTACTGATTATTTACTTGAAATTCATCTTCAAGGTCATCTTCATCAGAGATATCAGGTTCTGCAACTTCGTCACCAGATTTATTAGGTTCCCCAGTTTGTTGAATAGACTCCTGTGTAAGTTGATAACCTCAAAGTTGTACAGGTTCCTCTGATGACGTACCTTCCTCACTTTGACCAACACCATTGTGTCTACCCCCACCAAAGTATGAAGATATTTTTTTGCATTTCGTTGGCCTCTCTTGGACATCTCCACCTTCAATAGTCTTCTTCCTATTTAACTTTGACTGTGACATCTCCAACAAATTAAGACTGCAATAAAAATTTTACTTGAATAAGATACTAAGGACTTGTAGTCTTTTCAGTTCGCTACCGATCACAATTTGTGAGCTCAGAATCAACTAAATTTTTGTACTCCTAAATCTCTTGAAACTATCCTTATATAGAAATGCGTATTTCTAATTTTGGCAAAGGGGCTGACAATTGCATATGATAACAACTAATATTTGGCGAACCTCGCATAATTTCAAGTAATTGACTAGGCGAATAGGGCAGGAATTCGGGACACAGTTAATTACGATGCATGGTGAATTGGGTCCTAGTGCAAATAAAACTTTAACTTGGGACAATGGGCCTTTAGCGAATGGTGATCCTTGATAAATACCCCTTCCTTAATCTGTGGCAAATAATATTAAATATACGATAGATAAATGGGCGAACAACCCCACTACCGTAGTGAAATTACATGCAAATAGTGGCGAACAACCTGACCACTATACATGTATTTTATAAAATCTGGGTGAACTGGTCAACCATTATACTACGCATTTTTTTGCCAATTTCTATATGCCTGACGGGACATATCCGCCAATTGGCAAAGAATTGCCACTAAAAAAATCCCTGGCACTAAAGTATAGTGTCCCTGTTAGGAGACCTAGCCCTGTTAGGAGCTAAATATTACATAGTACATTTCCTTGTTAGAGGAATAACAACCCTGTTAAAGGTATACAACACTCTCTTAGGGTCCAACTGAGCATACAGCTCATACAATATAGTTCTGCTACAAAATGTTCTCAGTAATGAACAAAACAAGCATCACTAATGCTTAGATAGTTCCAGTCATAGTTCTTCAATGATCTCTGTTATCTTCTGCTCTTCCATTCGCATGTCACATCCAAAAAAAATTTCACACACATACACACAACTACTCCCTTTTCTCAACAAAAGATCTTACATATATATCTTTCTTCTTTACCAAGTCGGCTCTCAAATACAAATATTACATAGTTGGCTCATAATGCAAAATACATTTAATAAAGAAAATATCAAATGCATAGTCGACACTCCTACATAATCAAAATTTAGGATATCAACAATCATTGGCCAACTCTGATTTCCAGGAGTCCATGTCATACTCTCTGAATCATCGCTTTTGTCCAACTACTCTGTATCATTGTTCTGTTGTTGTCTGTTTGTCTTCAAATCTCTCTAACTCACTGTAAACATCACCAAAACAAAATCAATCTTAGGTGGAGGTCACACATACCCCATACTATTTGTTTCTAAGCTCACTTTCCTTAACTCATTGATCTCGATCTTCGATACCCAAAATACCTCTGTATTTTTTCTTCTTTACTTAGCCAATTTCAGGTTCACCAAAACTTAACTTTAGATGAATCGATCAGTATGCTAGATGTGTTGCCATAAATGACAACCAAAAAGTGGATCACATCATACAAAATTGACCACTTGCCAACATAATTTCCCCTAGTGTCTAGCAAGGCAAGGAAATTATGGATTGATGGATGGACTAGTAGATGGATGAAGGTCAAGGGTCGCTTATTATGACATTGTTGATGTTTGGGTGCCAAGGATTATACATGGAATGGGATAACATTTTTTTACCAAGCTGGAGGATTGAACATGACAATGATATTGTAAAAAAATGGTGCATTGAATGGCATGCAATGCATAGGAATGGACATGTCAAGAGGTTTTTTATATTTTTTGAAAACATGTTTTTGCATTTTACGTCCTATGTCATGTCAAGACCAAGATAGGGACTTGGATAGGAGAACAATATGATATGGATAGGATAGAGACAAGATATGGATAGGACAAGGGGATATGATAAGATAGTAAATATGGACCAAAGGGATATGGATAAGGTAAGGGATATGGATTAAACGTTGCAACAAGATAGGCAATATGGACCAAGGGGATATGGATAAGATAAAGCAGAAAGGACAAGTAATGCTCCTAGGAAGATTTGTAGCCTTGTCAAGATCAAAGTTGGGAAAAAGGGAATATGGATGTCGATAGGATAAGGGATATGAAGGACATAGGATAATGGAGGAAATTTTAGGGGTAATGGAGGATAATAGATAGGAAAACATGGATGAAACCTACCCCCAAGTATGCAACGCAAGAAGTTCATAAATTACACACAGCGTTTGTTTGCTAAATTTTCATCATGGTACTTTCCCAAAGCACTTGTTTACCAAGTTTTTGCTAATGGACGAAATTATTTCTCTTTACATTTTTTTTGTCACCAAGATGCATGTTTGCCAAGTTTTCATCAAGGCAACATTTTTTTCCTTTTTTTTTTACTTTTGTTTTGTTTTTCTTTTCTTCTTTTTATCATTTTTTTACTTTTTGGACATTTTGACCTTTTAGAAATAATGGATGCATGATATGACATGGATGGAGGACTCAAGCACCTTACTCTTTGGATGGTGCTCTTGAAGGACATGTAATAATTGACCGTGACTATGACAGTATGCTCAAAGACATTGGTAGGGTAATGACAAAGGGATATGAAATGGATGATTGGATGAAGTGGGATAAGAGTTTAGGAAAAGGATTGGATAGGTTGGATGTGTTAAGTTTTAGGATAGCTGCAAATGTAATAGCACTCTATTTTGTATGTGTTTTCCAAATGCAACAATCTCTCTTTCATTTATATTAGGAATGAGGCTAGGAGAGACATGTCCCTTCATGGGACATGTCTATTCATTATTATTTATAAGAAAGGTCATGCCTCTTCCTATTAATCATAATTTAATCAATCGTATAATGTTTCATCAATCAATTATTAATCAAGAATAATATAATAATTTAATATTGAGTATTAAATTTTCATATGATTAATAATAATATAACATATATAATATATTATTATTAATCAACATGTATTATATATATTCTAATGATCATACGACTGAAGCTATGAACATTAACACTCCCTCTTAGCTAGGGAGGATGATCAAACAGAATGTGTAGTGGTCTCCTATGTCAACACTTATGACCCTCACTATAGCTATACAAAACATCAACACTCCCTCTTAGCTAGGGAGGATAAATCAATCCAATGTCAACACTTATATAACACTTGATAACATGAATCATATGATGTAAGCAATAAAAGCATCATCCTCATGATGTAATTAATAGAAACATAGTCTCAAGATGTGAATTGCCTCCATCAGCGATTCTATCCACAATCTCACGAGTTTTAATGTGGATTGCCTCAATCGGCGATTCTATCCACAAGTTCCCGGGTGGATTGCCTTAATCAACGATTCTATCTACAAGCTCTCGTGTGGATTGCCTCCATCGGCGATTCTATCCACAAACTCATGAGCTTTAATGTGGATTGCCTCAATCGGCAATTCTATCCACAAGTTCTCGGGTGGATTGCCTCAATCAGCGATTCTATCCACAAGCTCTCGTGTGGATTTCCTCCATCGGCGATTCTATCCACAAACTCACGAGCTTTAATGTGGATTGCCTCAATCGACGATTCTATCCACAAGCTCCTAGGTGGATTGCCTCAATCGGCGATTCTATCCACAAGCTCTCGTGTGGATTGCCTCCATCGGCGATTCTGTCCACAAACTCACGAGCTTTAATGTGGATTGCCTCAATTGATGATTCTATCCACAAGTTCCAAGGTGGATTGCCTCAATCGGAAATTCTATCCACAAGCTCTCGTGTGGATTGCCTCCATCAACGATTCTATCCACAAACTCACGAGCTTTAATGTGGATTGCCTCAATCGGCGATTCTATCCACAAGTTCCTGAGTGGATTGCCTCAATCGGTGATTCTATCCATAAGCTCTTGTGTGGATTGCCTCCATCGGCGATTCTATCCACAAACTCATGAGCTTTAATGTGGATTGCCTCAATCGGCGATTCTATCCACAAGTTCTATCTATTATGATCTATTTCAACCATCACAAGATGTCTATCACAATAGAAGGTAAAGTTATTGTAAGATCGTCACCTTTCAATAACTCTTACAAATACAAGTGATAATCA
>MU226841.1:1875455-1924286 GCA_018584345.1 Thuja plicata | reverse complement strand
TAGACACCCTTCCTTGAATTCATGCTTCTTTGTTATTGCTTGATCACGATCATAACAAATTAATATATCTTTTTAATGAAAGTCATTTTCAGAAATTTCACATAGACCCGTACATAGTCTGTCATAAGTTTTGCATCCAAGACTTTCTCTCTAATCGCTTCGGTGAGATTCTTTGAAATTAGGTTTTCACCAACATATCCGAAATTTAGCACAATCCAATGGTGTATTTGTAAGATATGGTCCTTTTACCGAGACTGTATTTTCTGAGACAGTCACACATTCACCATCAACAAACTACTCTCTTACATTTGTAGTATGGCTCTAATACCATGTTAAGTTTTAGGATAGCTGAAAATGTAATAGCACTCTATTTTGTATGTGTTTTCCAAATGAAACAATCTCTCTTTCATTTATATTAGGAATGAGGCTAGGAGAGACATGTCCCTTCATTGGACATGTCTATTCATTATTATTTATAAGAAAGGACATGCCTCTTCCTATTAATCATAATTTAATCAATCACATAATGTTTCATCAATCAATTATTAATTAAGAATAATTTAATAATTTAATATTGAGTATTAAATTTTCATATGATTAATAATAATATAACATATATAATATATTATTATTAATCAACATGTATTATATATATTCTAATGATCATACGACTGAAGCTATGAACATTAACAGGATGAAAGGTTAGAAAACAGGAGTTGGATAATGGACGGAATGTAGGAAGACTTTCTTTGGAGTGGATGGAAATGTGGGCAAGAACAACATTGACACACACCTTGAGGGGTGGAGTGATGGAAGAAGAGGAGATTTTGGATTTGGCAGAGGAATGGATATGGATTTTGGGACATAAGGACCCAAAATGGATTTGGAAGATAAGAGACTTTTAAATGGAGGGATAGCAACTTTGGATGCCAACTTGAATTTTTCTTTGGGACACTGTGCTTCAAGAAGCTTCTTAGGAATCCACATGGTTTTTTATTTTTCATTCTTTTGTGGGTTCTTGGAATGCATTGCTTGCACAAGGGATTTAGAAACCCATATTGCTTTTGTCTTTTCTTTTTTCTTAATGGGCCTTTGTGGCCTTTTGGACGTTTCTTTTTTCTTTTTAGATCATTTTTTTTAACATGTCGATTAGACTGGACATGTTGATCCATAATAGCATGTGAAGAGGAATGGGATTCATGGGTGGATATGAGTGATATGGAGGCCTTTTGGATGGGTGTAAGGTTCTCAAAGATGTGTGCCTTTGTTGATCTGCATATGGGAAAGGGTAAGGGGATTGTGAGCTAGTGGATAGAGGAATATATGGACCTAGGATGGATGGAAGGGAAGAAGGGGGAGGTGTACATTTGGATTTGGATTTTGAAGGGATACCAATGCCTTGAGATTGAACTTTGTAATTATGACCATCGCCATTAGAATTTTCTTTCATATGAAAGGGTTTTAATGTACTTTGATCATGGAGGTGTAACCCTTTGACTTGATAATGCTTTCTTTGACCAGTAGGATACTTGCTACAAGACGTGAGACCATTATTTTGAGGTGTATATGATATATAAGGACTTATAGAATCATGAAGTGAACCAAATTGGATGGAAGTGGATGAACTCATTTCACTTGTACGGGGTTCATGAACAACTTGTGCGAAAGTGCTCGAATCATGAGGAGGGTCAGGAGAAATACTAGGATCTTGTGATGGAATGGGAGGAATGAAATGATCATTTGGAAAGATAGGGTCTTGTGGGGGGTCTGGAGGATTGGGATAAGGAAATGAAGGGATGGAGGGATCTTGACGAGGATCTGGAGGAATGATAGGATCTTTTGGTGGACATGAAGGCGAAGGAACACCTTGATCTTGACTTGGAATGGGATCATTGGACTCCATTTTAAGGGTGTTATGTTCTTGACTTTGGAGGTAATCATTGGAAGGAATGGAAGGGAGGTCACATTCTTGCTTAGGAAGTGGAAGGTCAATGGGACTTGGAGGGAAATTTTTTTATGGATATGGAAGGGGATCATCTTGTATAGGAGAGACATGGATGGTGGGAGCAACATGAGGCTCAAGGGAAATGGAATTTTGATCAACAATTGGAGGGGATTGGTCATTGTTAGGATCTTGATCTTAATTAATTTCAGGACTCTTTTTTTCGTGCTTTGGATCATCCTCTCGACATGGGGAATGACATAAAATATGCATGGGGGGTTTTGTTAAGGGATCATTGCTTTGGCATGAAGGAGGACTTTGAATAGGACTCTCTTGAATGGGAGCATTTGGTGGCATTGGCTCTAGAATTTTGGAAGCATGGAAGAGACTTGGATCATGCATAGGAATAGCTTGGATTTCTTCTATGGGTAGCCCTTGGGAGGTTGCGTCATTGGAAGTGTCACTTGATGGAGATGGAGGAAGTTGCTCTTGTGAAATTTGAGGGGATGGAGGAATGGTGGGAGACATTGATGTTTCTTTAAAGTCAATACCTTGATAGAATATGGGTGTGTCATCCATGTGATTGTTTTGGAATGAGTCATTACTAGACATGGGTAAATTATTTTTATTTTCTTGCTCTTCAGTCATTTCACTTATATGAGCCACTTTTCGAAGCAAACTCTTCAAAAAGTTAGATTTGTACTACTTGGGTGGTCTTGTTGGTTATACCACATCAATATTTGCAAGTTGTAAAACATTTGTTGATTGAACATGCAGTATAATAGATACCTCATTAATTGTGCTTGATTGATGTCCAAAAGATAGCATATTTGAACTTTTGTTTGTTTGAGAAAATCTTGGAGGTGAACTTGAGGATATAAACACAGGCTCATCGACATGTGATACAATTGGAGGCAAGGTTTCTTGTGAGCTTGGTAAAGATTGATTTGTTTGCATAATTGACACAAAGGGTTGTATGATTGCTTGAGAGACACTTGTTTGCAATGGAATGAAGATTGGTTCATAATTTGGTGGTGGTCCAAGTTCAATTATGTCACGCTTTGGTTGAAAGGTTCGATAAAAAAAGTTTTCTCTTGAGCATAATTTAATTGGACTTGGTTGAAGTTTGTGTTTGCCTTGTTTATTTGTGAAATAATTTTTGGTATTTTTATTTTGGAATGAGAGAATCTATGTTGAATTCACCAAAACTTTGTCTTAGACATTTAAGGAGTTAGGCCATCTTTTTGTTATCCCTTTCCATGTCTTTCACTTTTTCTTCCAAGATCTTCACTTCTTTAGCCAATTCTTCTTCCAACTTTTGGGGCATGTATAAGTGGGATTGATGTGATTGTTTGTGCAATTGTGAGAATGTCACGTCTTGAGTCAAAAAGTGTTTGGGTTTCCTCTCTTGAAGGGTACATTGTGTTTGGGTCAAAACCTTGTGATTGCAAAGGTATACCTTGTCTTGGGTCAAAGGGTGCTCGTGTCACTTCACTTGAAATATACATGGGTTGATATGAACCTTGTTGCCTTTTGGAAGCTTGAGATCTTGTTACAGTCAGCATGATGACTAAATGTAACTAAGGAAATGAGAGGTAAATGCAAAATGCACTTTGTTTTTTAGACTTTGAAAGCTTTTGAAATGAATGCAACTTAGGATATGCAAAATGCAAGTTGATTTTTTCGATTTTGAAGGTTTTAAAATGATTATGCAACTTGGACTTTGAAGGGATTCTTGAAATGATTATGCAAACTTGGGTTTGGACTTTGGATTTTGAAAATGCAACTTAGGGTATGATAATGCAACTATGTTTTTGGAATTTTTGGACTTTGGAAAAATCTTGAAAATGCAAACCTAAGAGTAGGACCTTAGGAAATTAAATTGGGATCTTGACTTTAAAGGACCAAAGGGACAAAAATAGAAATAAAAATTATCAAGCCAAATCCCTCATGACAAAGAGTGGATATTGACCAAATGATAAAAAGGGTGAAAGAGACAATCTTTGAAACAAAGTCAAGATCCATTTCAATTTAATAAGGTGAAACTCTAAGACTTGAATTTTTAAGATTTTCGCAAAGTTTTTAAAAGGTTCTAAATGCAAAAGGAGGGAAGGTAATCCAACTATAATAAGGATTTGATATGCTAAGGGAATTGATAGCAAGCTATTATGCAATATGAGAAAGGATGATGCAATGATTTAGATATGAAGGTTAAATTCAAACCCTAAAATGCAAGGTCTACCCTAAAATTGCAACAAGATCTCAATGCATGTTTGAAAGTCCATGTTTTTTAGGGGTCTTTTGACAAGGTAAATGCTTTGGAATGTCTTTTACAAAGTTTTAATAAATATCTTGAAGTGCTTTAAAGTTCTTTTGAAAGGTTTTGAAATGCTTTACTGAGGTTTTCAATTATGCAAAGTTGTTTATAACACTCACACAAAACACATCAAGCATAGAAATTTATTTATGATTTTGATGCACAAACACTCCACAACCTAGGCTTGAAGGGTCCAATACTTGTTGAATCCCCACTTGGATAAAATCCAGTTGCACTTATTCAAAGCGGATATCCTAGAAGTTTGGTGGCACTGGCTCCCCTCCAAGGCACTCACTTCTCTGGCACATCAAACTTCAAATTTCAAGGGTCATCACCTCCCAAGAAATTCTTTTATCTCTACTAAGAACCGCAAGAGTGTGGGGCATCTTAGTCAGTTTCTAACCTTCCGTGTTAGCAAGTAAAAGGATTTTGGCCACTACAACAAAGATTTTTAGTTCGGGACATCCAACTCAAAGGGCGCCATGATAAACTCCCACGGGAGGTCTCCCAACCTTGAGAACCAAAGTTTAATGCATCTTGAGGATACTAGAGGAGAGCTCTCATGCAACCACCTTGTTGATTAGAATTTTGCTCACAATTACACATTTATATAGTGGTTTGGATGGAGACTTGGCTTTAGCCTATTACTGCTTGGGCCGTTCCCTCTCACCGGCTCTGCTAAAACTCTCGGGAGGCAGGCCCTCTAAAAAAGATAGAATGAATTTCTCTTACACCCACAATCCATGAAAGCGAGGCGAGAGGATTAACAAAATGTGACTATCGCACCACACACATCAAGCAAAGGTTATTCATTTGCCAATTAGAAAGGAAATGTGATCAAAATAGCACAAGTTATGGTTATTTTCCTTCCTAATTAAAATTATGTGAAATTATTGTTCATTAAACCATTAAGAAAGGAAATGCAATTTTTTTTTTTAAAAAAAAGACAAGTTTTTCTTTCCCTTCCTAATTAAAACTAGGTGAAAAATTGTAGGGTTCAATTTATCCACCTATTTAGATCTAGAAGAAAATTATTGGGTTCTTTGATCCACCTAATTAGACTATGTGCAATTTGTAGTTCATTTATCCCCCTAATTTGGCTATGTGCAATTTGTTGTTCATTTTAAAGACCAGTTAAAGATTGTGATTTGTTGCATGTCTAAAACAAGAAAGCTTACATATATCACAAGTTAGACTCCCAAGTGCACATATCTTGTTCATGTACCTGCAAAACACATCAAAAATAAGAAAAATTCATCAAAATTCAATGTTCACATCGGGTTCACCAAATGTAGGTTAGGAAATTGGGAATTAAGAAACATGCATGAAATAATGACCTATGAATCTATGAAATCATGTAAAATTTATTCCTAATCACACCAGCAAGACCATCAAAATGAAACTCATAAAATGTAAGCTAAAATAAGCAAACCATTCTTTTGATGAAGTCTCGTTGTTCTTTCTTTCTTCTCTAATTTGTTGTTGCTCAAGTTGATAAGTGCACAAAATGATGAAAGGAAAAATGGATAATTTGACAGAATAAGGGCGAGAATACTAAAAATATGGTTCATGAAATGAGAGAGAATGCCTCAATTTATAGACTTTGCAAGAGAAATTGCAAATTAGCAATTAAGTGGGCAAAAGGAAATTGTCATAAACTATGACAATTGAGAAATTTGAAAGAGGAAAGTTGTCATAATTAATGATAACTTATGACAAGTTTGATACACAATTAAAAATTAGTGAGTGAAAAAAGGGGAAATTTGTCATGAACTATGACAATTATGACAAGGAAAAGAGAAGGTGGAGGCTTTAAAAGAGGAAGTGGAGGCTAGAAAAGTGGGTGTAGGCTAGAAAAGGGGGATGAGTGGATAATTAATTTCACTCATGTTAGTAAATATTAGGAATTTAGGAAAATATTAAATTCCCAAACATTCACAAGTTAGTTAATTAACTAATTGCAACGGGTAGGAAAAGAGGGGATAAATAGATATAATTTATTTACCCTAGGTTAAGACTTAGGACAAGGGACAAATTAATTGGTTATTTAGCTCCTAGGATAAATTGATCGATTGACAAAATTGCTATGACAAGATTGAAGGGATTAAAAAATGAAAATGACATGATTGGACAGGGTCAAAAAATTAAATCGATTAGGAAAATGATAAAGATTAAGGGATGAATGTTAGTGCTTGATGTCATAGAAGAATGGCACAATATTGTAGAATGATAAAGATCAAATATGCAACATAGAGGACATGTTAGAAAAATGGGTCTAGAGGCATTGGACCATTTTTAGCGTCTACAAAGAGAAAATGGTCTTTGTTCTGAACATCCTTCGCTTCATTCTCCTCATGTCTAGGTATTCCATGTTCGTATTCACAATCTTTTTTCCACTTGGAGAGTATCAAGGACTCAGGATAGAACCCCCTTGATAACTTCTTTATCAACACCTTCCTCGATGTTATCCCTTTGCTTTCTCCCATATCCCTGCTCAAAGCTCGAAGTCAGTACAGTTTGAGGGACTTAAATAATGGTCTTTTGTTCTGAACATCCTTAGCTTCATTCTCCTCATGTCTAGGTATTCCATGATCGTATTCGCAATCTTCTTCCACTTGGAGACTATCAAGGACTTAGGATAGAACCCCCTTGATAACTTCTTTATCAACACCTTCCTCGATGCTATCCCTTTGCTTTCTGCCATATCCCTGCTCAAAGCTTGAAGTCAGTATAGTTTGGGGGAATTAAATTCCCAAACATTCACAAGTTAGTTAATTAATTAATTGCAAGGGGATAGGAAAAGAGGGGATAAATAAATATAATTTATTTACCCTAGGTTAAGACTTAGGACAAGGGACAAATTAATTGGCTATTTACCTCTTAGGATAAATTGATCGATTGACAAAATTGCTATGACAAGATTGAAGGGATCAAATGATGAAAATGACATGATTGGACAGGGTCAAAAGATTAAATCGATTAGGAAAATGATGAAGATTAAGGGATGAATGTTAGTGTTTGATGTCATGGAAGAATGACACAATATTGTTGAACGATAAAGATCAAATATGCAACATAGAGGACATGTTAGAAAAATGGGTCCAAAGGCATTGGACCATTTTGTAGCGTCTACAAAGAGCAAATGGTCTTTTGTTCTGAACTTCCTTCGCTTCATTCTCCTCATGTCTAGGTATTCCATGTTCGTATTCGCAATCTTCTTCCACTTGGAGACTATCAAGGACTCGGGATAGAACCCCCTTAATAACTTCTTTATCAACACCTTCCTCGATGTTATCCCTTTTCTTTCTGCCATGTCCCTACTCAACTTGAAGTCAGTATAGTTTGAGGGACTTAAATAAAGAGACAAATTTCAGACCTTTTAAACCTTCAATTTAATCCTCAAATCCAATTCCAAGACTTAGAGATTTTATACTTATTAGCTGCAAATGAAATATGGAATTGAACAAAGTCTAAGGGCAATACCAATATGGAGTTAAACTTGGTGTATTTCATGCAAGGAAAACCCCTTAACACTTAGCAATAAACCTTGACGTGATTGGACGGGTTTTGAATTAGTTATGATTTTTACAAAAATCGCCCCTATTATGAAGTTTCAGATTTAAGTCTGAGGACTAATGCATTTTTAGCTCTCTTGTGGTCTTGGAACTTGAATTTAATCCCCAAAAAGATCTGCAATTAGAGTTAGCAAGGATTAATGACTTAGCAATTCTATGTGATTATCCAACAAAATTGAAATACCATGGAAGGTTTCAGACCTAGGTCTGAAGACATCACACTTACAACCCCCTTTGATGCCTCAACTTGGTCTTGGAAGTCATATTTTTACCCTTCAAACAGCCTACAATAAGTTTTCATTTGGTTTGGTGAATGAAAAAATTCTAATGATTTTTGCCAAAATCAACCTCCATGGAGGAATTTTAAAGACTTTAATATGCAAATACCTTACTTATAGCCCCTTTGATGTCTCCAAAATGGTCTTGAAACACAAATTTAATCTTCAAAATACCCTTGCAATCAAACTTGACATGATTTCGTGGATAGAAAAAATCCAATATTTTCAAACTTGGCATGATTTGGTGGATAGAAAAAATCCTAAATTTTTTTGCAAAATTGCCCCTCGTAAAGAAATTCTTGCCAACTTACCTTGTAGAGAAATTCTCATATTTAAATCTGTATACACTTGCATTCTTGCCAACTTACCTTGTGTTTTTTCCCCTTCAGGGTCTAAGGAAAAAAATCTGATTTCACCTCAGCAACCCTACTATATCAAGTATTTTAATCATGGTTGATGCCTTCTCATGGTTCGAATTTCAGCTCCTTGGGCTTGGGCGATTTCCTTATCAGCTCCTCGGTTTTTTCTTCTATCACCTTTGACCTCCAAAGCTAACCCTTCACCAACCTTGTATTTCTTTATTGTTGTTTTAAAGGAGTTTTGGGTTGGATCTCCGTTCTCACAACGAACGTGGGATTTAAAAAATCTTGCATTGAAATTCGTGCATATTGTATTTAATTTATTTTTCCTTTTATTTTTATTAATTTTCATTTTATTTCATAAAAAGAAAATCGATCCCCATAGGGATAAAACCTCAAACCCACACTTCCCAATTTTTTTTAATTTTCACTTTATCCCAAAGAGGGAAATTCGACCCTCATGTGGATTTAGTTCCACCCTTTTACTTAGCATTTTCACCTTAATATATCCACAACGGGGAAATTCGACCCCATCTTGACAATAATAATTTTCATACTAGGTATTTTCATTCATCCACAATAGCTTTCAAGGGGAAAATCGACCTTCATCTGGACTTGGAGAAATTTTATGTTCATCTCGACAAAGGGAAATTCATCTTCCATGAGGACTTCCCTGACTTTGGAGCTAAAAAAGTTTGTGAGTGTTGAATAGTGGAAAAATCATCTTCATTGCGACAAAGGGGAGAATCCATACTCATCTAGACAAAGTAAACTTTTTAAAATTTTCTAAGTATAAAGTCCAAGGGGAAAATCGATGTGCATATGGGCTCTTCACTTTGTTCCTTGTTCTTGATATCTAGAAGGGGAAATTTGACCCTCATCTAGACAAATTGGTTCAACACTTAGTTTTTCATCGCAAATATCTCCTTAAGTGGGGAAATTCTATCTCTATCCGGATTTTCATGATTTTTTCAAGGGGAAATTCTTCATCCATCCGATAAAGTACAATTTTGGAGGAGAAATTCTATTTCCATCTGAATTTTATGCTTTTTTATAAGAAATTTTGATTTTCATTAGGATTTTTCACATTTAAGTATGGAAAATCAATTTTTATAAGGATTTTAAAGCCCTTATGCATAAAATATGCATTTATAATATATTCTGGACTATTTGACTAGCCAAAATGTCAATGCACTTAGGATTTTTATCTCAACCCACTGCAACTTGACCAGAAGAACCTTAATTTGAACACTCCAATTTTCATTCACAACCCGACAACTTGGTTTCTTAACCACTCCTCAACCCTTTTGAACTCTGAATTGTCACCTCAACTACCAAAACCTGAGAACTACGGGCAGAAAGAGGGGGTCCCCATTTGCAATGGGGCGATGGTGTGGAAACCTCACAACAGATCCCTTCATTACATGACTCTTGGTTCATTTCATTTCACTTTCATTAAGGTGGCCAATTTTATTGTTAGCAGGCAGCCAATTATGGGTACAACTAAATTCAAGCACCATGTATACATCTTGCTAAAGTGAAATTTAGACTCCCAAATTACTGAAAACATATACAAGTTAGTCCATATTAGTACAAGTATAGCCAGTTTCCTTTAGTCATTTAACAGGTTGTGGTTTAATGGCAAGGAAAAACATAACAGGATGACGGCCTAGATTCAAAGCTCTGCTGAGCATCCTTATGTCTGAAAAGAATGCTAAATACATTCTTCTCGTTTCGGAAAAGTTTTACCGGCTATATCTACCTGAATATCTGCTTTCCTTGTGCCTTCAAGAACTTCATACAAGATCCAATCAACTATAAACGAATCAACACCTAAGATAATTTTTGAATTATTAAAGCCGAAAGGCAGATATGCATTCTTTCTCTTGATTAAATATCCAACAACAAATTGAAAAGAGGAATCACTCAGGCAGACTTTTGACAAACTGGTCAATATCAGATTTGATTGCACTGAGTAAACCTTCTGAGATCACTTTTATCTTTCCATCTCCAACTGTCATCAATGCTTTTGCCTGAAAAGCATTGGAATAAGCATTGGGATTGCAGAAGAGCTCTACGCGAAGACCATCTTCTGCGTAGTGTTGAAATTCAAGACTTTCCCATCTTTGAGGCTTTGCTGCTGCTGCTTTTTTTTGAAAAGTCTGCAGCAAAGTATTAATAGAATTGCTAAGTTCAACAGCCGCTTCTTTTGATAAAGGGACTGTTACCGCTGCTTCACCGGCATGAAATGTAACCTTCTGCAAAGCTGAAAATATAATATATATCAATGACAGGATAATATTAAACTCAAATTTTGAAATATCAGGAGAACAAACGTCTCTTTTAATTTGAAACATACAGACACACACACAAATGGAGTAATTTAAAATATATATGATATGAAAAAATGAGTAACATCTCAAATTTGGAAATAAATCAGTGTTTGAGAAGGGAAAATTGGTGATACAAAAAATAAATGGATAGTTGAAACACAATATCCAATACAAAATTGGATTATGGACACAAAACAGAGCAGCTCTGACTCGCTGGCATATTTTTGTTAAAACAAAAAGTTTCTTCGAATCTTGCTATCTTATTTGGCCTTCCTGAGAAAATATGCATATTCCTTTTGAGGGATGAACTACATTCAATACAGATTAATTTAATAAGCACTCAACCCAACACAATTTTAAAGTTGTGGCCCCTACTAACGAAGGAAACAGTTGTGAATTCTTATCAAAGCGAGGTTGACAAGAATTTACTGAATATCATGAAATCATGCCTTTTCTTTGGAACAGATCACAGTAGAGCAAGGAAAGCCTGCCATACAAAGCAATCCAAATAAGACTTCTGGCTCTTAAATAGAATGCAAATGTTGAACCCACCTTCACCAAGAAGATGTGGGGCTGCCTCTTATCATCTACCAATTCAAAACAAACAAAAAAATATTTGATCATTTGAGGAAAGAAGATATTAAACTGATTACCAATACTTAAGCTCTCAGAGATTTAAAAAACAATATATGACAATCTAATTACCAGAAAAAAGCAAAAAATGAAAGAAAGCCTCTTATCATCTACTAACTTGAAACAACTAAAAAAATAATTGATCTTGGGAGGAAAAAAAGATATTATAACGATTAGGGATACTTACAGCTATCAGAGATAAAAAGCAATATATGACAACCCAATTTTTTAAAAAAGGCAAAAAATGAAAGAAAGAAATCAAGAAAACGTCGTCACTATAGATTGATAACAAAATTCACCCAAGAATCGGCTGAATACATTTCCATTTCAAAGATGCACAAACTCTGCCCAACAATTTGTCAAAATTTAAATTTTTATTGACATAATAATAAGGACAAGATGAGACAATATATCTCACAAGATGCCTCTATCTCAAGTTATGGGTCTCCCTAAGGGTGAAGAGAACTTATGTCCCAGGAACTTTAACAAGATAAGATTGAATACATGCCATTAAGTTTTACAAAATAACTTAGGAAACCTTGTGAGCTACTGTGTGTTCGCCACTATGAGCAAGTATGTGTATATGCCTGAAACTTACGAACATTTTGTTTTGTCTAGACTTGTTGGTGCATGAACCTAACCAATATACGTTTGGATGTGCTGGCTCAGTACTTGTCAAGTGTCATGTTTATTGCCTTAGTCACCTTCCCATTGATGCCTGCCTTTCAGCCTAACGCTTGTCCTCTAGTTTCCCTCATTTTATCTCCACTTTAGGTTTTCAATCCTCAAAATCCACTTTTGCCCTCCTTTAATTCCTCCATTTGTATTTCTTGGCTTCTTCCATGTCTGGTCTTTTCATTCCGGCCCAAGGCAACATCACTGATTCAGCGACTGATAGACAAATTCATTTTATGCATCATCAATTGGACCAATGATGTCATCTATTTTGAAAATACAAAATTAAGGTTTGAATCCCTATATATAGACTTCCCATATTCTATTTATCAAGGTGGTAATCAACAATTTTCTCCTCTCATGCTCATGTTTGCCGTTATAGAATTAGAGAAAGGAGTAGTCCGCCCAAGGAAGAAAAGTTTCTCGCAAGGAACTTTGATGATTCAAGGATATAAGAATCATCTCTGACATATGCCAAGTTTCCAGAGTTCCTAGTTGTGATCTACAAGGGTTTCTTTTATATGCCTTGACTTTTCCTACAACCATGCCTCTACAAGTGCTTAGAGAAAATTAATGTCCATACACAGTCCATTCCAATATCCTATTTAAAATGTCATTGTTGTGTATCCGCTAAAGAGGTCTTCTAACTTTACCCATATTTAGAGGTTGATATTATTAGAGACCCTCATCTTACTATACAGTATGGTTTTATTGGAATTGTTTTTAATTATGTGTACCCAAGAATTCCCTTTATGATATGCATGTTAACTTTGGTTGGATAGGTTTGTGAGCCAACCCCTCCTAAACTCAAAATTACAATAACAGGAAGGAAAGATACTTCTAAAACTTATATAGGCAGCCCCATAGAAAACGCTATAAAGCACCAAAGGAGGAACCGGCTCCTAAGCCTAAATTGAAAACAGAAACAATTAAGAAGCAAGCGTTGTTTCCCCAAAGACTCGATCAGCAACAACCTACTCCAAGATCACTTTTGACTTGAATTAAGACTTATATAACCTAAACCCATCGGTGTTCTAGGAACAATAGAAAAGAAAGGTGGACTGCTCCAAAGTCCATGCAGGTTGTAGACTAGCTATTCCTAAATACAGCCTGAGCAGGTCAAGGATCTAAGATCAAAAAGAAAAACAAGAAAGTGGGCTCCTCCAAAGTTCATGCAGGTTGTAGACCAACTATTCCTAAATACCGTGACTTGGAATGCCTTATAATCAGGGTTCAAATAAAGGAACAACTCTGCACACACCAGATCATGATGGGATTGGTCATGAGATTGCTACCACATATACAAAACCCTGGTGGGGTTTGAGAGAGGAAAGGTAAGACTTCTGGCCAATAAGAGAGAAGCCGAGTCCACAAAGAGCTAGTTGACACAGCATCTACCAACAATGTCATGATCTTACAAACCAAGGAGCAGCTAGGGGTTAAGAGTTATTGGAAAACTAATACCATTGTTCAAATGTTAAGGAGATTCCTGGTAGTATTGAAGGGGTTTTTTAGAATACGTTGGTTGTTGTGTCATTCTAGGAGAATCGGACTCACTTTGTGGCGTTTCTGCATAAAACAGATGTGAATGGGTAACCCCTGATCCTAGACAGACCTTGGCTTACCCTGGCTGATGCTCGCATTGGTTGGAGATATGGAAACATGACTACTACTTATGGAGACAGCGATAAGAACCTAGTCCTCTACCCACCAATTCACCTGATGCCATTAATGGATGATCTTTATTGGGTAGAATCCAGGGAAGAAGAGCACAAATAATATCTTTAGATCTTTGTGTTCCTATGGAAAAGAATTGCCAACCAACTTGTTATAACTCGAGAAGGATACCAAACATTCAAAAAATCTAGATGAGGATCAAATTACTAGTAATGCTACAAATGAAGAGTCTAATGGTGACTTTACAAATGCTCTTCTATTTGATAATCTTGATGTGACAGCAACTAGAGATCTTAGCACAGGTAATGTAATTTGGATAATATATGAGACCTCTACATTTTCAAATTATGATTTGATTTCTAGCATTCAAAAACATAGATTTATTCAACTGATGAAATTTTCTTTGTTAACAGCAAGAGCTCTAATGAACCAAAAAAGAGGCAGTTAAAAAAAATTATCCAAGCACCAAAGTGCATTTGCATAGTCTTATAAAGATATAAGCCGTATTCCCCCAGATTACAATAGGCATTACATAGTAACATACACATCGAGGATGAATGCAAAGTGGCAAAACAATAAGAACAGAGGTTAAATTCAGCTGTGATTGACATAAAAAAGGACTACATAATGATAAATTGTTGGATGTAGGTTTCATAAACCTGATGTTGGTTAGAATTTGAGAATAGATTTGGGTTTCAGTTTATTATACCATTCTAGGGTGTCTCCAATAAGGGTTTAGAAAGATGATCATGTTGTTGACCATTGATTTGCTAAGATCCAATCTTTATAAATATTGTCAAAGGCTTTAAGATGAGCTACATGATCTTGGCTTCCATCAAAGGTAGTGCTAGGGGTGATATACCTATGACCTTATAAGCTATGTAAGGCGCTAGTGTGTGATGAACTGTTCATAAAATCCTATTTCTAAGGCAAGGTTGTGGTAAGGTTCAATCATTTGCATCCCTCAAGGGTGGTGGAGGTAGGGGGCAAACCAAAAGAGGACCTCCTAAATGTATTGGTTGGGGTTGCTTGTAGATTTGGGGCATTTGCATATGTGTTTGAAGCATATAGTTTATATTGCTATAGCATCTAGTAATTATGTGTTTGTTGCATTTATTGCATTAGTTTCATCATTTGGAGCAGAAGGGCTTGCATGTCAAGCCTCTGCTTGGAATAACTGGGGCATGTTGATTTTTGAAGGGCTATATTCATTGAGGGAGTTTTGCTTGAAGTAGATCTGTTTGGAATGCCTCTTGATGTCCCCTTGGTAGTTGTATACGCTGTCATGTTTTGGGCCAATAGGCATAGTCAGTGACATAAACAAGGTTATGGTGATCATTGGTAAATGCATGCCTGAAGAAAATATGGAGTTGGACAATACATGTGCATATGATATGTTGCTTTGGGTTGACTTGTGTTTGTTTCAGTCACCTTATCTTTTAGGGAACTATGTGGTTCAGTGGATTTGTCAACATGTTTGGGATGATTGTATCCTTGAGGCTCATTATCATCATCTTCCATGCATAGCTACATTACAGGGTTTGTACCCTTAGGCCCCGAACCAGGTGCAGTTACGCATCGGGTTCAGGTGCATCTATGGATACATGTCGCATGTGCATAGGGTGTGCGCTCAGCACTGTGGGGGCACTAGGGTTCACACACCTGCGAACCCGTGTGCACCCACAGTGTTGGGCGCGCACCCAGCACAAACCCCGCATGAACTCGGGCGCACCCATCATGAACCCTGCACGAACCCAGGTGCACCTAGGACTATGAAATTATTTAGTTTTACAATTTTGTATATTTCTCTTATTTTTTGTATATATATACACACACACACACATACCCATACGCACCCAAACCCCTAAAAACAATTTCACGCACCCACGTACTAGGTTCACGTACCTGCACCCATCCCTGAACCCGAACCAGTAACTTAGATGCATAGTGTCTCATTGTCTAACAAATGATCCATTAGGGAATCTATCCACTTGATTTGAAGGATTTTGTTTCAATGGGACCTAAGCTTGCAAAGCTTATGTGTTAGAGGATGTTATGTTCAGATTTCCTAGTTCCTTACATCAAGCCATCTACAATTGGGTCTAGTTGAGCTTGGGCAATGTTGGAAATTACTTTTGAGTGAGTCTGTAATCAACGCCTTCAAACCAGTTTTGTGTAAGTTTGTATTTCAAGCCAATTGTAATTAATCTGTAATTAGACACAAAGCAAAACTTAGGATAAAATTTCTAGAAGGCTAATGTTTGGGTAGCATGTAAATATGGATGCTTAGAATAGGATTGTTAGCTAGCTTTTAGGAGAAGCATTGGCAATACAAACCTATAAGCCTTACATATGAATTCCAAGTATTAAAGAAAGCTAAGTTAGATTAAAATAAGATACCGGAATTGTGCCCCCAAGGTTGGATGCAGGTCTAGGTCTTGTCTAGGCCCAACCCAAAACAAACCCCCACCAAACGTGGCCATGCCTAGAGGAACATGTCTCACGGAACACTCGTAATTTGGGTCCTTCAATCTGGCAGTCTTCTAGGGAAAATGCATTGTTCATCAAAGATTGGTCATAATATTTCTAAATTATAAATTCTATCTTTTGACTTTAGCCTCTAATTTCCTCTTGCTTCAACAACATAAGATTGGCTCACATCTTTTTTGGATTTTTGGCATATAACTTTTGCACCTTACATGTTTACAACAACATACCTATAAGGTTCTACTATTCAGTTTTGAGGCACTGAGTGCAAATGTCTAATATTCAGGTGACTAACTCCTACATGAATGTCTCATACTCATACAACACCATCATCCCAAAGACTACTATTGCAAATGCCTCTATCTCAGTTCCCATTTGGGAGTTAAATTTTACAATTCAACCACATCCTTCTTTTCACTGCTTATAATTCCAAATAGAAAACACAAAATATAAAATAATTAGCACTTCAGACCTATTGAAAGGTCAACAAAAAGTCCTATAGAAACCATTCTTGGAGTTGAATATTAAATATGGCTTGTAATTTGGATTTTCATTGTGTAATGACATTTTAAGAATTGAATATTATCTTTTTTGCAAATTATGAATATAATATATGAGATATTTAAATTTTTTATTTCTTGGCAATTATGGATTTATGAGTATCACTCTTCTTATAGCTATATGGTTCTAGTTATGTTTTATATTCATAATTTTGATATTTGAACAAATATATGTGAGTACAAATGTAGCTATACACGTACCCAAGGAAAAAAAAATTGTCATACCCGCCTACTTAAATCCATATCCCATACTTGTACCCGAATTGGCAACTTAGGATTTGAACTTAAAGTAATCAAAATGCTGTAGAAACACAGGGATGCCCCCCCCCCCAGTCCTGCCACCGCCACTAGGATGTTCGAAGATGACAGAGATGCCCATGAGTCTCGGGGACACCTGAGACTCCCTTGAGCGTCTTAGGGACTTTTCAAAGTCTCCTGTCCCCAAACATCTCAAAAGTGTTTTATTTTTTTTAATTTATTTTTTTATATTTGCAAGCAAATCATATATATACATCAATACATATACATATATGTATGTATGTATGTATGTATTGATGTATGTATATGGCTGATTGAAGGACATTTTCAGATCATGCTCAAACCTAATATGGGCAATTTATGAGGGTTTGTAGCTGCTATTTCATACATTATTGCTGATTACTTTGGCTAGCCTTAATAAAAATCAGAACTGGGGTTTCTATGTCGGTGTTTCCATGTTTATTGCTACTATCATACTTATCCAACAATTCATTATCCAATTCCATTTTCATATATGGTTAATTTCAAAGTATAAGGGTTTCATATAATTAGTGGTGAATGACAGTATCACTGTCCATAAAATATTAGTCATTATCAGTAGTCATATTTGACACATACAATTCATATCTCAGTATTTACCATTTGCAATTTTGATATTTTACTAATTTGCCAAAGTTTTATTTGAAATGTAATTCTTATACATATTTTTATAACTAATTTTTCAAGTACTATATGTATATCAGCACCGCCCACCTGCCACCCCCCCTCGATCGTCCCCCCTCCATCCCCAAACTTAGGCCCTTTGTCCCCATGTCCCCAAAACCCATCCCATCGTGCCCTTGTCCCCAACGGGCGGTGCAACACTGTAATATAGAGAAGCTTTGTTGGTTTTGATAGGTGAATGCTTTATTCTTTCATGCATAAGAACTCAAATCTTAAGTCTAAGATTTTAACAAAATTACATACTTCTCCAATAGATGGTTACTCAAGATTCTTAAAGACTTATCAATCAAGCAATATTTCTTTTGAGATGGTCTCAAAAAGGATGTTCATAAATTTGTAGCAGACGGCATGGTCTGCCACCAAAATAAAGGGAGACAATTAAGACTCTTAAGTCTTCTACAAATCTCATCTATTCCAAGCAAGAGGTTGTCAGAGGTATCCATGGATTTCATAGGTTTGCCCAAGTCTAAAGAAAAAAAATTCACCTACTATAAACATTTTTGTACTTTTTCACACCCATTTATAGCAAAAACTTCTACGGATACTTTTCAAAAATTGCATAGGACCACAAAGAGTAAAATGATTGTAATCATATATTTATAAGTAATTTTTAGACTGACTTATTTTTGTGTTTGGGAACTTAGCTTGCTCATAGCTCATCATATCATCCCTAGCCACAATGGACAAAGTTGGGGATGAGTGCTTGGAGAATTATCTTTAATGTTTTTCTTCAAATAAGCAAGAGAGATGGGTGTAAAGAATGCCATCAGCAGAATAGTGGTACTATTGATGTGAGTTTTGTACCACTCCAACATACACGATGAAACACTTAGTACTCCAAGATGAAACACCAAATATCAAATCCTCTCTTGAATAAGGACGCTTAGATGCTACACAATGTATATAATTGTGTGATCAACTAAGACAACCCCAAGGTTCCTTCTATTTGTGGACTTAACTCAGTTGTATGATGTGATATGTTGGGTATTACAAAGGGACTTACACTATTCATTCAATGGATATCAACTTTGCAAATGCAAATGATTTAACAATGTAGGCTCTTCAAATACTTCTAATGAAACAAATTGCAAAAGAAATGGGTTTAGAAAACTAGGCTAACTCTACAATGTAAAAGACTATTGATGGTGAGGTGCAACTATATCAATCCTGCTACATCCCTTCCTAGTGACCTTATCATTTTATAACTATAATAACTAATTTCTGGTGAAATGTGACTATGGTCGTTAAAAGGATTTCAGTTAAAAAGGCAGTTATGTGAAAGCTAATGAGAATGAAAATGTTAAATTTTATTAGTTTTGGTTATGTGAATTTTCATGTATATTCTGTCATGAAATAAATTACATTTTCTTATAAGGAAAAAAATAGGAAATGAATTGTTGATACAATTTTAGATTATTTGATATATAGTTATTTCAATAGCATGGATATCTAATCCTCTTGTGTTAGTGGATGTAGGAGGAGAATCATCCCGCGAACAGGAAAAGAGTATAATCAGTGTAGGAATGCACGAGTAAAGGTAAAAGTCAAGAAGGTCATCCAAGCATGAACCACAACCATTGCCAATTCCCTAGGAGGGGCTAGTGATAGCTGAGTATCTAGAAGGTTAATTGGCCCTTGGTGTTTGGTTACCTTATCGATTTAAATAACAACCTTAGTAATTCCCTAATTAACTATCCTTGCAATTCATATTTATTGATTTTATTCTAGCTTGTTTATTATATATTTATATATATAAATGCATACATATCATATACAAGCGCATATGGGTGTGTATACACACACACACACACATATAAAAGTATGCACACAGTTGCATCCTCATAAATATATATATCGTATTGCTTAATTTTATGTGACGCTCATCATTATTTTCTCTTGAGATATTCCAATTTCTTAATATCGGAAGATTATGTTTGTTTGATTTTATGGTGGCAACTCTTGCCATAGGTGGCAAGAGGAGTTTATGCTTGCCACCACCAAGCAAAAGGCTTGGTGGATGGCAAAGTGAAGGCATTGTTCTTGCTTCTTGTTTTTCGTTTGGGATGAGAAGGCTTCTGCACGGAAGCATCTTTTTTCTTTCCGTTGCTTATCGTTGGTTGTTGGGGTTACCACCTGTTTGGGGTGAGAGCTTGTGCAGCTCGATCACCAACAACTTTTGATAATTGTATAGGCATGTAAATGTTTCTTTCGATGTTAAATAAGTGGATGCTTAGTATGTTTCAGTGATTCAATCTTGTTCTTATACGAACAGCTGATTTTGAAAAATAGATGTTTGGCTGCCAATCAATTTACTTTTATTCTGTGGCATTAGAATTATATTAATTATTTTCAATTGTTTCGAACTACATATTTGTCTCTGGTTTTATTTCTCTATTTGCATCTGAATCGTTCCTCATGCATTGCTAACTTATATTCCTCTTTGAGACTTGCTTAGGGAGCATCCTAGTTTCATACTGCAACATGGTTTACGTTAGTGGCATTATAGCATTATGTCCACATCAAGCTGCTATGCTTAGTTTTGAAATCGCACCATGATAACATTTAGTCGTAGTTTGGCATCTCCATCAACATCAAGCTCTTATTGTCAGCATTATGACATTATATTTGCATCATAATAGATCATTTAAGTAACAAGGAATTTATGATCATGCTGCATGTCCTCATACAAATGCTTCTTGGTTAATGGCTTTTATGTCAATATCACTATTTGGGTGAAACAGAGTTTTTGCATGCATTTGTTATTGATTCCGAAACATATTGCACCTATATGCAAGCTGTACACATTAAGGATATAATGGCTTTGAATAAGGAAATGAAATCTGAGAATAATTCTGTTAGGACAGAGTCTAAGGATTAAATTAATATGCTTTTGGTTCTAGTTGAGGTTTGTTTGATTGGTCTCTCTTTTGTGATGTTCCTCTGAGTCATATTTGAATGCTGTGAGAACCAACAACTTGAGCTAGAAATGAACCTTTGAACTCATAACCTTACCAACCCTTGGATGGGTAAAATATTGTCTTCTTAGAGACTTACCAGAAAAGAGGTTTATGCCATTGGGATAGTATTATCTGATGAAACAGACCAGGAGGTCCATGGGACAAGATTGGTGGTGACATTGAATGCACAGGGTATGTGCTAGTATTTACCAAAAACCTTGGCCAAGGTGGTAGTACGCTATGGGTAGTATATATCTGTCACTAGAACCAGTAGTGCAACGTCTAGCTAGGAAGGTCACCTAGTAGGCAAGGATGTATTTAGGTTGACTGGTTATGACTATTGTGAGTTCTACACCAAGTCTCGGATGGCAAGAAAATGGATGCCTTACTCGTGTACTCCTGGGATGGGCTGGGCTACTTCCTTTCGAAGTTGTACAGGTGACAGTTGGTCACGATCGAAAGATCCTTGGTTGGGTGGTAAAAACCCCTAATGATGCTCTTTCGCCCTTGATGTTCAACCTTCTGGAATGGATCAAGTGATACGATCAGCATGAGCAGGTTTTGTTCTATTTTAATTAATTGTTAAATCATCATTTATTATTCTCCTATATTATATAACGAATTTAGTTAGTTAATTTGCAGTTTCATGTGAAGTAGTTAGTAACTGCAAATTGGAATTTAACTGTTTCTAGTCAAGCCCTTAGGAAATTGAAAGTTAGTTGTAAATTCAATTTTCTTGTTCAGCAGTTAAAAATTTATTTATTTTATTTAATTATGTTATTAGAATTTTTGGATGTTACACATGGTATCAAAGCTATCGAGTTCAACCCTAGACCTCATAGCTTACCACCTTTCTGTCTAGACAGCTGGAACCAACTTGTTGAATTTCCACAGGAAGTGGAACCAACAAATTTTACAGATAAAGATTCATGATCCAGGAGTCATTCATTTTTAGATGACCGATAATCATGCAAAAGAAATCTTGTTGATAAATAATATCTGGTAATGAGACATTAACTGAAGCTACCCAATGATTTTGGGATGAGAGGCCCAAGTAGCCTTCAACCTATAATAAATGGGCTATACCGTAATTGGATTAACTTCCAAACCTATATCCCAATTGAGAATATCTCAAAGGAATGAAACGTGACCAAGATAAGGAAGACTATCAATCCATCGCGAAATATTCTCTGAATTATTGGGACAAGAAGGGCCCGACATTGAAATTGACAGTGAATCTCAGGAAGAGATCAATTATTGGTTCGGGTAATTTGGTAACCTAGTGAACATAAAATCAATTATATGTAAACAAGAAAACCTATGCATCAAACCTACTTAGACTCCAAATCTTGGAATAATTGTTTTAAGGATAGAATAAGGCCAAAAAAGAGGATAAGATCATAACTCTCATAGTGAGTATTGAGAAGAGTGCTCAGACACTCTCGCTTGAACTAAATAGAGAAACCAAATGATTGTTAAAGGAACTGTTGGAATAGAAGGAACTTATAAGGGGACAGGGTGTCAGAAGATGCCATAGGTCCCTATGGAAGCCTATCAAGGAATGTTAGACCATGAGGAAAACATGCTACTGTCTAGAGTGGCAGTCACCTGGAAAGGAACAAGAAGGCCAAGTTAGATCCAAAATTAACTAAGATTACTATGAAATAGTTGGTCAATAAGTTTTGAGAGAAAATTCCAGTGACTAACACATGTGCCACATCTAGTGGAAAATGATGCCTTATGAAACAAGAGTCGGGAATTGGACAAAAAGGTGTAACCTCCCCAATCTTCATGGAAAGAAGGGAAAAATAGGACTCTATAAATGATAGAATGTATAATCAAAAGATTGAACTAGAAGTCATGGTAAAACGAATTCTCCCATGCAAGTCGGAGAAGAGACAGAAAATGGGTGGTAAAACTTGTAGTTAATAATGGAAGACTCAATGAGTCAAAAGGGTAACTACCTCAACAATATTATGTTTACTAGTTTTCCTTCCACCTTGAGAAGGGAATAGACAAAAGCAATTAAGGAATGAATACTCCTTGTCGAGAATTGAAGAGTTGTTGAACCAATTCGAGAAACCGCAACATTTCTAAGACAGATTTCTGGTCAAGAAATCACCAGCTCAGATTGTAGTAGATATTTAGAAAATCAACTTTGGAACTCAGAGTGGACAATACAAGTTCACAAGCGCCACCTACGAGCTCACCAATGCTCCGACAACTTTTATGAGTCTATTGAGTAGGGTGTTTAAGGAATAGTTGTATAAGTGAGTATTAATGCTTCTTGACCCACTCTAAACAAGGAAGAGTATTTTTCTACAGTTGCGAATGTGTTTCATAAACGGCCAAGAGGGCACAAATGATCAAAAAATTGTCCTAAAAAGGAAGTGCCATGCTTAGGGCATAGTATTCTATCAAAAGAGTAGCAAGGAAAGCCAGTAATAGGTTGATTGGTTATTATGGAAAGATCGTGGTGAAATTCTCACGCACAACTTATCCTTCCACCACACTCCAAAGGGAATAGATAAAAATCGGAAGACTCCCAATTGTTGAAGGAAAGACTAAACACCGATTCGGAAAGTGCGAGACTCTTCAAGCATAGTACAAATGTCACAAACACATTCAGGAAGGATTAGGAGGCATGTTCTCCGATGTAGTAGCGATCGATGCTAGGAAATTATTTGAACTTAAATTTGATCAAGTAAACAAATTCTACACTAACAGGGAATCCAATTCCAAAAGATTTCAGCAATACAACTTAAAAGAAGTAGGAGGAAGGGGTGTAAGATCTTTGTAGTCAAGATGGAAGAGGATGGAGAACTTGGGGAGATAGTGTATCACGATGATAAGATGCTTTATGGGACGACATCTCAAATGTCGGAAGACCATGTTATGATAGAATCGTTTGCAGAGAAATATCCTTTCCTACAAGATTATCAAGATGTATTTCCAAAGAAATTACCTAGATTACCTCCTAAGCGAGTGTTTGACTTCTACATTGACCTAGTACTTGGAACTGAACGCATTTCCAATGCCCTTACAAGATGTCCACTGTTGAACTAATAGAACTCAAGGCACAACTACAGGAGTTACTTTCCAAGGGACTAATCAGACCCAGCGTGTCTCCTTGGGGCACACTCGTAATATTTGTGAGGATAGATGGAACTCTTTGCCTCTGTATTGATCAAGGTTGAAAAACTCGGTCTCGGCAAAAACTCAGCGGGCCCAATTTTTTTGAAAAACTCGGACTCGGAAAAAACTCGGTGGAAAAATCGGCAATAAATCGGCACTTTTCGAACATTTGAAAATATATCATTTCTTAAAACATCCTACTTCACAAAACATTATTGATTATATCAGTATAATTTATAGTATTTAGTATTTAGTTTTACTAGTGTAAATTTATACATATGCTGATATGCAGCTATGCCATAATATTAATAATTATTAATATTGAATCTTGATTATAGTATTTACTATTTACTATTATAACTTACTATACATATGCTATGCCATAATAGTATAATTAATAAACTTACAAAAAAAAGGTAAAAAAAAAAAAATTTTAAAAACTGCGAATGTTCACTGTTCAGAACTTTAGTCTCAGACTGTTCACTGTTGAAACTTGAATGGTGTCCGTCAAAGGCGAATGGTGGCCACGAACTTGATGAATCCCGTGGCTGTGTTTGATTCCCGTCCACCAACAAACAACAATGCTTGTCGTTTTACAAAACTCATCGACGCAAGTCACGTTTTTGACGCGTTTTCAACCACAAAAACCCTAATAATTTTTGGTGAGGCTCTGTTTGACTAGTCCCTGATATATTAGAAGATATATCGTGCTATTTTCACGATTTTTAGCATTAAAAACACCGCGCAACAATGAATATATCGCTCGCGATTTTTTGCACGATATTATCTTCCGTGTTTATGATGCACGATATATCGCGCTATACGCAATATAATCGCGAGATTTTCAACTATGGTATTGATTATAGGATGTTGAATAAGGTCACTATTAAGAATAGATACCTGTAATGTCCCCATTTTCGTGAGCATCAGAGTTCAAGGGATTAGCCTATTATTTGACCCTCATAGGCTAGTATGGTGGATTAGAGGGTCCATTTTGGAAGTTTTGGAGCTCTTCAGGTGGTCGTTGTAAGGGTTTATCTCACCATATCCTTCATCTATTCTGAGGCATTGATATTCAGAGGTTTCTGGTTCCGTTCTACACTCTCCCTTAGCAGGGCATCCGGGTTTCTTTAAAACCTATAGGCAAGTGCGGGAGAGATTCACTTGGAAAGGCCTGAAGTTTGATGTGCAGTGGTATGTCAGAGAGTGTTCTGTTTGTTAGTAGAACAAACAGGAGCACACCTATCCAGTAGGGTTACTGCAGCCATTGCCCATTCCTGAGTGGAAATGGGAATGCATCTCTATGGATTTTATTGTGGGCTTGCCTAAATCTCAGGGTAGGGATTGCATTTATGTGGTTGTGGATCGGCTTACAAAGTTTGCCCACTTCTTTCCGATTACAACCACTTTCTCAGCGACACAAGTTGCTGACTTATTCTTTCGGGAGGTGTTCAAATTGCACGATTTACCCCGGAATATAGTAAGTGACTAAGATAGCCATTTTATGAGTGACTTCTGGCAGGAGCTCTTTCGGTTGTGTGGGACGGAGTTGACTCCTAGTACTAGTTACCACCCTCAGACTGATGGTCAGACTGAGATAGTTAATAAGTGGGTGGAGGGCCATCTCTGGAACTATGTGTCTGCTCAGTAGAGAGCATGGGTGAAGTGGATCTATCTTTGTGAGTATTGTTATAATACCACCCATCATATGTCTATTCGGATGGCCCCTTTCCGCGCCTTGTATGGGTATGATCCGCCAAGTTTCCTGGATTTGCTTTTCAGCGATAGCAGAGTTCCCAGTGCAGGTGATTTGTTGTAGGACAGTCAAGATGTTATGGGGACATTGAGGGATAATATTCAGAGAGCCCAAAATCAGCAAAAGCAGTATGCTGATCAAAAGAGGGTTGCTCGCTCTTTCCAAGTTGGAGATTTAGTTTATCTGATGTTGCAACCATACAGGCAATCTTCCATCCGGTAGAGTGGGGTTGAGAAGCTCAAGCCTCAGTATTATGGGCCCTTCCATGTTGTTAGGCGGGCGGGTGAGGTTGCTTATGAGTTGGATCTGGCAGAGGATAGTAGGGTGCATAATGTATTTCATGTATCGCGGCTTAATAAGGCGTTAGGCGGACATGTTGTTCCGTCTTCTCTATTACCCCCTCTAGATGATGAGGGAAAATTAGAATTGGTTCCTGAGGTTATCTTGGAGACTCGTGAGCATCATTTGCGTCGGCGAGTTATCAGGGAGTTTTTGATCAAGTGGTCATGTTTACCGATTAAGGATGCCACTTGGGAATCAGAGGACATTCTTCAGCACCCCGGTTTGCAATTGCTTGAGGACAAGCAATCTTGGGGAGGGAGGACTATGATGTCCCCGATTTAGCAATTGTCGGGGGGACAAGTTTGTTAGCCCATCATAGCGACCCTCGTGGGCTAATGCTTTGTTTTGAGGGTCTGTCAAAGAGGACTTACTATTTTGGGTAAGTCACCCGGTGCCAATTTCTATTTTGGGATGATGGATTTCAGTGATTCAGTGTTAGTGTATTGCGGGATGAGATCAGAGTGATGCATTTAGTCTTCTTTATTTAATTAATGATGGAGTTATAAGTTATATCATTGATATTAATGATATCTTATGTTTTAATGATACTTTATGATTATTAAAGTTGAATATCATTAAACAATTTATATCCTAAGTCCTAATAAAGGAAGGCTTTTAAGTTATGAGAAGTGTCTGCTTGAAGATATGAACTCGAGCCTTGCAGAGGAAGATACCTCTTTGATATAAGACTTTCGAAACATTTGAAAGAGATCATCTTATGCATTTTATGAATTTCTGGAAATGAAACTGGTTAAGGGTTTGAAAGGTTTTGTACTTATCGAATTGTGAATTCGATCAAGTTGCTCCAGCACTTTGAATTGGATGTGTTTCTAACTACTAAAAGTTTCTGGATTTGATTATGTTGTAAATTTTTTGTATCGACGTTTCGAATCACACTCCATGATCCATCATCAAGATGATCAATAAGAGAGCACAAGGAAAAATGAATAAAGTTGCAGACCTAAGCAGGTTAAAAGAGAGGAATAGGTGGAAGGATATAGGCTCAAAAAGCACATGTGACAAAATGATGTGATGGAAAATAATCAATAAAGAGGGGAAAAAAACAAAAGAGAGAAACTAAGAGAAACCAAAAGAGAAGAGGCCCAAAGACTAAATGAAAACAGAAGAGAAAGTAAAAGAAAAGGCAAGCAAATAAATAAAAGCAAGAGTGTACAAATACACCTACATAAAAATGAAATAAATTGAAAAACACATTGTAAAAATACAAAATTTACAATGTGTTTTTCAATTTATTTCATTTTTATGTAGGTGTATTTGTACTCTTGCTTTTATTTATTTGCTTGCCTTTTCTTTTACTTTCTCTTCTGTTTTCATTTAGTCTTTGGGCCTCTTCTCTTTTGGTTTCTCTTAGTTTCTCTCTTTTGTTTTTTTCACCTCCTTATTGATTATTTTCCATCACAGCATTTTGTCACATGTGCTTTTTGAGCCTCTATCCTTCCACCTATTCCTCTCTTTTAACCTGCTTAGGTCTGCAACTTTATTCATTTTTCCTTGTGCTCTCTTATTGATCATCCTGATGATGGATCACGGAGTGTGATTCGAAACGTCGATGCAAAAAATTTACAACACAATCAAATCCAGAAACTCTTATTAGTTATTATCATGGATTGTGGAAATCTCTTCTCTTTGTTGGATGTGTTTATCCAATGAATTGTGTAATCGGTTTACATTGCTATGAAGAGACTGCTTGTTTCTTTTGGTTACGTTGATCATAGAGGCTGCATTTGGCATTTGATCACTTGGTATCGCGGGTTAGGAGAGTAATCTGAAATTCTGTTTTGGCGTCAACTACCTTTAGCTCCAGCCGCTTTAGAAGACACCTGTGATTTCTACCGTCAATGCATGGACATGACAATAATTTGCAAGCTGAATGTAGATGCCGCGGCCAATTCCTGAACCATGCAGCCAGCATTCAATGAGAAATATCTCAAGGTAGCTTCTACATTTATTTTGCTTAATGTTTAACGGTTATTTAGAGGATTGTAATGCCATACTATATAATATAGTATTCTGAAATTGTGTTCAAAGGAGTTAAGGCTTTCCTGGTGAATTTGTTATTGTTTTCAAATATTGGAAAATGTTTTTATAAAAAAGGTTCTATATTTGTTTCAAAAGAGAAGTTTTCCTTATATTATCTTGTGGAGTAAATTTGGTTTGAGTTTACAAAGAAGAGCCAAGCAGGCTCATTTCAGCTTCTTGGTGGGAAGAAATATATAAAGCCAAAGAGGAGAGAATCAAACCATTCTATGACATTGTTATTTTATTGATTTTGTGAAGAGAGTGGTGCAAGGGTTCGCAACTGTATTTGGCTTGAGAAATTATGAATTTCTCCAGTTATTGGCACTCTGAACTAGTTAGCTATCCAGTGAAATTGGGTAATGGCGATGGCTTTATATCAGAAGCCATGATTGTGCTCTCAAGTGAAGGAATTGGGGTTTGATTGAAGGAATTAGCATTTAACTTCATAGTTTCATTCAGGAATTGATGCAAGGGGCAGAAGATCATCAAATAATACAGAACGCAGCCTATAATAGCAACATTAATAATTTTTAAAGGCAGTCACAGGTAATAAGCAGCCACGTGAGCCAATGTTAGAGGCATGGGTTGATTCAGAGGCATGTTGAAAGTTTTTTTGTGCATCAATAGACATTAGTATTTGGCGCCAAGGTTCAGAATTATTTCAGAATACACCTGCAATATTTTTTGGGGTCTTAATTGCAAGCTGCAATAATCTCCAAGTTTTTGATATTGCAAATAAGTTATATTTCCATGCATTGTTCATCATTGTAAATAATTTATTTCCTGCAACTAAATAAAGAGGAATTATTGTGAATAGTTGCAGCAATTGGTTTGTATGCAAATTGTATGACGAAATGTCTTTGAATAGTTTGGTGCATTTTCAGAATGATATGTCTGCCAAGTGTTTGTCTTAAGGTCTGTTCTATGTATGTATGCAGTTAAAGGATATAAATCTGATGAGCTTACAAGTGTTTGATAAACACCTATGTATGAGTTCAAGACATTGCAAAACAACGAATGCCTATCAATTATCAGAAGTAGGTGAGTTAGAATCTGCAGGGGTTCTTACAATACCCATTATCCAGGATCGATGATTTGTTTGATCAAATGAGAGGGGTAGCAGTCTTTTCTAAGATAGATCTGCAGTTGGGCTATCATCAATTGAGATTAAAAGATGAAGATATCTATAAAAACAACTTTCAGGACTCGTTATGGTCATTGTGAATTTACAGTATTACGTTTTGGACTCACTAATGCTCCAACCACCTTCATAAATCTGATGAACAATATGTTTCAGGATTGCTTGGATAAACTTGTTCTAGTATTTCTCGATGACATCTTGATTTATTCCAAAAATGAGAGGAACACCACCGACATCTGCAAATTGTCCTTCAATGATTAAGGGAACATAAATTATATGGGACGTTGTCCAAATGTACATTCTTCTAGAGGGAGGTGCAGTATTTGGGGCACATCATCTCAATAGAGGGTATTGCAGTAGACCCAAGCAAGATTAAAGCTATAACAAAATGGCCCGTTCCCCGAAATTTAGGAAGTAAGAAGTTTCATGGGGCTAGCAAGATATTACGGAAAATTTGTGATGAATTTCTCTTGTATTGCATGCCCAATTACCTCTCTTCAGAGAAAAGGTAAAAGATTTGAATGGACCGATAAGTGCTATAAGGCCTTTGAGTACTTAAAAGAGAAATTGACCACATCTATACTTAAGGTCCCTAATCCAGCAAGACAGTTTGTTTCTGCAACTTGAGTTAGAATGAACCTTTGAACTCATAATCTTATCTGATCTAAGACCAACTCTGGGATGGGTAAAATATTTTCTTAGAGACTTACCAGAAAAGAGGTTTATGCCATTGGGATAGTATTATCTGATGAAACGGACCAGGAGGTCCACAAGATGAGATTGGTGATATTGACTGCATAGGGTATGTGCTAGTATTTACCAAAAACCTTGGCCAAGGTGGTACTATGGTACGGGTAGTATACGTTTGTCACTAGAACAAGTAGTACAACGTCTAGCTAGGAAGGTCACATAGTAGGCAAGGATGTCTTCAGGTTGACTAGCTATGATTGTTGTGGGTTCTACATGAAGTCTCGAATGTCAATAAAATGGATACCTTACTCGTGTACTCTGGGGAAGGGTTGGGCTACTTCCTTTGGAAGTTGTACGGGTGACAGTTGGTCATGATCGAAAGATCCTTGGTTGGGTGGTAAAACCCCTGATGATACTCTTTCGCTCTTGATGTTCAACTTTCCGGAACGGATCAAGTGATACGATCAACATGAGCAGGTTTTGTTTTGTTTTAATTAACTATTAAATCATCATTTATTATTTTCCTTTATTATATAACGAATTTAGTTAGTTAATTTCAGTTTCATGTGAAGTAGTTAGTAACTACAAATTGGAATTTAATTGTTTCTTGTCAAGTTCTTAGGAAATTGAAAGTTAGTTGAAAATTCAGTTTTCTTGTTTGGCAGTTAATTTTTTTTATTTAATTATGTTATTAGAATTTTTGGATGTTACAAATCCTTTCTTCACCAAATCAATTACGCAAAGGACAATGATATCTTCTACGGATGCGTAGATGATTTTCATATAATCAACACTCATTCAAATACCCAATGAAGGCGCAATCCAAATGACCATCTCCAATTGAAGTTAAATGCTTGCAATAAGTTCAAACCAACCTTATACTGCTACTTGCAATCAACAAGTACCAAAAGGTATGAACATAGTTTCATCATAATTCACCAACCAACAATATCTTCCATTCATCTACTTCTACTTCTACTCTACATAAGTGAAAATCCTACTTTAAGTTATGAAATGTAGAAACCATGCAACACTCCAAAACTTCATAAACATTCACCATGATAACAACAATGAAGAAGGAATAATTTTGGTAGCATTATGACAACAATCTCTACAAATCTCCCTCTACTCGACTCTAACTAATGAATTACAAATGAGAAGGCCTTGCCTTTTATAGGGAGCTCAATTACAATGAATGGCCAAGATTGATTTAAGATCAAGGACCTAGATTTATCCAACAAAGCCTTAATGTAACTACCAACTACAAGCATTAAATGTTTATTCAATTACAACGAAGCACCATCTTGTGGGCTAATATGAAAATTACATAGCTTTGAGAACCAATAAAAAAAAGTTGGCTAGGTAGAAACATTAAGTGGACTCCACATATACACTTGGAATGATTTGATTGAATGAGCTTGGACACGTAGAATTGGAATCCTTTGATTGGTTGAAGATGAATGGGCACCACCTCAGGATGGAGATCTTATAAACTTCATCAATTCCTTCTTTACCATCATAAAGAAGTCTCTACATCTCTAGCAATATCTCTTGATACTCAAAATTTCCACGACCATCAATTGATTGTGATGACCTATATTCCCAAATTGCTTAATCTTCACAAACCTTGTCCATCCTTCTCATCTTGAAATCTTCTCAATGATATGATTTTTTTTTTAACTTGCCTGTACTTGAAATCTTGACAACTTGGCTTTGGTCTTGTTCCATAAATTGGTACTTGATCTTGTTTTTGAGTTTGCATCTCCATCTTGATCTTCAATCTTGAACCATCTTCTTGCCCTCTTGATGAATAACTTGCCATTTGTAGATACTTGAATTCCCCATGTTGTACTTGCTCTTTGAATTACATCTTGATGACTTGATGAATGACTTGCGATTTGCATCTTCACTTAGACTTTCCTTCCTGCATCTGCTTGAACTTCCCTCCATAGTCATCGCTATTTCACCTTGCAAACAAGAAAATAAGTGCATTAAATCTATGAAATGGATATATTAAAATCCCCCATACTCATTGCATTTTCTAATTCACTTTCATCTAGGATCAACTAGTTGAAATTCTATGAATTATGTAAAAATTCTATAACCCTTTAAATCTGATTTCTGAAACAACATCTTGCAACCTTACTTGGAAATTCTAATCATTGAGGTGCTAAGCCTAAAATATCTGATTTCCCTGAGGAAAATACTCAACAGATAACTCTTATCCATGAATTTTCCATTATAAACTTGTTGTCAAAACATACCTGATCAAATAAGATTTCTGAGTTTGATAAGTTTCAGGTCTGCAAAGATTCAAATACCCTTGAAGGCCTCCTCTAGTTTCAGATTTCAAAATTTTGCATAGATCTGCCATTTCGCTCCTTCCTAATCTGATTTTCTTGGTGGAATCTGAATTTATTTGCCTCAGATCTGCACTTTATCCATGAATTTTTCACCTAAAAAGGTCTACTCTGTTTATGTTTTGCCTGATTGAATTGCTTTTGTGGAGAAATAAGGCATCCAAGTCAAGTTATATAGGCATTGACACCCAAAAGGCATGCCTCATCAGGAAGGCCAACTTGTGTAGAGTATAAAAGGAATTGCCATTTGATTTATCATCTAGCCTTTTCCTCTTTAACTGACTTATCTAAGGCATTTAAATGATTTTAATGGTCTCTTTGGAATCCAATCATTATGTTTGGACGGAAATGAGGGAGAGCTTGGAATAGGAATCCCAAGGGGAGGTTGGAATCCGACCTACCCTTGGAAATCCAGTTCCAAGGGGTGGTTGGATTCCGACCACCTAGAATTTCTTCCAAGGCTTCGAGAAAATGTTAAGTGTTTGCCTTTCCCTTGGAAACTTAAATTCCCTCTTCTTTGCTTACTAAAAACTCCTCCTCTATCATCCTTTTCTCTGATTTTTAGTGATATTCATCTCAGATCTGGATGTTGAAACTCTCATTTTCCTACTTTTCATACTCAGATTTCGCCCATTTTCATCTTGATTTTCATGCCACATTCTCAATCCTTGAGTTCCATGCTTTCTCCTTTATTTATCAGATCTTACTTTGGATTCTAAATCAGATTTGGATTCCTCAAGGATCAGACCTTGCATCTCAGAATCATGTGTTGGATCCTTTCATATCAATCATCAATCAAGGCTTATCTCCATCTTTGAAATTCCTAAGTATTGGATGCCTAGCCAGCGACTCTCTTCCCTTAATGGCTCAACTCCAAATTGGACAATCTAGTACCTATTGACTTGGAGACTCCGAAATTGCCACAAGATTGCTACCAAACTAGGACAGACTACGACAACTACTCTACTGTGAAGCAAAAATAGGGGGGTCCCCATTTGCAATGGGGCGATGGTGTGAAAACCTCACAACAGGTACACCACCTCTTTCCATATTTCATCCTCATCAAATTTAGTGTAATATTAAATTTGTATGGTGAATAATGTATAACATGTAATTTTTTTCTGTTGTATTGGCTTGTCTCCAATGTAATGACCAATGCATAGGTAGTATAAATTGAGTTTAACTTCATCTTATCTTCAAGATCTTAAAGAGTCTTAAGTACACAACATGAAATGGGTTATGATCAAAATGATTTAAGTACCTTTCAAAGATTTTGGGATATATATAGCAGCTCAATAGTTAATATTGGAAATTGTAGAAATATAAACATGGGTAGCATAATTAGGGATATGTGTATGTATGTATACATATATGTATGTGTCTGCATTTTTGGCACTGTATGGGTACTATCCATCATCAATCATCTCTTCATGGGCACACCCAAAAGTCCAAAGTTCAAACAGTTGAAGAACACATCAATCATCAACAAGAGGTAGCCTTAGGGAGAATATGGCAATAGCTTAAAATAGAATCAAGCAATAGGTGGATCAGCATCGCATTTAAAGGAATTTTGTAGGAGATTTGATATTGTTGCAATTACAACGATATAAACAAATGTAACTAAAACAATAAAATGATGCTACATGGACAAATGAAGATTCTATTCAAAAGCATATGCCCTTAACCCATTGATTATCTTGAGATATGTGTAGTCAACTTATGACTAGGATAACCCTTAATTGTTTTATCATTTATATAGCCATATAGGTAGTTCAGTCAGCTTGAGTGGCATACAAGGCATAAGTATGGTATATATAAAGACTAGTTGTTCGTTCATGATCATCATATTGCAAATTGTGTTTTTCTGGAGAATTTTCAAAGTTTTCTCCTCAAAGTGGCTTATTATTCTCAAGTGTTATCAAGAATCTGTAGCATATTTTCAATTATATTCTTCTCTTGTGCAAGTACTTTCATTACACATGGCAAAATTAACTTTAAGCATTGCCTGAGGCATGGGCAAGCAAGTGTTGAACACAACCATACATCCCCAGCCACAACTAAATGCACCATGTTTCCAAGGATGCAATTGTAGATGAGGAGCAAGATGCAAGGGAAGAGGTCGTGGTTTATAATGTTATAGGTGTGGCAATCCCAAACACACCTTGCATAGATGCCCAAATATTTTGATGTGTAAACATTACAATGGGGATCAAAATAATCAAAAGTACCCTAATTTGATATATAATGAGCGATGCAGAAGAAAGTCATGTCAATGATTGGAAAAGTTGATTCACTACTTGCTCTCGGTGCCCCTGCAGCCTCAAAACCAATGAGAGTCTTGACGATGAGTGGTGCCCAAGTGCAAGAAAATAGTCAAGTTGGGTCACCTAATGAAACTAGTGCCTATAAAAAACACAGACTTATTGCACCAAGTAAGGAAAAAGTTGTGTAAGGTGAAGACTACACACATTTGGATCCAATGTAGCAATGTGTTTGCATTAGAAAGTTACACGCATCTTTCAAGAGGCACAATAAGAGATTATAGACACTCACAATGGACAAAAAAGGAACTAGAAATGCCTTGTGCAATTTTGCACCTATTATGCCATAGAGGGGTGTTGTCCAATTTTAAGATGTTACTAGAGAAGCTCAAAAGTGAATTGTGTAGCAGCACAACCTAAAGGAGCAAACAATCAATCCAAGTTGCATTTTGTGCACAAATGGTGAAAAGCAGGACATTATTGAACTATCACTAACCCTTGGAATGAATGGATATCAGTTGCACAATGTAGTGATTGACACGAGGTTAGAAGTGAATGTGCTTATCAAAGACACTTGGGTAGCCGTGGGTCATCCATCTCTACACCCATCGCCCTACATTTTGTATTTAGAAAATAAGACCCACAAGCAACCATTGGGTATTGCATGTCAAGGTAAATATTGAGGGCATAACCTCTTGGGTTGACTTTGAGTTGAAAGAGATGGATGAACTGGATCAAAACCTAAAGGCTAACAGAATTAGATCAGCCTTTTTTGTTTTGGAGTAGATGAAAATGTCTATTTTAAACATCAGACAATGAGTTTTGAGAACGGCAACAAGCAAGTCATCATGCCATTGGACTCTACACAAGGACCTACTTCTGTGGAAGATACATACCTAATCACAAAGGGATAGGAATTAATATCTCACCTACAGGCAACTGCCTATTAGTATGTGATAGTGTGTATGAGATTGATTCTAAGGTACAGGAGAGATGCTACATTGTGACAATGAGATCATAGGAAAAAAGTCCACTTTAAACATTAGACGATGAGTTTTGAGAACAACGTCAAGCAAGTCATCATGCCATTGGACTCACACAAGGACCTACTTATGTGGAAGATATATACCTAATCACAAAGGGATTGGAAGTTTATGTCTCACCTGCATGCAACAGCCTAATAGTATGCGATAGTGTGTATGAGATCAATTCTACAGTACAATTGGATTAGCCTTTCTTGTTTTGGAGCAGATGAAAATAAATATTTTAAACATCAGACAATGAGTTTTGAGAACGACAACAAGCAAGTCATCATGCCACTGGACTCTACACAAGGATGTTCTTATGTGGAAGATATATACCTAATCACAAAGAGATAGGAAGTTTATATCTCACATACATGCAAAAGCCTATTAGTATGTGATAATGTGTATGAGATCAATTCTAAGGTACAATTGATGAGATTGTTACAGAGTGACCATGAGCTGATAGGAAAAAAGTTGCACCAATGTATTGCCTACACCAAGACATATGCATCAAAAAAGCGTCAATGTTACCAATAAAAGAGTATTGGATTAGCCTTTTTCATTTTGAAGCAGATGAAAATGTCTATTTTAAACATCAAAAAATGAGTTTTGAGAATGGCAACAAGCAAGTCATCATGCCACCGGACTCTACACAAGGACCTACTTATGTAGAAGCTATATCCCTAATCACAAAGGGATAGGAAGTTTATATCTCACCTACATGTAACAGCCTATTTGTATGTGATGGTGCGATAGTGTGTAGGTGCTTGTGTAGTATAAGATTAGCCTTTTTTGTTTTCGAGCAGATGAAAATGTCTATTTTGAACATCAGAGAATGAGTTTTGAGAACGTTGACAAGCAAGTTATCATGCCATTGGACTCTACACAAGGACCTACTTTTGTGGAACATATATATATATATATATATATATATAATCACAAACGGATAGGAAGTTTATATCTCAACTACATGCAATAGCCTATTAGTATGTGATAGTGCATATGAGATCGATTCCAAGGTACAATTGGAGAGATCACAACAAGGTGACCATGAGCTAATATGAAAAAAGTTGCACCAACAAATTGCCTACACCGAGACATACACATCAAAAAAGTGTCAATGTTACCAATAAAAGAATGTGCTGGTACCAATAATAGCACATGGGTGCACACACAAGAGGGGACCGCCAATGTCAAATGCACACTCCAAAGCACAATCAAGGCTAAAAGGACAATGAAAAGTCGGGTGCCTATCCAAAGGCCATAGTTGTAACACAGATTCTTCAACAACACCAAATATGGTTCCTATTATAATGGGGAGAATAGCCCACAAGAATATTGTGAAACCATGAAGTGGGCATTCTCAAAAGAGTTTGATCACCTAATCCTCACCGCATATATATTGAGAAGCACAACAATTTGATGGTGGGCAAAACATCGCCTTACTAGTACAAGTTAGCCAAAGTTGAAGCTCATGTTTCTCTATAGATTTCTTGCGCCCTATGCGAAAAAAACACTATATATACAAGGGAAACTTCTACCCTATGAGGATGTGTAGGGCCAGTTGTTGAAGATTGTGATCCTAAATTGTGGGTCCACAAATTTGTACACACTCTATCAGGATTTGTGCGCCTGTGGTATAACCATAAGAAAACAAGTCATGAAAGTGCAAGCTAGGAGCAATTAAAAGCAAAATTTCAATGAACGTTTCAATTTAAGGATTATGTGCCCAATACCAATCTAACTCTAATTAGTTTATGAACTGCCCCAAGCAAGGAACAAACTAAGACCATTGATACATTGCACAAGATGCTCAATGACCAAATGTCTAGGCTGCGACAAATCTTTGATGAAATAGACTTTGGGATCAACTTCAAGTCACTATATTGTGTCAGGAGATGAGATAGAAGAGTCAACAATGCTATGGAAAACAAAGTTAAAAATCTTATTTTAAGGTTTATGTCAAGAAATACCTACACAATTGATGCAAAGCATGAAGTCATGTCCTCTGCTCAAAAATAGAATTAATTGAAGACCCATGGCCTATTTTATTCTAATATTCCCCATAGGCTAAGGAATAAAATAAGGTTAATAATAATAAAAATATTTTTAATGGGCAAGGCAGCTTAAATACTATTGCAGTGCTTATATAATATTTTAAAAATGTTTTTAAGACTTTACTCATGATGAAATTCAAAAAATGCATTTTTGTAATTTAAAAAGTATTTTTAAATACTTGGAGTTAAGAAGAAAATAAAATAAAGGGCCCAAAGGGTGCGCCTATAAAAGAAAGGTGAAGGCTCACATCAAAGCATCTATTTTTTCACTTTGCACTTTTCCTTCTAAATTGGAGTTTTGAAGCACTCAAGGACAAGTGTGGCAGATCTTGAGGACAATAACCCTCTTGGTTTCTATAATTGGATTCAAGGATGAAAACCCTCTTATCTATTGGAGGTGATTCCATTCAAGAATCACAACTGTGCTGAATTGTTGAAGACTGAATGAGAATTTGAAGTCATTTCCAAAACAGTGCTGCTATAGTTTGAAAGGGCTAGATTTGTTGATTTTGAAGGGTTTTCAGACCACTGCTGCTATTTGTGGGATATTTCAGTGATTGAATCAACCGTAATACATATTTACAGCCATCATTTTGAGGAAGGTCTGTTGTTGTTGCTCGTTCATACATACACTCATGGCCAAGTAAAGGTTCCTAGTTATTAGTCATAGTTCATGCCATCTGCATCTATCATCAACAGTATAGCCAGTTGGACAGCTGCTGATTTATCCCTCAACACAGCAACAATCAGGATACTCATATTTCAATGGGGCATTCTCTTTTTATGTCTATTACTGCTTCCAATCTTTGTGAGATATTGCTCTTCCATCTCTAAATATATTCCACCAATAGGAGCAGTACAAAGCTTATTCCTTTGTGCAAAAAATGACCAAGCTTCATATCAAAACTCAATAAATTCTCCAGCAAAATCAGGCCAAATTCAAGGCACTTCATGATCAATATCAAGTATCCCAATCTTCCAACTAAGGAATCAGTTTTGGTCAATTCTATTTAACCCTAATAATGAAAAGCATATGGCATCATTTTCTGGTAGTTCTTGTTCTACATTTCATGTGAGGTTTATGTCACGTCCCTTGTTTTATATGCCCAGAAACGCAGTATATACTATAAATAGTATTTAAAACCTACACAGACACCTACAAAGTCCAAAGAATGGTACCATATTTTGTCTCTATACTCAAGGATGATCGTTGATATCTCCTAAACTTCACTTCCTAAGGTCTATTATGGACACATGGTTTTAAATTCTCTGTGATAAATATGAATCTTCCCTAAATATTTCCAAAAATTCATGTTCCTTCAACCCATGAGTGCAAGATGGGCTGGTGATTTTCACCATTAAGAAGTTAAAGCATGCCCTCCTTCAAGATCCCTCTATCAGTTCAAAGAAAATGTTGACACTTCCTTGAAAATAATTTGAGACCAAACATAGGTGATTAGTGTATTTCATAATTTATCTTCCACATGTGAAGATGCATTTCTAAAAAGCTATCTCTTTTGGCCAAAACTACTTACAAATGATGTAAAAACAAGTAATCGGTAACACATCTAGCTTCTAAATTTATGTTTGGGAAAACTCTTCTTTTGTCATGCATAAATTTATTTAAGGATGTAGGAGTTAAAGAGATATGTTCAGTAATCTAAGAAGAGCCAACATTGTTAAATCCCATAGAATGGTGTGGTAACACTTGTAGGAATCACTTTCCCATAGTAATTGAGAATATACATACCTCAAGCTAATTAATTGGTGCCTGCCCTGGAATCAGGATCACTGCATGTAATGTCCCCTTACTAAGCACTTCAGCATGGTGGACCATTAGTCTATTCAGTGGATTCTCGTAGGCTAGTGAGTTGGGGTTAGGGGGACTCATAATGATAGTTTGATCCAGCAATTTGGCAGTGATAAGTGTTTCATTGAGCTTAGGCGGTTAAGATGTGCATAGCACCTTTTTCTAGAGTGGTTTTGGATAGATTTCCCATACTATTTTTTGTAAGTCAGCCTGGGCACCAACTAAGCCAATTGTCAGTGTTACCATTTTTAGATTTGTTGATGGATGCACTTAACATTGATATCTCGATATTTGATATGGTATAGTGCTTTTAATTTAAATAATGATAAATTATAAAGTCAAATTAAATATTAACTTTATCCTTTATTTAAATATTGACTATATGGTGTCCAAAGTTAAATTAAAAAGGGGTTAAGTGTTAAATATTAAATAAATGGATTTTATAGGTTTGGGCACCCACGTTTTGGGAGGCTATAAAGGAGTCTTTTGAGCTCATTTGGTTATGTTTGGATTTGATATTTTGAAGATTTCTTTTGCTGGTTGAGCTTGTTCATCTTGTGGCTTTGTGAGTATGAAAGCCCTTGCTTGAATATTTATCTGGTGTTTTCATACAAATATCAGAAATGGGCTTCATTGGTGACTTGTATCTTTAGTTTCTGCAGAGAAGATCTATAAAACAAATTTGTGAAGGGTCGAATGTAAGGGGATTGAGTGGTTTATTGCTGTTTATGTCCTTTTTATGCTGGTCGTACCATTTTCTAGCTGGCCTGTACTTCCCTTGGTGGTGTAAACATTCTTCTAGCTTGGTGCTAGGGCTTTTGGAGGACCTAGAGACCATTTTCTGAGGTGTCTAGGGCTTCTATGATATTTTGTTCAAGATTGTAAAATCTGATGTCATCTCACTGTTTGAACTCCATATTTGGGCACCAGTTTGCTGGCAATTCACAATTTTGAACTCTTTTTGCATTTGCAGCAAATGGGTATGTTTGATAATGCATTGTAATGATTCCATCTTCAAAGTATCTTTAGTTTTGATACTATATTGTACTTCCAGTTTTTTGCTGATTGTGGGTGTTTCAAAATATTGTATTTGAGGAGCTATTTCTGTTCATTATTCTTGCTATATATATATGGTGGACAGTGGAAACACAACTTCTGCATCTCGTCTTCTTCTATTAAACATTGCACATCAAAAATAAACAAAACAAAAAACAAGGGCGTATGTTTACACTCCAGAGAAAATGTAAGCTTTTCTAGCGTAATAAAAAAATTCATCCCTTTGAGTACAAAATTCAGCACTTTGTTATCAATGGTGGTCTCTTACCTTCAATTAAAAGGCTATATAAGAAGCACCTTAGCAATAAAATACAAGCCTATGCAACAATGTACACCATCAGAGTTAAGATAAACAGAATGAGAATGAATTTCCATCCATTAACATGCAATGAATTCCAACACGTTTATTTAATACTTCCAAGCTAAGGAAGTTGCACACAGACCACATGCTGTCCATGTCTTCAACAGTATAATCCAGTTACTCTGGTGCAGAAACCTCCTCTGCTACTTTGTCAAAATTATCATTGGCATGCTTGTATATAATAGGCAACCAAATAATTACTTATTATGTCTCTTTCTTGAGGCTTTTCTTCTCGCTTTTAGATGCATTGCAATTTAATTGTAGCACTGAGGTGAGCATAAGCCGAAACTAAAACAAATTAATATCATAAACTACTTACAACATCGCATTGAGACAAAACATAAAGAACGAGTCTCGCATGATTCCATCTGCCTTTAAGCTACTATGTTTTAAATGTAAATTAATCGGGTATTGCAATGTTTGATAGATTCTTCAAGGATAACACTACTCGGACATGACAAACAAATTTCTTATGTGCACTGAAGTGGGTCGAGGAAGTGAGCGCAGGATTTACATAATTACTTTGTTACTCTTCTGTCAAAACACAGAAGTTACTCAATGGCCTAGGAAAAGATAGGTTAAAAAAAAAGTTACTCTGTGTTTGTACTTGCTAAGTAGAAAAAACTATGTTTAGATAGTAGATACATGCAGCAAACACATGTCCCCAAACAGATAGGGTTTCAATTTTCACCTGAGGAAATGCAAGAGAATAACATACCTTGGGTTGAGAGTGCAAGGGCAACTGGATAGGAATGCCTTGTGATCTTTCTAACATGAAGAAAAACTCTCTGCTTCGACTTTTGAGAAACAGAGGGTTTCCATACTGTATGGGAAGGCTGAATAACACCAGGAGACTTGAATGGAGAATTAACTGTCGTACTGGGAAAGCCAAAACTAGCGTGACGAAGCCCAATTGTCATTATCGTTCTCAATTCTGTTCCAAAGTGAACATTCAAAGCTAAAGCTCAAACTCAAACTAGTTCCAACTATAGATCATGCTTGAAATTTATTTCAAATATGAAAATTATCTAAAGATTGACTGGAAACTATCCAGTTGAATGCCAACTAATTATCACATTTTTGTGATAAACTGCGAAAGCACCATTGAAACTAATTGCAAGCACCAACGTACATTAAATTTAGAAACAATGGTGAGAGATAACAATGGCCTTACCTGCCTTGCTGCTCCTTCTACTCTATTCTCTTCTTGTCTTCTATGATGATGAGCCTTATCCATAAAATGTTCAGATCAAACTGTGTACATGTCTAGATGAATGTTATTGTCTTATGGTTACTTAGGTGAAAGGAGTAGATTAATTGAATAAATACAATCCAATAAACATAATCAGATTAAATTATTTTAATATAGTTGAGAATAAAATTGGATAATGTGTTTTGCAAATTGAAGTAGTGAGGATGACATTAATTTAACAAAGCGGCAAAGTATCAAAGTTGCTTTCAAGTCAAATGTATCAAAGTTTCTTTCCAGTCAAATGTAATCTATTAAAAGCTAATTAGAAAGAAACTATAGCAATTGAAGTGGAACTATTAAACATGAAATATGAATCATAGTAGCAAATGTTGTAAAATGTTATATGAATCATAGTAGCAAATGTTGTAAAATGTTACAACATGACATTAATAAACTATTGATTTTTTATTAGGTTAGATGTGAATGAAGCATGTACAACAATATGTAACATACAAGATATTAATATTCACTTGAAGGTAAACTATAGGAGGAGCAAATAAATATAGAGTAGCATGCATTAAAAGTACTATTGACAAAGTGAGTCAATTTGGACGAGATATAATGGATATGAAATATTAATTTTTACTTGTTGTTCCAATGACATTTATCTCTCTTACAGCCAACATAACTTGTAACTTGATATAGTAAGAGTTTTCTGAATGATAGATTTCCACGAATTATGATTTTTGCGTTGTCTGGTACTTGCAAATGTTGTATCATGAATGTTGTCAGTGAACGAGAAATGTGTTAGAGAAGATATTAAATGGAAATATATAAATGAAAAAATAATTTGTAAGATTTTATGTTTACCTTTTTGTGGGAGTTGTTTTTCAATCTTTGAATGTAGTACCCTGTGTGATGGCGTTGTTGTGGTTGAGAGTGAACCGACCTTTCATGGAAAAATCACGAAGGATGAAGATGAATCTTGATTTGTTGTGGTTTTAGTCTTCAAATGTAGTATCTTTTAGGCTTGGCAGTAGTTGTTCAACAATGGACTTGTCAATTGAGCACTGCGTTGTCTATTTGTTCTTAGTTATGAGCATAGTTTTGAGGTGAAGTGAGTAGACATATGTGACTTTTTTATCACATATGTTGCAATGAGTTGTTTGGTCTTCTAACATCCCATATTTGTCAAATTTATAGTTGCACTGAGAATAGAATGCATGAAATGGATTTGAGAATGCATTTATCGCTTTTAGAATGCCCTCAACCTGTAACATGTGGTTCAACATTAGTGTTGTTTTATGAGCAACAATTACAAATTTGAGTCTAAATAATCTAAATTTGGTTATCTCAAGTGTTGACTGCAATAATGCATTTAACATTTCCATTGTTCTCTTGGCATTCAATGTGCAAATTAATGTAGAGAGGCCCATGTGGAATGTGTTTTCTAGATCATTCCTAAAGTGTGTTGTAGGTATTTCACCCCTTTTTAGTCGGTCTTCTATTACCAGATATTGTTCTTCAAACACCAAATGAATTAGGAGCTAGTCATTGATAGTAGAGGTGGTTTTTATATTGGGTAAAACTAAATTTAAAATAATAATGTAGTGAATGCATGCCAAATGTATTAGGATTGAACGTTGAAAAACATTCTTACATGTACTCTATTTTCCTTTGTGTTCCCATCTTTTATGTCAATTGTATATTGTGAGCCTATTTTTTTGCTTGCAACCACTAGTGTGCCTATTGTACCAATAGCATGGCTACTTGTGCTCATGAGTAGTTGTTTGATAGTTATGTTTGGTATGAATTTGTATTCATGACAAAGTTATGGTATAGCTTGAATTGTGCTTGATTCTTTTAAGATCGGGATGCAGTCATGATCTCCACAGTCATAGTCTATTTTGGGAGCGATTTGAAATCCTAATATTAAAAATTTTGTTCCTGGGACTATTTTATCTTTATATTGTTGTACAAGGTTACTTGTGACGTTCAATGTCATTGTCATTTCTGCTTTAGAATCTATCAGGTCTGCATACAACACTTCATGTATTTTGCTTTCTCTATCTAGTGTTGTCATGTACACAATGAGGACATCTCCTTTGAAGGTGTTGCAAACTTTTCTTGCATTTAGGTCCTCAATGGATATGAAGTTGAGAATGCTTAGTTTTGACCTGCACAAAATATGACAGTATTGAACTTTAATACTTATAAATATGGATAATGTATGTTAAATGGAAACAAGGCAAGTTAATTACCTTTTTGTTGTCTGGTCTTGCTTCATATGTGTTCCTTTTCTATTTCTTTTGCTTCCTTACATTGTTTTGTTGCACGAAAAATGTGAAGTGTTGCACTATGCATCATTAAATTGTATTATTTGGTTTGGATGGAAGAATGCACTATTAATGAATTGTAATTGTAGGGTTGTAGATATGGTGCTTATTATATTGGTCTTTCTTGGTATGTTTATTAATATACTAGAGTGGAGTCATTTTTTGTGTGGGATGGAACTTTGTGAATGTAGCAAGTTGCCCAGTCCAATATGCCTCTATTTTGTAAATAGATCATATATTTGTACTTGAATTGGACTAGATGTGATCAATCAATGGTTTGTTTACATTGTGTACCTAGTTTTTCATGAAATTTATGTTGTGGTCTTGCATATATTTTTTAAGGATGTCCTTCCTTTTATTTTTTGTCGACATGTCAATATTGAAATCACTAAAATGTACAGAGTGCTCTTTGAGTTAACCTATGTGGTTACTCTTTGAATAATGGTACAATATTCTAGAATGGGTGCATTAGGTTTTGCATAAAAATTGCAAATTTTTAGCTCATTGCTTCTAGTAAAAGTTGTTATTGTGATAGCTTCAATATTTGTTGTTTTATTTTTGAGACGAATAGGTTTTTTCTAGTCAAAATTCATTATACCATGTATATTTTGAGTGTTGAAGTTGTTAAAATGTTGAAAAGAATGTTTGTTTCAAGGAGGTGAATGTGGACCTCTTGTAAACACAAGATACCAAATGACATTATACCATAGTCATTGATAATGTCATTTATGTGAGCCTTCAAGCTACAAGTGTTTAGTGTACATAAAAGCATGGCTGATGTGTTATGAGAACAACCAGTGTCATTCTCAAATTGTCATTTCACATTTGATTCAAGGCGAGACATTTCAAGGAGTATTTTTTCTTTAATTTTATTTTATTTTTTTTCAATCAAAGGTTTTAGCAAAATCAATGAGGCCATGGATTTTGTTCATGAAAGTGTTGTATATGTCAACTCATGTTATCTTATGCCTATGGGATCAAAATTTGTAGCTTGAATTGTAAGTCATTGGGATCAATGTATGGTTCTTGCACATGTTATTTGTATTGGAAATTATTTTCTAATAATAATTTTTTATTCGTGAACACCTTTTGGATGGGTCGGGCAATGCAAAGTATGGGTACCCATTCATTGTCAATGATGTTAGTATAGCATTGTGCTAGTTTTTTCCATTATTTTTTTCCAATTGTTGTATAGTTGAATTTGATCCAAACAATGTCAAAATCATTGTATTTTGTATATGCTTTAAATATTCCATCTGATCCATTCACTAGATTGTCTTGTGTGTTGCAGTTGCCTACATATATTTCTATAGGAATGTTTGGTTTCAAGTGTATTTGAGGTGGGAGAGAAAATTTATGGTTGTAAAGTCATCTTGCATTTTAATTGTGGCCATGTTCATCAATTGTATTTAACACTATCATTTCATCAGGAACTATTGATAGCCTTTTACTGTTGTGAGCATCAACATCATTTTTCTTATAGAAAAGGAAAGGTAGTATTCAGTTTGAGGGTGGTGCTCGTAAGAATTTTTAGTTCAGGTAATGTATGCCTTCATTTGTTAGTAATCCTATGCCTATTTTTTTGAGAACATAAATAAATTTCTCATCCTTTGTCTCACTGTGGACATTAGCGAGTAACACTTCACGTTGTCTTTCCAGAAATATAAAGCATCAATTCAGACATAGTTGGTTTATTTTCACAACAATATCAAGTAATAGTTATGCTTGATATAGGTTGTCGCATAAAACTATATCTAGGTTTCCAAAGTATGCAGTAGGCATTTGCATTATATCACGTAATCGTTTGTCAATGTAGTGTAGGAATGTTGTGTCGACTAATGATATTTCATCTATGAGAAGTACACGTAGTTGGTCATAATGCTTTGGCATTACATCTTGTATTTCAATATTGAGTGGAAGGAATTCTAATGCGTTAAAAGGTATGTGAAATGTTGAATGTAATGTGATTCCACCTATGTTTAATGTAACTTTTCATATAATCGGTTACTAGGCCCTTTGGTTTCTCATGATCATTGTCAATGGAGTTGTTGTAAATGTGAAGGAGGGCTTGGTATATAGCTTTTGTAGTGAAATTCTCCCCAATACCATCTCCACCTATCAAGAACAAATGCAATGGGTTCTTGTTGATTTTCATTTTTTCATTACAACATCTTTAACAATTTCTTTTTGTTCTCTATTCAACATTTGCCTTAATTTGTTTTAGTCATTATGGTCCATGATATGTGGATGTTGACTGATTTAAAATGTATTGTAAGCTATGTTACTTAGTTTATTGTATTCTATGTCTTGGAGATCTTTCTGGATATCATATTGTTCAATATTTTTATGTTTTTTTCTTGTGAAGGATTGGTTGTCAGTGTCGTCATCTTTAGAGTTTATATTGTTAATGTCTTTGTCAATGTCACCCCATGCATAGTTTGTATTATGATTGAACTTTGCACAATTCATGTTGATTGTTTTTACATTGTATAAATATGTACCTTCCCATGATAAAAAGATGTTTTAATGTACTCTCATTTATTGTAAATGGTACGTAGAGTAGCAGTTTCTCTCTACAATAATTTTCTAAGTCCATACGTTTGTTGAAACTGATAAATCATATTACAGTTGGTTTTAATTTTGGTGTAAGTTTCTCATCTTTTTTGGTATATTCTGAAATGAATTCTACAAGGCATATGCTTTTAATACTTCGAGGATGTCTTAAATAATAGTTTATCAAAGATTTGGAAAGCTCATCTTCTAACTCATCAAGTTCCTTGCTTAATTTGTTAATACATTTTTTGTATAAATGTACAATCATTGTCAGCTCTTATATCAATGAACACGCATTTTATTGAGTTTTAATTTAGTGAAAGTGATAAAACAATGTGAGAAGCTTGTTGTGATAACATTTATCGTAAGTTGAGTAGAGAATTTCCCAATTTAGTTATCATCCTTATTGTATCAATATTGTCTCGTTGATGGTTATTGTGTATTCTTTTAAATACATATGTCATTGATTTGTCTACTTTTTTCATATAGGAGCTACACAACATTGTTGCAACATATGTATTAAGTACAAATTGTGTGTTTGTATTGGCTTTCCATAGTTCTGGATTTTTCTTTACAAAGTTATTGTTCCAAATTTGTGATGACTTTCTTTATAGGAAAATTATGGGTTTGTCAACAATTGACCTTAAAGTTGCAATGCATTCATCTTCAACCGTGTCAATTTCATCTAAGAACAATTGAAAAGTGAATGAGACATCGTAATTCACTTTTTGTAGTTCATAAAAGATATTGGTTGCCTTTGAAATTATTGTCTGACTCTTTTCTAGTGATAGTGGTTCAAGTATTGTTGTCCTTTGGAGAGGTGGAAAAGGGAAATTATATCTACAAGCTATCTTTCTTGATCTTCTACATTGCTTTGTATAGCAGTGCTTGTGAACTGTGCATAGAGTAGGTTGTAGATGTTCAGTGCTACAAAGAAAGTACTTATCAAAAAAGTTTTTGATATCTATATTGCTATCTTTCCCATCAATTGGTGCATTTCTTACCCATAATAGAAAATGAGCGTGTTTGTTTCCCCGATTTTGAAATTCAGTTACAAAAAAACAATCTACAACATTTCTGAAAAATAATAATTTGTTAATATCATTTTTTTGTTGTATTTATTATGTTTCTATAATAGCGTGCACAAGTGACTGGGTCCTTTTTTATTAGTTGGAATTTATCACTCTGATTTTCACTATCATGTTGTTGGTGTTCTAGTTTCGATCAGTTTATATTGTTTAATTCTTCAACTATTCTTGTTAGAGGATCCCAATTTTGTTCAGCACTAGTGAAAGTAATGAAAATGTAGGTGGACCTAGCTATTGTATCATTGCAAAAACATTCTTCTTAAGTTGTTGTGTATAGTCTGAAGATATTCTTATTCTTTTGAAATCAAAGTATCCAATATCTGATTTAAGAATTTTTTCTAGGTTTGGTTTATGTTTTACATCTTTTTCCAAGAGTTTTCTTCCTTTTAACTGACCTTTTTGTATTCTTATCTGTTGGAAAGTGACAATGCAAGCAATTGTTATTTTTTCATTGATGTCAAACCTTAACTGGTGAGACTATTGTTATCTATTTGAGTACCATATCTACTGATGATGAAGAAGATTTAACAAGAAGACCAAGTGAATGGTTGAGTTAAGGCAATTAAAAGGGTACTTGATCAGTTGGCACTCTGGCAAAGCAATTAGTTGTTTATCTTTCAAAGACAGTTTTTCTGGCTGTTCTGTGTTGAGCAAGTTTGGCTTGTGTCGAGAAAAGTTTCTTGTGCCGAGCAAAGTTGCTTGTGACGAGCAAAAGTTGTTCAATGCCGAGCACCATTGAAATTGCCGAGTGGAAACAGTGATGTTGGCCGACTTACAGTAATTGAATTAATGATGAGATTTGAGATCTCTGGCCAACTTAGTTATTTTTATTGGGATATGTAATGTTAATTAAA
>MU226841.1:1843779-1854783 GCA_018584345.1 Thuja plicata | reverse complement strand
GAAGATAAATGAATATTTAATTCATTTATTTAATAATTGTTTTCAACATGTGAGATAATTGAATTCTTTTTAATTAAGAATTGCTTTATTTGATGAAATTAAATTAATTTAATTGGAAGAATTTAATTAGTAAGTTTAAATATTTGATTTAAACTATAGGAAATTGAGTTTAATTAATCAATTAATGGTAATTAATCAATTAAAGCTTAATTAATTAAATAAAGTTAATTATTTAAATAATTTTGGGGATTGGATTAGATGATTTGAGAAATGAATTTAGAAGAAAATAGATGATTAATTAATGATTAAGAAACCATTAATTAATAGATGAAAATTAGGGTTTTTAATGTAAAGTCGCAAGCATGTCCATTTTAGGGTGTCTACACTATGTTTTGAAACTATTCCATATGTGTTCACTACTATCATTCACCTATTTTTTCATACTATTAAGAACCTTTAGACATCTATAAATGTTATAAGATTAGTTTAAATTGTTGCTTGTATTTTCAAATTATTGAAAGTGCTAAGTAGGTCGTGCTGAATAGGCCGAATAGATGAGAGGGGGGATGAATCAGTTACTCACAAACACTTATTAAAACTTTTATTGAATCGATATGCACTTAACAATTCAGAAACTTATGACAAATGTAAACATGAAAGCACAAAACCATCAACACAAAGAACACCATAATTTATGTGGAAACCAAAATTGGTAAAAAACATGGAGAAACTAATTACCATGAAATGAAGGCTAGTTAAGGTGACATCGGTTAAGGTTATTTTTACTAGGGATCACTGTCGATTTTCTCACTATGGGTTGGCTCTCTGTCGGTCTTGCTAACTACCCTGAAATATGAATATGGCTAATTGTTAATACAATTTGGATCAATGTCGATACAAAAGATGTTTACTAACAAAATGTGAACTAATAGAATTGCATCTAATTATGCATGAAATAGTTCCAATTGATATCACACAGATCACCGATAACAAAGATCTAATATAGACCCTCTAGTAGCACACACCAACTTTTACAATAGATTATATAAGGCCTTCTATTTGTATTACTCAACTTCTTTCACACCACAGACTGATATACCAAAATTGAATCACATTATATCACCTTTGGTTCTTTGTCTCCAACTTGCACATCTATTTACTTTCTTTCTCCACACACACACATTGAGATACAAAAGGGTTTTTATTTATTTATACAAGTATATGATCATACATATGTCGGCCACACCAAAAGAGTGTCAGCCACAAAAAGGATTTACAATTTTATTCAAAATGTTACCATCGACCCTAAATCTAGGTCATACATAAGATATGTTTACAACATGTTACCACAGGACCTAAATATAGGTCACGCTTAATATATGCATGCCTCATATAACTTTCACTAAAAAGATAAGTAAATAATGGAACCATTAGAATCCCACAACCAAGACCATGTCTTGATCAATAGAATATTTGAACCCACCAATAGATGAAACTAGATAGAACCTGTCCATAAAATGATATACCATTTTATATCAAAACCATCTAATAAATTGCAAGAAAGTGTAGATATCATAAACATGTGGAACAACATTGTAAGCACAACACTCAATGGGTATCGACAGAAAAACATCATGCAACTCCAAACACCGAAAGAGTACAAGTATACCAAGAAATGTAATCCATAAGTAGAAGCAAGTGCACTTGTCATGAGCACCAAAACTATACATATTGAACCTATTTTGCATATAACCAAAACCACTGATACTTTATTGACAACATATCGATAACCACAACTGTCCAACTGATACCATCAACAACCAACCAATATTATTAGGTATTCGGTATGAAGGTTTTGACACTAATGAAAATAATGCCAACAACATCTCAATATGTCTACCAATATCCCCCTTTATCATTGATGAAAAAACAACAAAAAAATAGAACATCCAAAAACTCCAAAAATAAAAAAGAAAAAGCTCCACCTAAGTAGATACTCCATTAATGTTTTTGACTTCTTCTTTCTCTCCCTCTTTTTTCCACAAGGGAAAAGGGCCAAAACCACAATATAGAAACATAAAATAAATACAAGAGACTTAATGGTTAAAAATTTGTATACATTTCTTTCAATATTGGAATCTCCTTCTTCCACTCAGCAATAATAGCAGTCATCCGAGCACATAGACTATCATGTTCCACCAACAAATCAAAAGATGAAATTCAGTCTGGAAACTGAATTCACCATTCATAATCCTTTTCTTAAGAAAGATGACTAGAAACATGCTCTAAGAGAACTTCAATCATGTCCTTTACTAGCCATAATGTTTTAACTAGATCTTCTCTTTGCCTTTGTAACTACAACATTTCTCCTTGTAACTATCCAACTCTTATCCTTTGTTTTCCTTCCTTTTCCTTGAAATAGCCATATGTTTTTCCTAGCTCGTTCAATTCTTTCTCAATAACTTCAATTTTGTCCCTAAATTTGTCAACAGTAGCAGACCACCAAAGACAATACCTATATATCTGAAATATCCTTTACACAATCCTTGGTTTCACCAATAAAACTGAGTAACTTCTCCTTTGCATTAGTAGACTTTTTCTCAATAGATTTCTTGAACCTTCTGCAATCATCTCCACTCTGCAGCAATCTATTCTCAACATTCTTGACCAACTCAACTGGTAACTTACCAAACACACTAGAAATAACGATCTTCTTACTGATCAAATGATCAATCAACAACTCTACAATCTTTGTCCTTCTCATCAATAAGTAATTAGTCCATATATCACCAATTTTTTGAAACGCATCATCTTCCAGCAAAGACAACCAAATTAGAATCCTTAGAGTTGGATTCTAATAGAGAAGCCACATCTTTCTCAATTCCTTCTTCTTCCTTCTCCTCAACATCTTTCTTTTCCTCATACTTTTCTCCTTCATCCTCAACCTTTTCTTCATTACTCTTTGAAATGGTAATAATTGGTTTTCCTTTCTTATTTTTCTCCTCTTAGGTTTTGGAAGGGAACCACTGACATCAACATCCAAATTATTCTAACCAGAGGAGGAACCTTCCTCAACATGACTCACTTCTACTGCACCAGAAGAAAGAAAACTAGAATAAATACTCATCTACAATGAAGTGAAACGCGCCTTACAAGCATTTGCACAATTTTCTAATGACCGTAGATATTTGTAAATTTGTCTACTGACAAGAATGTCGGTCCTCCACTCCAAATTTTGTTTACCAGGTAATGGTCTCAAGAAATATAATTCCAATAACATGATCAATGAACCAAATCTAAATGCATAACCTTCATCTAAAACCATCTTCACATTCTCAAGAAAATTATCTAACAACATCTTTCATAGATCAAACTAAACATTCTCCCTAACCAACTTATGAGCAATATAAACAACCACATCCAAAGTGGAACCATCACAATTTTGAAATTGGATTTTATAGTAAATGCCATAGGAAACATACCTTACTACTGGATCAATAAGAGTATTTATCTGGAATGCACGTTGATCATGACCAATAGTGGTCAATACCTCTACCTATTTCTAATTGATTGATTTCTTTCCTGGTACATCTCCAACACTAAACAATCTTGTAATGTCTTCAATTTATTTCTTTATCACCTGATAGGGATTATCCAACATCAGGTTTCCATCCTAAAACAAAAGTAAAAACATAATGAACTCCTTTTCACCTTACCAGGAGAATTCTCCCTATATATTCAAACCATGATTTTTTATTTTCTACAATTCTTCTGCAAACAAACCATTCTCCATCAACCTGAATATGCCATGATCAAATTCCTCAATCTTAGCTTTGTTCAACATTTTTTATACGACCGCACCAGTACCATGAATAACCAAATCCACATTCGTACTTCACAAATTCTTCTTCAACCTCTCTCAGACTCTGCTAAAAACTTCTATTTTTTTCTCTTTGAAATAGTGCCAAATGATTTTTAAAATGCATAATTATAACTATGAACATTTATACTTCCTTTTTTCCTGTCAAAAATTAAATATTGCTGACGCAACCCATCCATACTCTGTACATCAATCAATCAATCATTAACTAAAATTATTATCTATCCATCCATCATATTGGATAAAATCTTGTTGCAACTGGTATCACCTCAGAGTAGGGTAAGTGAATGATATATCATTTTAATACTCCCCCCTGAACCAAAGCATTCAGCTGAGTTACCAAAAAAGCTAGTAACAAAATCTGGTACCATAGGGCTCTCTTCACCAAAAACTTATTTCTTCTTCCATATCATACTATTCTTCTGCGATTCACTTGAAACTAAAACAATATTCCTTTCTCAAGCATTTACCAAAGCATCACCAAATCTACATGTGTTAGCATAATAACCAAACTGACCACATTTGAAACAATTGACATTCCTTTGTCCTGATCTCTTTGACTTAATTCTAGATCTACATTGATTAGCTTTGTGACCATAGTTGTGAAAACATAACGATTCCCGTGAAATATATTATTCATTCCATTCTTCTTACTTAATTTAGAGACTTGATTTCTACATTGACTTACTTTATAACCAATGTTATGACAACTAAAATGTTGAATCTTTTGTTCCTTTCTCATCTTACAATCAACTTCCTTATGACCAAAATTCTTGCAAATGTGACAACAACCATTAAAAGATAAGTACCTTTTCTCATTTGGTTGCCTTATTGGAGGCATTCTTATATAAGTATTCTGATTCTTGATCTTGCCAGCTACTTCAGACATAGCCTCAACTTCAACTACCTTTTCTTTTCCTTTGTCCTTCAAATATGAACATTCACTGGTAAACCCTAATCCTTATTTATCCTTGTGACTCTTCTGTAAGGATAATAACTGATCCAAAATAGTACTGCTCTCACACAATTTAGCTTTATATATTAGCTTCTTTAATTCCTTATCCATGTTCTAATTTTCTTATGACTTCATCTTGATAATATTCTTTAGATTCTCTTCATATTTCTTCCATTCTTCTAAACTCTTATTAAAAACATTCTTCAAATCCCCTTTGACATGTTTCTAATCTTCCAACTTCTATTTGACTTTTTCTTTGGTCCTCTTCCAACCTTCCTTTAATGTTTTCAAACCATCTCTCATAAATTCCTCATAATTTTCCTTGTCATTCAACATCTTCTCCAATTCTACCACCTTTTCTTTTGATTCCTTCAATTCTTGACTAACTTCCTAATGCCTTGCATTAAATTTTTGGATATAATTCCTCAGCTTACTAAAACATACATTTGCTTCCTTTAGGTTTTCTTTCAACTCCTCATTTTCTAATTTGGCACTCTCAATGTTTCTCATCATGATTTACCAATCCTTATTAGCATAGTATCCTCCTTCCATCTTTTCAAACAACCAAGATCTCCCTCAAGTGGTTAAGCCCTATTTGCAAGGGACCAAGCTATGATACCAATTGTTGAATATGATAAATAACTTATTCACAAACACTTATTAAAACTTTTACTAAACTGGTAAGCACTCAAACAATTCAGAAACTTATAACAAATATAAACAAGAAAGCACAAAACTATCAACACAAAGAACACCATAATTTTCGTGGAAACCCAAATTGGGAAAAACAGCAAAGAAACTAATTCTCATGAAATGAACACTAGTTAAGGTGACACCGGTTAAGGTGATTTTAACAAGGGCTCACTGCGGTCGAGATAACTACCCTAAAATATGAATATGGCTAATTTCCAATACAATTCAACTCACTATCGATACAAAATATATTTACTAACAAAATGTGAATTGATAAAATTGTATCTAATTATGCATGAAACAATTCCAATTGATAGGTAGAGCTTTCACTTCAGCTCATGTAGTCAGGGTGAATCCTAACCGACCAAACAAGGATGTGATAGTGATGATTGTTAAAAATTATTGTTGCATTAAAAGTTGCAAGGAAAGAAACATAACTTCCAGGCCTCATAAAATTTTGATTTGAAGGAACGTCGACTTTTGTTCATTGACAGTAAAGGTTAATGGAACCTCATTAAGGGTAGAAGTCTCTGAATTTTTATGGTTAGGAAAAGAAGTGGGCAAAAAAATAGGAGAAAATAGTACATTTTTTCCCCTCATCATTGCAATTTGTCATGAGGAAAGTACAAGACTAGTACAATCTTATTTAGAGGGAAAAATAAGAATTGACATATCTGAAAGAAAGGGACATTCAACTATCTCTTTTAATTCAATTAAGGTTTATAGAGTTCATAAATTCATATTAATGTCAAATTCGATAGAACAAGGAAGTTCTGAGGAGCAAGAACAGTCACAAAACAAAGTTCCAATGGTTGTAGGAACAATTGCAGAACAAAGTTTCAGCGACTGTATGAACAGTCAAAGAATATAGTTTTGGATAGTCTATGAGGGGGGTTATTTTTGCATGAGTTATGGACAATTTTTGAGCAGTTTCAAGAGTAGTTCTACATAAGTTTTGGATGCCATATGATGCATGCATGTATAAGGATATTTTTGGGTCCTTTATAATGCATAATGCTAATTTAGGCACCAATGTGGGCGATAACTTAGGTGCTAAATTAGGCGCTAATTTAGGCACTACATTAGGCACTAAGTCAGGCATTAATTCAGGGTTTAAAGTAGGTGCTAATTTAGGTGCTAAACTATGCACTAATTTAGGTTCTCAAATAGGTGCTAAGTTAGGTGCTAATTTAGGCACTAATTTAGGTGCTAAATTGGGTGCTAATTAAGGCACTAAATTAGACACTGCTAATTTAGCAGCTAACTTACGCACTAATTTAGATGTTAATTTAGGTGCTAATTTAGGCATTAATTTAGCTGCTAATTAAAGAGATAATTTAGGTGCTAATTTAGGCACTAATTTAAGTGCTAAATTGAGCTTAACTTAAGCACTATATTAGACACTACTATTTTAGGAGCTAACTTAGGTGCTAATTTAGGTGCTAAATAGTGCCAGATTTAGTGCCTACTTTTTTCAGTGCAAATAATGCCAAACATGGTGCCATCCCAAAAATAGCACCAAATTTTTAGAAAATTGGAGAAAAATACATTGAAAAAGTAGGTGTGTAATATCTAAATATGTGAGGTATAAAAATGTGGAGTATGAAATAGATGTTGTTACATTTGAAATTAGAATATTTATTGAAATGTGTGGTGAAGATAAGATGTTCCTTTTAACCTCAAATATACAAAGGAAAGATCCAAATTGATTAACCCCAAAGGAAGGATCAATGCATAAATGAATCAATCTATTGGAAATGAGAGCAAAGAGGAAGACCTTAGATTTTGTTTATAGAAAAGAATGTGTGATAGAATTAGAAAGATTGAAATAAATAGGAGGAAAGTACTAACCTTAAAATGTTATAGATATGAAGAATGCTATTTTTGAGGGCTTGCACTAAGTTTTTGGAAAATCTGGATCCGGATCCGGAACAGAAACATAGAGACGACCAAAACCCAAAAATGTTTTTCCGATCCAACACAGTTTTGATTTTGACCCTCAAGTGAATGTCACCATTGACCCAAAATTTCCGATTCCAACCTAGGGTAGAATCGACCTCTAAAACCTTTGACAAAAAATCTATTTTCGGATCTTGATAGTTTGCTGAAAAGGGTATCTGAACCTACACTCCAACTCGTTGTTCTAAACCTGTACCTGCAATAAAAATGGATTTGTTTGTTGGGGGAGGAGTTTTCTCTAGTCAAACCCCGATTTAGGAATTAACCTTGAAATCAATAATTGAAATAGAGAATGCTAGCAAGCAGTAGAAGTAAATCTAATAATGAAGCTATAATATTCAATAGATATGCAATTATATTTCGAATTTAAATAAGTGTGTAAATATGAAAGCTTGGACTCAATATTAGACACCATAAAACTCCATGATTGTATACTTGGAATCCAACTTAAAGGGAGAATGAATGAATATTGAGGATGCACAAAGGATCTTGAAGGAAGATCACACCACCATGATGTTAGATCTAGGGCTTGAATGATGAATCTTGAATGCTTGAACCAAATCCCTTCAAAGGCTTGAAAGCTTGAATCATTGATCTTCAATGGAGAACTTGAATGCTTGGGAGGAAGACTTGAACAATTTGAAGGCTTGAAAACATGTCAAATAATGGATTCTTGAACTTTTTGCTTCTTGGATAGCAGATGATTTGTACTTTCTATGACTTAGTGCTTAGCTTCTTCTTAGAGAAAATGAGAGGAGAAAACTTCCTTATATATGAATCTAGGGCACAATCTTCTAGAGAGGCCTACATAGGAGAATTAAATTTCAATTAGACCTATACCCCTATAAGAGGACATATATTAAATATAATTTAAGAATCGTCACTTCGGAACCTAAAACAGCCGACCCGAAAGCGGGAAATGAACTTTTAATGACCCCGGGCAGCCAAAAAACTTTCAAACTAGAAAGGGGGACCCAGGTCAAAGTCAAGGTCATCCTTGAACTAGGACAAGGTTGAGGTTGACCTTGACCCAGGGAGTCAAAACCCCTGGAAAATGTGCCAGATGGGATGGATGGTGCCCGGAGAGGCCCAATCAGGGTCCTAAACAAGCAGAGAAGTAGGAGAGGATGCAAAAATGAGGGGACAATACGATGATGGTAAAAAAAACCCTAAGGAGGGCTAAACATTCTTAACATGGAAGTGCTTCCATTTTAAGATGATACATTAAGCCCCCACTTTAGCGGGGGTATGGAAATCAAACATACTCGCGGTAAAGTTAGAAGAAAGACTCTGGTGGATCGCAACGAGGTAGAGCATCACTTAGTCAAGGACATGAGCCCCCAAACCAAGGATTCTAACTCAACATACATACAAAAAGATATGAAAGCAAAGAGAAATTAATCATAGGAAACATACATGACTACATAAGCAAGACAAGAGCAACACTATAGATGACATAGCTTCATGATCTAATCTTACTAGCATGAAAGCGAAAGAGAGAAAAGAGAAAGTGATTACCTCGCCTAGTAAGATTCCCACCTTACCATGAATCACCAAGGAGGGAGAGCCCAACAGGTTCACCCATAAACTGTGCTTTGTAATTGTAATGCGTCTTTTGACAGCTTTTGAAATATCCATAGATCCTCATTCTTGTATCACTAAGGAATATAAAATGTGTGTCTTTTCAGGATTTAGCAACTTATGTGTATTACCTTCCAAGGATTTAGCATATAGTAAAATTGAAAATGTGTGTCTCTGCAGGATTTAGCAACTTATGTGCATTACCTTCCGAGGATTTAGCAAAAATAAAAATGAAAATGCATGTCTCTTCAGGATTTAGAAACTTATGTGTATTACCTTCCGAGGATTTAGCATATTGTAAAATTGAAAATGCGTGTCTCTTCAGGATTTAGCAACTTATGTGCGTTACCTTCCAAGGATTTAGCAAAAATAAAAATGAAAATGTGTGTCTCTTCAAGATTTAGAAACTTATGTGTGTTACCTTCTGAGGATTTAGCATGTTGTAAAATTTAAACTATAGTATGAGGGAGACCCTATATATGCCCCCCTCCTTATCATGACTACCCACTAGACATGATAACACTAATATATTTTGTGTCAATTTTTGACCTTTAATTAGTCAATTTTTTGACCCAGATGCATCGAATAATCCACCAATGGTTTCGTTGCTATTTTACTAGTTGAAATTGCGACACATCGTTGTTCATGTTGAATGATCTATGCCAGTCTTGGTCGAAATTGATATCTACAATTGACAAGGTTATTCGATGAAATTTTGACCAATGTCGACTGAAATGTTTGGGCCATTCGACCAGGATGCCAAACCCACGATGCTGAATTTTGACACAGAATGGTCGATATGTAGACCATTTTTGGTGAGGGTTTCGACCAAATTTAGTCAAAAGTTTGACCAATATGGAATGTTTAAAAAAAACACCTAAAGATAAATATCCAGATTAATCACCAATGACATCCTGGTTGGTGATTAGTCTAGATATTTATCTTCAGGTATTTGTGTTACTTTGCATACTTTTTTTTAGTGCTCCATCTGGCTGCCACTCCCCAACATCACCTAGTACGTCAAACTGACATTTTACACTTTGAACAAAGCCTTAGATTCATATATTATTATATTCAACACATCATCAAACAAAAATTACATCAACCATCTCCAAGCAATCTTTTGCAAGTTGTATTACAAATGTAATAACTAGAGAAAATTAAAGACCCCAAGAAAACACACTTACCTGTATGAAACCATCCATCAATCATAACTTCATTTGTATGGTCATCATGCTTGTAATAACCAGAAAATAAGGTTTTGCCTCGTATGCAGACCTCTCCACGTGGCACTTGTGAAAGTACATCATATCCCATATCAGGAACAGACTCAAGGAAAACCTCAACATGTGGTACAGGTGGACCTGTAACTGTACCAATCATTAACATTACATTTGGAATTGAAACAAAGCTTCCCGCACAAGTTTCTGTCAAACCTGATAATAGTAAAACAAATCACAGCTGAGAAATAAATAAACATTGCTAAAAAGAGAATGAACAAATTTTACCTTTGATCTCAACATCTTCTGATGCTTTTCTTAATACACCAGTTATGATATTGCCCTACCTTAAAGTCTCTATTAATTATGACCTATTCATAATGCAGGAAGAATAAATTTCAGAGATAAAGAGAATTTTTAACTAATTGCATTGAGATTGTCAATCTTAATCACAAACATGCTTACATTCTGTGTAAATGATAATGACATGAAATCACTCCAAGTCAGGAGCTCTTTATGTTTTTGATTACGGTAAAAACAGGTTTTGAAGGGACCCCAAAACCCTTTAACAAAGTAGAGGAAGGAAAGACATTAGAGCCCAGAGAACATCAGGCTGCCCCTAGGAAGGGAGCAGGCTACAAAGGGACAGATCCCAAATTTAGCAATAAGCATAAGCAAGACAAAAAAACAAAAGAAACGCTGGAAGGAAAACAGAG